>CM019699.1:9787579-9910079 GCA_009760885.1 Achatina immaculata
CTTTATCCCCTTTCCGTCATTTTTTTTCTTCCGAAGTTATTTCTGTATCTTGTATATATGTCATAGTTCTTTTTTCTTCCAAGGTTCTTTCTGTATCTTGTATATATGTCATAGTTTTTTCTTCCGAAGTTATTTCTGTATCTTGTATGTATGTCATAGTTTTTTTCTTCCGAAGTTATTTATGTATCTTGTATATATGCCATAGTTTTTTTCCTCCAAAGTTCTTTCTGTATCTTGTGTATATGTCATAGTTTTCTTCCGAAGTTCTTTCTGCATGTTGTATATATGTCATAGTTAATTCCGAAGATTTTTCTTCCCAAGTTATTTTTTATGTTTTTTTTCGAAGTTCTTTCTGTATCGTATATATTATATAATATGAACACAAGGGGTAAAGCAGAGACCACGAATATGCATTACATACCCCCACTACACACACACACACACACACTCTCTCTCTCTCTCTCATATATTCTATAAGCTTTGCTGATGGCATCTTCAGTTTCTTCAGAGAGTGTTCACATATTGTATTAATATTATTACGTTCTACGCCGGACTGGAGAGCGTCGATGATCATGCTTCTCCATCCTGCGTGGTCCTTGGTGTTTCCAATTAGTTCAGATGATTTTCTATTTTTTTTTTCTTTTTTATGCCACTCGGTCAGCCCACTGAGAAATTTTTTCTCTTGGTCTTCCGCTCTTTCTTGTCCCTTTGAATATTCTGCTCATTAACAGGTTCTGAAAGTTGTCTTCTCATGATATGTCCCAAGAAATTTTGTCTGTCCTTTTCGTATAATTTTATTATTTTTTTTTGTACTAGTTTCAGCTGTTCTGAAACTTCTCTGATGGCCTCTTACTTTGTTTTTCTCGAAAGAAGATATCTCTGCTGCTTTCAGTTTCTTTGTAATTGTTTTTCCTTTTGTGCCAATTGTGCAGATTTCATAACAGTATTACAATAATCGCTCTATATAGCAACGTAATACTGTTTTCCCCACTTTTAGGGACACATTCTTATTTGTTAGTATCTTCTTTATGATATGAAAAGCTGCTTTATTTGACCTATTAGTGATTTTGTACATATATCTATCTACATCTTGCTTCACATTTTATTTTTGTGCTCTTCGCCGTTCTATCATGTTACATCTTTCTGTTGTGTGCAATGTTTCATGGAGTTCCTTTACGGCACGCCATACTTGTTTTCCGTGATTTCTTTGTGGTAGAGAAGAACATAAATAGAAAGGGCTTTAAGTCGTAACATATGAGACGTCGCCGAGAGTTCTGATCTCAGCTTGTGTCGCCGTCAGACAAACAAAAGACTAAAGAACACAGAACAGAAAGGATGGGAAACACAGAGTTAAAACTGAACTATATATTAGCTGTAGGGAACATATAAAAAAAGCAAAGCAAATTTTAAAAAAATTTTAAAAGTCCTCATATTTATGCGCAGTTTTGATCAAAGTTTGATGGCAAATGAGAAGTTTCTTGGGGATAGGTGGCAGAGAAAGGGGGAAAGAAAGGTTCAGTAAGATGCTCTTAGAAGAAGTGAAATGTGTATTAGAACAGGATAAAAGAAAGAAAAAAAATCCAGAAGCCTAATATATGAAAACAGAGAAAACAGAATGAGAAGTAGGAAGGGCATGAGCCGGAGAATATATTTCAAATAAAGAGTGTCTCACATTTAAACCATGCGGTATTAAAGTGCCAAGCTGGTGAATAATGAGACTACACCTGCCTTAATTGTAGCTTGAGTGGAAAACTGGCATGATTCTGTAGTTAATTCTTTCTAGTCAGTAGTTACCACTGCTTGTTTTGTAATTAGGGTTGCCAAGGTTTTGAGGACTCCCGAGAGAGGCAGTGAGAGTAGTATGGCAGAAAGCGAACCAACCCAGTGTGAAATACACGACAATGAAAAGAGGCTGGAGATGTATAGGACACTCTTCGAAAGCCTACAACGAACAGAGAGGCTCTCACCTGGAATCCCCAGGGTAAAAGGAAACAGGGACAATCTAGAAACACCTGGGGAAGGAGTCTTGAAGCGGAGATAAAAAAAAGATGAACTACACCTGGAGACGTATAGAAGAAGCGGCCCAGGACAGTAACAAACGGAGAGCCCATGTTTATGGCCTATGTTCTAGATAGGGTTAAAGAAGTCCAGGAGAGAAGGAAGGAAGTAATGACGGGTGACCCACCGGGGAAGATCTCTTGGAGAAACTGATGGCGGACGAAACACTAACCCCGGTATTTTCAGCTAAGTAAGCAAGTGCGATATGTTTAAATGAAAGACTCATAACATGATGAACAATAAGAACCTAACGCTCATAAAATGATAAATAATAAACAAATACTTATAAAATGATAAACAGTAATACTAATCTATGATAAACAGTAATACGAATCTCATCATCATCATCATCATCATCATCATCATAATCAGGTGCCGTGCCGACTGGCGTTGGCTATTATGCTTCTCCAGAGTACACGAATCAAATGTTCATAAAAAAATGTGCAGAGAGATTAGACAACATCAAATTCCGCTATCGGACTGGAAGTTTTTATTTGACAATAAACATCACCACTCTTGGTAATATAAAAGAAAATAAACTTAAACATCACCACTCTTGGTAATATAAAAGAAAATAAACTTAAACATCACCACTCTTGGCAATATAAAAGAAAATAAACTTAAACATCACCACTCTTGGTAATATAAAATAAAATAAACATCACCACTCTTGGTAATATAAAAGAAAATAATCTTAAACATCACCACTCTTGGTAATATAAAAGAAAATAAACTTAAACATCACCACTCTTGGCAATATAAAAGAAAATAAACTTAAACATCACCACTCTTTGCAATATAACAAGAAACTAAACTAACAGAAAGTATACAATCTTCCGGTGAACAAACATGGCATTTTTCATTTCCTACAAACAAATCTGCAATGGCTAAGGAGGAACAGCAACGAAAAAAAAAACAAATAAAAGAATTCTGCTTCCCAAGGGTAAATAGCTGGCCACAAACGGTCGGCTGTTACTTAGCCATATTTTGCAGTTTCTGGAAATGTCAAAGAACTGAGTCAGGTAGCGGAGCATGATCCGGTTGTTGCAATCGCAAAAACAGGAGTATTAAAAAAAACATTAGTTTTACCACTAGAACAGGATCTGTACAATTTCCCTGATCTTTAACTGAGGGAGCAAAGACACATAGCTGACAAGCTAGCATCAGGGTTGGCGACTCATAGCTGACATGATAGTGTCAGGGTTGGCGACTCATAACTGACAAGCTAGTGTCAGGGTTGGCGACTCATAGATGACATGATAGTGTCAGGGCTAGCGACCCATAGCTGACAGGCTAGTGTCATGGTTGGCTACTCATTGCTGACATGATAATGTCAGGGTTGGCGACCCATAGCTGAAAAGCTAGTGTCATGGATGGCAACTCATAGCTGACATGATAGTGTCAGAGTTGGCGACCCTTAGCTAACATAATGGTGTCAGAATTGGCGACCCATAGCTGACAAGCTGGTATCAGGGTTGGTGACCCATAGCTGACATGATAGTGTCAGGGTTGGTGACTCATAGCTGACATAGTAGTGTCAGGGTTGGTGACTCATAGCTGACAAGCTAGTGTCAGGATTGGCGACTCATAGTTGAGATGATAGTGTCAAGGTTGACGATCCATAACTGACAAGCTAGCGTCAGGTTTGACGACCCATGGCTGAAATGATATTGTCAGGGTTGGGCACCCATAGCTGACATGGTAGCGTCAGAGTTGGTGACCCATAACTAACAGGTTATCGGGAGGGTTAAATGACACATAGATGACATGTTAGCAGCAGGATCAAATGACAAATGATGACATACTAATCTCTCTCTCTCTCTCTGAACCTTAAGTGCCCATGGCACATGGGGCATCCGCAAGGGTTTTCCACAAATGCCTGTCCTTCGCCTTTTTTTCTGCTCTTGCCCAGGTGAGCCCTCTATTGCTCAACATCCTCTCTGTTGTTCTTCTCCATGTCTCTTTTGGTCTACCCTTACTTCTGCTCCCCTGTGGTGTCCATCTTAGTGCTATTTTTGGTAGTGAGTTGTCAGTCATTCGGAGCACATGTCCCAACCATCGCCAGCGTCTTTCCTCAATAATTGTTGTCAGTGGTTTCATCTGCGTTTCTGCTAATAAGATGTTATTTCTTATGGTGTTTGGCCAAAATATTTTTCTAATTCTTCGTAAACATTTAGTCTGGAAAGAATTCAACTTGTTTTCTATGGTTTTGGTGATTTTCCAGCATTCACTTCCATAGAGTAGTACACTTAGAACATTACTCTTAAATATCCTGATTTTCATATTTATGCTTAGTTTTTTTGATTTCCATATAGTCTGCAGCATTGCAAAAGCCTGGTTTGCTCTAGTAAGTCTGCTGTTGATGTCCTCTGTGCTGTCTCCATTTTCTACTACTCTGCTGCCAAGGTATACAAATTCGTTGACCTCCTCCACTAACTTGTTATCTACTCTGAGTACATTTCTGTTGTTCACATTTTGCTTCATTAACTTTGTCTTTCCTACGTTGATCTTTAGTCCTATGTTGTTTACATTCTGAGTTAGCTTGTTTATTTTATCTTGCATGTCTTTGTGACAGCTTGATAATAGACAAATGTCGTCCGCAAAGTCAAGGTCCTCCAGCACTGTGTCAAGGGTCCATTGTAATTCTCTGCGTTTGTCTGATGTTGCCTCCTTCATTAACCAGTCTACTGTCAAGATAAATAATGTTGGTGATAGTACACATCCCTGTTTCACTCCTGTTTGTACCCTAAAGCTGCTGGAGGTATGTTCTCCACAGATAACTTTGCACTGAAAACCCTCGTATAGGGCTTTGATTATATTTACTATCTTATGGGGGAGGCCATGCCATCTTAGGATTTTCCACAGTGCATCTCTGTTGACACTGTCAAAGGCTTTCTCAAAATCTATGAATAATGCATATGTTCTGCTATGCCACTCATTTGCCTGTTCTAATATTTGTCTAAGTACAAATATGTGGTCTATGCATGATCTTCCTTTCTTAAATCCTGCCTGCTCTTTCCGAAGTTTTTCCTCAAGTGTTGGTACAATTCTGTTGATGATTATTCTGCAAAATACTTTACTGGTGAGTGGCAGTAGGGTAATGCCTCTCCAGTTCCCGCAATCTCTGAGGTCACCCTTCTTTGGTAGTTTTACTATAAGCCCAGTTTTCCACTCCTCTGGGGCTTTTTCTAGATCCCAAATTTGTTGTAATATCCGGCAAAGTTGTTTTGGTGTTTCTGTTTCTTCTGCTTTCAACATCTCAGCAGTCACTTCATCTTCACCTGGTGCCCTGTCTGATTTTAGCTTCTTTATCGCCTCCTTTACTTCATTTATTGTTATTGGTCCTGTATTGATGTTTAGTTCCGTTTTTGCTTCAGGTATGTCTATTGTTTGTGCTGCTTGTGTTCTGTTTAGTAGGGTGTTAAAGTGTTCCCTCCATCTTTCAATTTTTTCTCTTTCTCCACTGACCAGTTGTCCATTTTGTGTCCTTACTGCACTTTCACATCTTGTGTTGAAGTTACCTGTCATCTGCTTTGTGATTTTATATATGGTTTTCATGTCATTTGTATATGCTGCGTTCTCTGCTGTTTCTGCTAAGTTGTCATAATATTGACGTTTATCTTGACGGCATGATTCCTTCACTTCTTTGTCTTTTTGTGCATACTTACTTAAAACTCGTTCTTTAAGCCGTTGTGATTTGGTGTTCAGTAATTTTTTCTTGATTTCTTTTCTTTGCTCTATCTTTTCCCATGTGGTCTCACTTATCCATTCCTCTTTTCTCCTTTTCCGATATCCCAGCACCTCTTTTGCTGTTTCCTGTGGTGTTTTATTGAACTCTAATATGGACATTTCTGCTTCGTCTTGTAGGACACTGAAGCGGTTCTTAAGTACTATTGAGAATTCATTTCTTGTTTGCTGGCCTATCAGTTTTCTTGTATCAAAATGTATCTTTCTGTGTTCTCCAAATTTGGCTTTCCTTAATTTTAGTTTTATTTTTGCTACCAGAAGGTTGTGATCACTTCCTACATCTGCTCCTTTCCTTGCTCGCACATCTTGTAGTGACCGTTTCCACTTGTTGTTTATTAGTATGTGATCAATTTGGTTTTCTGTGGTTTTATCTGGTGACCTCCAAGTCACCTTATGGATGTTTTTGTGTTGGAAAATTGTCCCTCCGATGGTCATCATGTTTTCTTCACAGAAACTGCAGTCTTTCTCCATTTTCATTTATTTCTCCGATTCCTTCTCTTCCCATGATTCTTCTTCTATATTCATTTCCTTCACCTACTTTTGCATTGAAGTCGCCCAAGATGAGTAGCATATCATGTTTGGGTATTGTTTCTACTGTTGCTTGGAGGCTGTTGTAAAAATCTTCTTTTAATTCCTCTTCAGCTGCTTCTGTTGGTGCATAACAAACTATAATAGACAGCTTCGTGAATCTTGAGTTGAACCGTGCATATAATAATCTCTCGTTTATTGGGGTCCATTTCAGCAATGCTCTTGATGCTTCTTTTGTTATAATCAATGCTACTCCTCCTTCATGAAGATCTTCTTTACCTGACCATATTATTGTATCTTCTGTGTGCTGTGTTGTTAATTTCCTTCTGCCTTGTCCTGTCCATCTTGCTTCTTGTATTCCTAGTATGTCTAGTTTGTATCTGTGCATTTCCTTGATGGTTTGTGCTAGTTTTCCAGTCTGTTTTATTGTTCTTACATTCCAGCTGCCTATTTGCATCTTGTGTTTAGGTTCCAGGAGGTCTGCAGTCGAGCTGGGAACTTCCAGTGGCTGGCTTTCATCCACAACCTTCATGGGCTCAGTTTCCTGATACGCATTTCTCCTTCCACCTGCATTTGATTTTTCCCTTGCTTCCGTTTCTGTAGCAGTCTGATAGTTTTTTTACCAGATAGGGTTGCTGGCCCTATGCTGAACCCTCCTTAGTCGCCTTTTACGATCATGCGTGGTAGGGTACAGTGGTCCTATTCTTTGCAGATCCCGGGTACTACACATACTAATATCATGGTTAAATGACACGTAGATGACATGCTAGCGTAAGAGTTGCCAAATCAAAGCTGATCAAGACCCTGTAATGCCTTTCCACTGATACCCTCAGCAGTAGATCTAGCCTGGCTAACCGATTTGGGATGGCCATGGTCCTCATGTTGGTGGACTCTGCTAAAGAAGTACTGCTCATCCCTGATTTTTAGATCCACTCAAGGACTGAAAAAAAAACAACAGCCGCCTAAACCTGCTCCCAATCCGACACGATGCTGTGCTTCAACATCTTCATTTCCTCTGCTGGAAAGAACACAAGCTCCACAGTTCCAGGCAGATAGAAGAAGAAGAAGAAAAAGAAGAACAAAAGAAGAAGAAGAACACGAAGAACAAGAAGAAGAAGAAGAGGAATTTAGACCTGAAGCAGTGAGTCATCTCGCTAGACGGCAACGGAAGTTTAGCTTCGTACTAAAAACGTTAATTTGCTTTGTTAATTTAGCCTTCACATAACCCGAGTAAATTATGTGTTACTTGCTGGGACTAACTGCTGGCTCTTTCTTGCACATGGAGGACTTTGTGATGCACGTGAGAGCGCTCGAGACTACCAGGTCGTTTAACCTTCCCATCCTGCCAGCGAATGTTCTTTCACGCCGAAACAAGACTTTGAAAGACACAGACTTCTCTTCTAGAATCCTAAGGAAGCCATTATACAGAGATCGACGCACGTATGAAGTTATTTGGTTGCTTCGTTCTCTGTAAGAGAGATTTATTATATATATATATATATATATATATATATATATATATATATATAATATTCATTCATTTGTATGTCCCTTGCGGAACTTTGCCTCCCTAACAGCACTCCTGTAAGCCTCTCGGTTCTGAGCAAGATGACCTGCTGCTGATGCATACATTTGCAGATCATCAACCATGTCGTGCAGCCATCTTCGCCTTGGTCTTCCTCTCTTTCTTTTTCCCATTATGTATCCTTTCAAGACGGTTTTATCTAGATTATCATGACGTTCAATGTGTCCAAAATATTTAAGTTTTCTCTCTTTAATCTTCTTTACTGGCCAGCCTTCTTCAGTATTAAGTTCTTGTAGTATGGACATATTTGTTCTTTTTTGTGTCCATGATATTTGAAGAACTCTTCTGTAGCATTTACATTCAAAGGCATTTATGTGTTTCTCAGCTGTTTTGTTAAGTGTCCAGGTCTCACAGGCATATGTTGCGATGGGAAAGATGCATGACCTTAAAAATCTTATTTGTGTAGTTCTGTCTGTTCCTCTCCACACATTATCTAGTTGTTTTAATTTCTGAAGAGCGATCGATGTTCTCTCATTGTATCTCCATTATTAGTCACCAGTGATCCAAGATATTTAAAATTTCTCCACTTCTTCCAGTTTTTCCTCACTGATATATATATATATATATATATATATATATATATATATATATATATATATATATATATATATATATCAGTTGCCTTGTTTGTTTTGTCAGACGTCATCAATTTAGTTTTCTTCACATTAAGATAGAGGTTTTGCTCTTCACTATTCTTACGAACTGATATAATTAGTTTTTCCATTCCTTTTTGTGTTGTGGACAGTAATACTTTGTCATCAGCATATCTAATCTCTGGTATTTCATAACCTCCAATTGTTATGGCATCGTAATATTCTTTGTCTACATCTTCTCTAACATTCCTCATTATATTTTCAGTATACAAGTTAAATAAGTAAGGCGACAATATGCACCCCTGACGGACCCTTAGTTTTATGTCAAACCATGTTGTTGTTTCACCATTTATTCTTACTGCTGCTTGTTGGTCTAGATACAGCAGTGATAGTAATTGTATCAAATGTGTTTGAAATCCCATTTTTTCCAGTAGAGAATAGATACTATAAAAGAAAAAAAAAGACATAATGGAGAATCTCTCTCTCTCTCTCTCTCTCTCTCTCTGAACCTTAAGTGCCAAAGGCAAGGGTTTTACACAAACGCCTGTCCCTTGGCTTCCTTTCCGCTCTTGCCCAAGTGAGCCCTCTATTATTCAACATCCTCTCTGTTATTCTTCTCCGTGCCTCCTTATAAAGGAGAGTAGATAGTATTAATTAAGAAAGAGATGAAGGGGAATAGATGCTACAAATGAAGAAAGAGATACACGCAAATAGATACAACACTTGAGGAAAGAGATTAAGAGAAATAGATACTATAAATGAAGAAAGAGATAAAGGAGTATAGATCCAACACCTGAAGAAAAGTGAACGTCAAGAAGGTATATTCAGACAGCAAAGAAAAAAAAAGCAGAAACGATTCTCCTGCATTTGTTAGGTTAATACTCAGAAGTGATGTGGTTGGCTGTTCTATACGATGATGATAATACTAGTTTCTTGTGAATTCTCTGGCTTGTTTGGATATTCGGAATAAAAAAAAGGGACAAGATCCTTCTCTCTAATTGCCAGGAGTTCTACAATGCTGGCCACGACTGGGGAGCAGGCAAAGCCTACACAGTTTGCTAGGATGACCTCATCCTTTCTGGTCGATGATGTAATGTACCAGTAGAAGATTCGGTGGTAGCTGGGTTGAAAAGGGAGGATTGTAACTTGGAACTTTGAGAGCCATTGCTCTAAAGGGAAAAAAAATTATGTTGTCTGCTGCTTCCAATTTCTGCTCCATCTTAAAACCTGCACTGTTCAGATCTCACAAGTGTACAGTAATGTCAGCTCTGCTTGGTTCATTAACACACTGTTTTGTCTCACTACAAAGTTCACTCTTTTCTCTTAGTACCTTCTTCATGTCCTAAAACCTGTGGTAAAACTGGTTGTAGTAAAGCGCATATAGTCAGAGGTGCTTGCTGCAGTTTTACAAAACAAAATAGAAAGAAATAAAGATAGAAAGGAATGACAAAAGTGGTTATGAGATGAGCACTTAGAAAGGTAACAAATTTAGTAACAAACCAATATTTCGGCGGTACGCCTTCATTAGGCAGATATCCTCTTAGGACGTCAAGCAATTAATGCCTTTTTTGTTTGTAAAACTACACCATACACCTTTGACTATCTCCAGAAACTGCTAATGTCGAGCCTAAATGTAAAACACTCATAGAACTGTTATTGTTATATAATTTATCAAGTTTATAATTCGTTTTTTATCAGAGAATATTTGAAAATATTTACACTAAGTTAAGACTTCATACCTACCTGTTTTGGAAACACTGAACACCCGCTAGAGACAGATTTCGCAAAGTTCTAATTATCTCATTCACACAGGTTAATTAAAAACTTTTTAAAAGAGCCAAAAACAAAACAAAACAAAGGACCGTGTTTCTCCTCCACACAGCAATGGAAGATAAATGTTATCCCAAGAAAATAAACAACAGACTATACAGCATACGTACAGTTCTAATGACAACAATGATAGAGCAGTGTTTAGGAAATAAAACATTGATCACATGGTTTTGTAGAGCTGTATGCGAAGCTGGAGATCTGGCGAGGTCTGGCAACTCTACCCGCCTCCTCTCGCGAGTGAAGGTCTCCCCTGGCGCAAGATTCGAGTGTTGAGCTGCGAGCAGAGCGGGCCAAGCTTAACACCAACCAGCAGCAAATCTAGTGTATTCTCTGGAGGGTCTTGCTTGTGAAAGACTGGGGGAGAGGGGTGGTGGGGGAAACGACCATCTTTGTAGAATACTGTGAAATATGCTAGTTTTTCTGTACTTCATAATACCACACTACCTCTGTTAATTGTATCACTGTTACAACCATGTAACAACAGATCTTGGATCACACAACAACAGATTCTGACCATACAACAACAGACTCTGACCATACAACAACAGACTCTGTCCATACAACAACAGACTCTGACCACACAGTTAAAGATTCTGACAATACAAAAACAGATCTTGACCACACATCAACTGATTGTGACCATATAATAACAGACTCTGACCATGTAACAACAAATTTTGACCACATTTCAACAGACTGGGACCATAAAATAATAGTTTCTGACATACAGTAACAGACTCCGACTATTCAACAATATATTTTGACCACATATCAACATCTGTATAGTATAGTATAGTACAGAATAGTATAGTAATAGATTCAGACCATAGAACAATAGATTTTGAAGACACATCAATAGATGGTGACCATACATTAACAGATTCTGGTCATATAATAATAGATCCTGACCATAAAGTAACTAATTATGTCAGTCCGCAAGAACAGCAAAGAGCAGAACCTCTATCTTAATGCAAAGAAAACTAAAGTGATGACAACTGACAAAACAAACAAGGCAACTGAAATATGTATCAGTGAGGAAAAACTGGAAGAAGTGGAGAGTTTTGAATATCTTGGATCACTACTAACTAATGATGGAGATACAATGCGGGAAATTAAAAGGAGGACATCTATTGCTCTTCAGAAAGTAAAACAAATAAAGAATCTGTGGAGAGGAGCAGACAGAACCACAAAAATAAGATTTTTAAGGGCATGCATCTTTCCCATCGCAACATATGCCTGTGAGACCTGGACACTTCACAAAACAGCTGAGAAGCACATAAATGCCTTTGAATGTAAATGCTATAGAAGAGTTCTCCAAATATCGTGGACACGAACAAATATATCTATACTACAAGAGCTTAATATTGAAGAAGGCTGGCTAGTAAAGAGGATTAAAGAGAGAAAACTTAAATATTTTGGCCACATTAAACGTCATGATAATTTAGAGAAGACCGTAGTGGAAGGATACATAATGGGAAAAAGAAAAAGAGGAAGACCGAAACGAAGATGGCTGCAAGACATCGTTGATGATCTGGAAATGGATGCAGCAGCAGCAGGCCATCTTGCTCACAACCGAGAGGCCTACAGGAGTGCTGTTTGGGAGGCAAAGTTCCGCAAGGGACATGCAAAGGAATGATGATGATGATGATGATGACCATAAAGTAACAGTTTTTACTGTCACCACTAATTGTGCAGTAGTTCCTGCCACCACTAATTGCATTTTGGCTGCTTCTACTACTACTACTACTACTACTACTACTACTACTACTACTACTACTACAACTACTACTAATACTACTACTACTAATACTTCTACTACTATTACTACTACTACTACTACTACTACTACTACCACTACTACTACTACCACTTCTACTACTACTACTACCACTACTACTACTGCTACTTCTACTACTACTACTACTACTTCTACTACTACTACTACTACTATTACTACTACTACTACTTCTACTACTACTACTATTAACACTGCTACTACCCGCACCAGCACCACCGCTACTCCTACTACTATTATTACTACTACTACCACTACTACTACTACTACTACTACTACTACCACCATTACTACTAATACTACCACCACCACAACCACCGCTTCTACTGCTGCTGCTGCTGCAACTATTACTACCACCACCACCACCGCTACTAATACTATTACCGCTACTACTACTATTCCTGCCACTAGTAATGACGACGATTGCAGTAAAACTGCTTCTGGTAATAAAGGTAGACAGAGGTGTATGGTTCTAGTAATAAAGGTAACATAGGTGTATGGTTCTAGTAAAAAAGGTAGGCAGAGGTGTATGGTTCTAGTAATACATGTAGACAGAGGTGTATGGTTCTAGTAATAAACGTAACATAGGTGTATGGTTCTAGTAAAAAAGGTAACATAGGTGTATGGTTCTAGTAATAAAGGTAACATAGGTGTATGGTTCTAGTAAAAAAGGTAGGCAGAGGTGTATGGTTCTAGTAATAAAGGTAACATAGGTGTATGGTTCTAGTAAAAAAGGTAGGCAGAGGTGTATGGTTCTAGTAATACATGTAGACAGAGGTGTATGGTTCTAGTAATAAAGGTAACATAGGTGTATGGTTCTAGTAAAAAAGGTAGGCAGAGGTGTATGGTTCTAGTAATACATGTAGACAGAGGTGTATGGTTCTAGTAATAAAGGTAGACAGAGGTGTATGGTTTTAGTAATAAAGGTAACATAGGTGTATGGTTCTAGTAATAAAGGTAGATAGATATGTAAGTTCTAGTAATAAAGGTAGATAGAGATGTATGGTTCTAGTAATAAAGGTAGATAGAGATATATGGTTCTAGTAATAAAGGTAGATAGAGATGTATGGTTCTAGTAATAAAGATAGATAGAGATGTATGGTTCTAGTAATAAAGGTAGATAGAGATATATGGTTCTAGTAATAAAGGTAGATAGAGATGTATGGTTCTAGTAATAAAGGTAGATAGAGATATATGGTTCTAGTAATAAAGGTAGATAGAGATGTATGGTTCTAGTAATAAAGGTAGTTAGAGATGTATGGTTCTAGTAATAAAGGTAGATAGAAATGTATGATTCTAGTAAGAAGGTAGACAGAGATGTATGGTTCAGTTTTACAAAACAACAAAGGGAGCGAGGAAACGGAACAGAAACACAAATGGCATAATGCAGTGAAGTAAGACGAGAACATGTAAATGAAGGACAAAACAAACAACATTCAATATTTCGGCCTCAGAGTTTTTCAAGGATTACAGACAAGGAGAACACAGTACAAAACAAAAGGAAAATAGATGAGAAATTGAGCCCTTTCCCAATCAAACTTTCTGGACGGAGTTGGAGTTGGGTTTCTTGGAAGACGAGGTAGAGCTGCAAGATTCACTCTGGAGTCTGAAGACTTGTCTAGAATATACACCTGGGAATGTGTGACAGGGCAATGAGATACAAGCGTGCTGGAAGTCGGCAATGTCCTGTGCCTGTTCTAGGCCACTTACAGACAACTCAAAGATTTCAAAGGCCGCAATCATTTTTCAGGTGACTCGTGAAAAGAAGATTATTGATGCAAATATTGGAATGACTGCCCATGACAACCGACTCCGAAGGTTAGGAACGTTACTAAACTATGTGATGGTGACAAATTCTTCAGCTGTTATAGTTGCTCCAAAATCCAAGAAAATCACAAGAAAATTGTCAGTGAGTTTCACGCTTCCCCTTATGAAGAACAGAATTCACGCAGTGACAAGAATATCTTGCCCGTACAGCCTGTGTAATTCTGAACACAGTTCAGCGTCTTCTATCAAGTACAAGGGAATTTATGGCCGTAATTGTGTGACTACTTAACAATGTCTCAGAGACATCGGCCTAGTGGTGCTGACAGATGGCGTGCCATGGTATGGTTCCAGAAAGGTGCGCCAATGAGGGGAGATTGGCAGACGGCTTGTAGTAACCTACTCAGTCATTCAAAGACTGCCAGATAATTTTGTCAACACTGGAACTGTGGAACTAGCCAGAAAGTCTGGACGACAAAGAACAACAAATGTGCAACAGAATCGATGCTTTGTCCTAATAGTTCTGTGAGACAGAACAGATACGGCCAGCGCAATCAGGGCGCATCTGAAAGAAACCAGCAACACAACTGTCAGCGATCAAGCGATTCGCAACAGGTTTCGTGAGGCAAATCTTTACCTAAGACGTCCTGCAGTACACCTCCACCTAACATAACTCCATCGCTCAGCTCTTCTTACTCGGTCTCGAGTTCATCTGGCATTTACCAGATAGCTCCGGTCACTAGTACTCTTTACAGATGAGTCGAGGTTTACGATGTCGATTAACAGTGACAGAATCTGTATGTGCAGACGGCCCAGAGAGCGCTTCTAAGATACCACATACAGAGATGGCTCAATCATGGTATGGAGTGGCTTAGCAATGAACTACATAATAACCCTTCATCGTGTCCCAGGGAACATGACAGGTGTTGGATACAGGCTCTTGCAATCTCAGCATTTCAGGTAAGGTAAGGTAAAGGTAATCCTGTCATGCCTTAGAGGCACATAGAGCACTTCAGGTAAGGTAAGGTAAAGGTAATCCTGTCATGCCTTAGAGGCACATAGAGCACTTCAGGTAAGGTACGGTAATTTAAAGGTAATCCTGTCATGCCTTAGAGGCACATAGAGCACTTCAGGCTGTGGGGTAAAATGTTGTGCTCCAAGATGACAACGCCCCTCCCCACAGAGCTCGTGATGTTAATGACTTCCTGCAGCAGCACCGTGTCCTTGGGAGGGACTGGCCAGGGCTCTGACCTAGTCTCAAACTTATTAAGCATATCTGGGACATTTGGGGGGCGGGGCAGTCAGCAAAAGGTATCTAACCTCCAGCTGGTGATCTGAACCAATTGTTTCACAAATCACAACAGAAGTGATAGGCGACCCCCGCCCCCCACCACACAACCAGGATGTCACGATTTTCTCCGTGAAGCAAAGTTGCCTGGCCTGTATCAACGTTGCCTGGCTGTATCAACGTTGCCTGGCCTGTATCAACGTTGCCTGCCTGTATCAACGTTGTCTGGCCTATATCAACGTTGCCTGGCCTATATCAACGTTGCCTGGCCTATATCAACGTTGCCTGGCCTATATCAACGTTGCCTGGCCTATATCAACGTTGTCTGGCCTATATCAACGTTGCCTGGCCTATATCAACGTTGCCTGGCCTATATCAACGTTGCCTGGCCTATATCAACGTTGCCTGGCCTGTATCAGCGTTGCCTGGCCTGTATCAACGCTGGCGGTAGTCACACAGTTTGCTGAACACCTTTATGATTCTAGTAAGAAGGTAGATAGAGATGTATGGTTCTAGTAATAAAGGTAGATAGAAATGTATGATTCTAGTAAGAAGGTAGATAGAGATGTATGGTTCAGTTTTACAAAACAACAAAGGGAGCGAGGAAACGGAACAGAAACACAAATGGCATAATGCAGTGAAGTAAGACGAGAACATGTAAATGAAGGACAAAACAAACAACATTCAATATTTCGGCCTCAGAGTTTTTCAAGGATTACAGACAAGGAGAACACAGTACAAAACAAAAGGAAAATAGATGAGAAATTGAGCCCTTTCCCAATCAAACTTTCTGGACGGAGTTGGAGTTGGGTTTCTTGGAAGACGAGGTAGAGCTGCAAGATTCACTCTGGAGTCTGAAGACTTGTCTAGAATATACAGCTGGGAATGTGTGACAGGGCAATGAGATACAAGCGTGCTGGAAGTCGGCAATGTCCTGTGCCTGTTCTAGGCCACTTACAGACAACTCAAAGATTTCAAAGGCCGCAATCATTTTTCAGGTGACTCGTGAAAAGAAGATTATTGATGCAAATATTGGAATGACTGCCCATGACAACCGACTCCGAAGGTTAGGAACGTTACTAAACTATGTGATGGTGACAAATTCTTCAGCTGTTATAGTTGCTCCAAAATCCAAGAAAATCACAAGAAAATTGTCAGTGAGTTTCACGCTTCCCCTTATGAAGAACAGAATTCACGCAGTGACAAGAATATCTTGCCCGTACAGCCTGTGTAATTCTGAACACAGTTCAGCGTCTTCTATCAAGTACAAGGGAATTTATGGCCGTAATTGTGTGACTACTTAACAATGTCTCAGAGACATCGGCCTAGTGGTGCTGACAGATGGCGTGCCATGGTATGGTTCCAGAAAGGTGCGCCAATGAGGGGAGATTGGCAGACGGCTTGTAGTAACCTACTCAGTCATTCAAAGACTGCCAGATAATTTTGTCAACACTGGAACTGTGGAACTAGCCAGAAAGTCTGGACGACAAAGAACAACAAATGTGCAACAGAATCGATGCTTTGTCCTAATAGTTCTGTGAGACAGAACAGATACGGCCAGCGCAATCAGGGCGCATCTGAAAGAAACCAGCAACACAACTGTCAGCGATCAAGCGATTCGCAACAGGTTTCGTGAGGCAAATCTTTACCTAAGACGTCCTGCAGTACACCTCCACCTAACATAACTCCATCGCTCAGCTCTTCTTACTCGGTCTCGAGTTCATCTGGCATTTACCAGATAGCTCCGGTCACTAGTACTCTTTACAGATGAGTCGAGGTTTACGATGTCGATTAACAGTGACAGAATCTGTATGTGCAGACGGCCCAGAGAGCGCTTCTAAGATACCACATACAGAGATGGCTCAATCATGGTATGGAGTGGCTTAGCAATGAACTACATAATAACCCTTCATCGTGTCCCAGGGAACATGACAGGTGTTGGATACAGGCTCTTGCAATCTCAGCATTTCAGGTAAGGTAAGGTAAAGGTAATCCTGTCATGCCTTAGAGGCACATAGAGCACTTCAGGTAAGGTAAGGTAAAGGTAATCCTGTCATGCCTTAGAGGCACATAGAGCACTTCAGGTAAGGTACGGTAATTTAAAGGTAATCCTGTCATGCCTTAGAGGCACATAGAGCACTTCAGGCTGTGGGGTAAAATGTTGTGCTCCAAGATGACAACGCCCCTCCCCACAGAGCTCGTGATGTTAATGACTTCCTGCAGCAGCACCGTGTCCTTGGGAGGGACTGGCCAGGGCTCTGACCTAGTCTCAAACTTATTAAGCATATCTGGGACATTTGGGGGGCGGGGCAGTCAGCAAAAGGTATCTAACCTCCAACTGGTGATCTGAACCAATTGTTTCACAAATCACAACAGAAGTGATAGGCGACCCCCCGCCCCCCACCACACAACCAGGATGTCACGATTTTCTCCGTGAAGCAAAGTTGCCTGGCCTGTATCAACGTTGCCTGGCTGTATCAACGTTGCCTGGCCTGTATCAACGTTGCCTGCCTGTATCAACGTTGTCTGGCCTATATCAACGTTGCCTGGCCTATATCAACGTTGCCTGGCCTATATCAACGTTGCCTGGCCTATATCAACGTTGCCTGGCCTATATCAACGTTGTCTGGCCTATATCAACGTTGCCTGGCCTATATCAACGTTGCCTGGCCTATATCAACGTTGCCTGGCCTATATCAACGTTGCCTGGCCTGTATCAGCGTTGCCTGGCCTGTATCAACGCTGGCGGTAGTCACACAGTTTGCTGAACACCTTTATATCATCTGCCAGCATGTCTGGATTTCAGAAAGATGGGTGTGTTCAAATAATCAGCAATTACTGCCATACAAGTTCGCTATCATTCATAAACTGTCACACTCTGATGTCCAAATGACTGAATAATAATGGGATTAGAGAGAACAAATTTCTCACTTTTGTATTTTTAATTTGATGAGATTTGGCTACTACCCATTGTATTTATTTTACTAATTATTTTTTATGGTGAGCTTTGGTAAGTGGCCATTGACTTTTTCTGCCTAATATCAGTTTAGATAAAGGCACCTGCAGTCATATCTGTGTACAATATATTTACAACAAAGGAAATAACATGTAAATTATTGTTAAATCGATTATATTCCCTTGATTACGAATCGTTCCACATAGTTTTTGTGTGCGTGCTGGTCTTGATGCTACAGGAATCTCCTTCTGGGTGCAGTGTGAAAAGATTCTTGAGCATGTACTTGTTGCTGAATGTCCCAAATATTTAACAGAGTGTACCGCACTGAATGTAAATGTATACCAGTAAACTATTGATCTATTTCAGGGTGAGGGGTGCAGTTGAGGAAAAGACGTTGTCCGATTTGGTAACCAGCGACCCATGTAACAGTTTTTTGTGTGTGGTAAAGTTAGATAACTCATCAGAGAATTGTGAAAGCTTTAGATTAAAAGGCTTACGGCCCATAGTGATCAATAGGTTTATTGACAGATTATCGGCCCCTTGTCTCACCCTGCATGAATCTTGCTAAGTGGATGAGAGGGAAAGCCAGAGATTCTTTATAAACTGCATGGCTTAGTTAGGGAGACTGAGTACTGTACTGAAGTTTTGAACATCCCAGGAAAGTATTAAGAATATTCGAGAAGCCTTGGAAAGGAAGAGCGTGCTTTGGAAAAAAAAATGACATGAGCAGGGAAAACAAGAGGAAAATCTCGCGAATTTGTAGCGAAGTATGGAAATATAAAACTGGAAGAGGAGAATAGGAGAAAAAGAACAGCAATGGATAGATAGAGAGGTCATACATTAGTTTAGACGGTTAGAGTTGTAACGTCGTGTGAGAAAGTGTGGTAGCTAGAATGTAGTTGTAATTCATATGGCGGTGATCGTCTTTTGACGAAGTGTAGCCGCCGGGAATTATTCTTCCTGTCCTGTGTGTTTTGAGATTTACACGCCACTCATCAGTGTACATCATCATCTCGTTCCATGCAATAAAGATTCTATATGTTGAGTTCTTATACAGCTGCTATTGTGCCACGTTGGAGTAAATGATCACTTCTGGGGAGTTAGTTAGTCTGCTGAGTGTATAATCTATTCAGACATGTGATATTGTATCAACAGTCATAAATCATAACTAATACAAGTCCTAATAACAGAAATACTTACTGTAAATTATTCAAGAAATGATATTAACAGTTGGACAACTTAGTCAAACAAAGGCAGTTATACAGTCTTACAAAAGACTTAGACGTAGAGAGATAGTCACATTTAGATAAACAACAAAGGGAGCGAGGAAACGGAACAGAAACACAAATGGCATAATGCAGTGAAGTAAGACGAGAACATGTAAATGAAGGACAAAACAAACAACATTCAATATTTCGGCCTCAGAGTTTTTCAAGGATTACAGACAAGGAGAACACAGTACAAAACAAAAGGAAAATAGATGAGAAATTGAGCCCTTTCCCAATCAAACTTTCTGGACGGAGTTGGAGTTGGGTTTCTTGGAAGACGAGGTAGAGCTGCAAGATTCACTCTGGAGTCTGAAGACTTGTCTAGAATATACAGCTGGGAATGTGTGACAGGGCAATGAGATACAAGCGTGCTGGAAGTCGGCAATGTCCTGTGCCTGTTCTAGGCCACTTACAGACAACTCAAAGATTTCAAAGGCCGCAATCATTTTTCAGGTGACTCGTGAAAAGAAGATTATTGATGCAAATATTGGAATGACTGCCCATGACAACCGACTCCGAAGGTTAGGAACGTTACTAAACTATGTGATGGTGACAAATTCTTCAGCTGTTATAGTTGCTCCAAAATCCAAGAAAATCACAAGAAAATTGTCAGTGAGTTTCACGCTTCCCCTTATGAAGAACAGAATTCACGCAGTGACAAGAATATCTTGCCCGTACAGCCTGTGTAATTCTGAACACAGTTCAGCGTCTTCTATCAAGTACAAGGGAATTTATGGCCGTAATTGTGTGACTACTTAACAATGTCTCAGAGACATCGGCCTAGTGGTGCTGACAGATGGCGTGCCATGGTATGGTTCCAGAAAGGTGCGCCAATGAGGGGAGATTGGCAGACGGCTTGTAGTAACCTACTCAGTCATTCAAAGACTGCCAGATAATTTTGTCAACACTGGAACTGTGGAACTAGCCAGAAAGTCTGGACGACAAAGAACAACAAATGTGCAACAGAATCGATGCTTTGTCCTAATAGTTCTGTGAGACAGAACAGATACGGCCAGCGCAATCAGGGCGCATCTGAAAGAAACCAGCAACACAACTGTCAGCGATCAAGCGATTCGCAACAGGTTTCGTGAGGCAAATCTTTACCTAAGACGTCCTGCAGTACACCTCCACCTAACATAACTCCATCGCTCAGCTCTTCTTACTCGGTCTCGAGTTCATCTGGCATTTACCAGATAGCTCCGGTCACTAGTACTCTTTACAGATGAGTCGAGGTTTACGATGTCGATTAACAGTGACAGAATCTGTATGTGCAGACGGCCCAGAGAGCGCTTCTAAGATACCACATACAGAGATGGCTCAATCATGGTATGGAGTGGCTTAGCAATGAACTACATAATAACCCTTCATCGTGTCCCAGGGAACATGACAGGTGTTGGATACAGGCTCTTGCAATCTCAGCATTTCAGGTAAGGTAAGGTAAAGGTAATCCTGTCATGCCTTAGAGGCACATAGAGCACTTCAGGTAAGGTAAGGTAAAGGTAATCCTGTCATGCCTTAGAGGCACATAGAGCACTTCAGGTAAGGTACGGTAATTTAAAGGTAATCCTGTCATGCCTTAGAGGCACATAGAGCACTTCAGGCTGTGGGGTAAAATGTTGTGCTCCAAGATGACAACGCCCCTCCCCACAGAGCTCGTGATGTTAATGACTTCCTGCAGCAGCACCGTGTCCTTGGGAGGGACTGGCCAGGGCTCTGACCTAGTCTCAAACTTATTAAGCATATCTGGGACATTTGGGGGGCGGGGCAGTCAGCAAAAGGTATCTAACCTCCAACTGGTGATCTGAACCAATTGTTTCACAAATCACAACAGAAGTGATAGGCGACCCCCCGCCCCCACCACACAACCAGGATGTCACGATTTTCTCCGTGAAGCAAAGTTGCCTGGCCTGTATCAACGTTGCCTGGCTGTATCAACGTTGCCTGGCCTGTATCAACGTTGCCTGCCTGTATCAACGTTGTCTGGCCTATATCAACGTTGCCTGGCCTATATCAACGTTGCCTGGCCTATATCAACGTTGCCTGGCCTATATCAACGTTGCCTGGCCTATATCAACGTTGTCTGGCCTATATCAACGTTGCCTGGCCTATATCAACGTTGCCTGGCCTATATCAACGTTGCCTGGCCTATATCAACGTTGCCTGGCCTGTATCAGCGTTGCCTGGCCTGTATCAACGCTGGCGGTAGTCACACAGTTTGCTGAACACCTTTATATCATCTGCCAGCATGTCTGGATTTCAGAAAGATGGGTGTGTTCAAATAATCAGCAATTACTGCCATACAAGTTCGCTATCATTCATAAACTGTCACACTCTGATGTCCAAATGACTGAATAATAATGGGATTAGAGAGAACAAATTTCTCACTTTTGTATTTTTAATTTGATGAGATTTGGCTACTACCCATTGTATTTATTTTACTAATTATTTTTTATGGTGAGCTTTGGTAAGTGGCCATTGACTTTTTCTGCCTAATATCAGTTTAGATAAAGGCACCTGCAGTCATATCTGTGTACAATATATTTACAACAAAGGAAATAACATGTAAATTATTGTTAAATCGATTATATTCCCTTGATTACGAATCGTTCCACATAGTTTTTGTGTGCGTGCTGGTCTTGATGCTACAGGAATCTCCTTCTGGGTGCAGTGTGAAAAGATTCTTGAGCATGTACTTGTTGCTGAATGTCCCAAATATTTAACAGAGTGTACCGCACTGAATGTAAATGTATACCAGTAAACTATTGATCTATTTCAGGGTGAGGGGTGCAGTTGAGGAAAAGACGTTGTCCGATTTGGTAACCAGCGACCCATGTAACAGTTTTTTGTGTGTGGTAAAGTTAGATAACTCATCAGAGAATTGTGAAAGCTTTAGATTAAAAGGCTTACGGCCCATAGTGATCAATAGGTTTATTGACAGATTATCGGCCCCTTGTCTCACCCTGCATGAATCTTGCTAAGTGGATGAGAGGGAAAGCCAGAGATTCTTTATAAACTGCATGGCTTAGTTAGGGAGACTGAGTACTGTACTGAAGTTTTGAACATCCCAGGAAAGTATTAAGAATATTCGAGAAGCCTTGGAAAGGAAGAGCGTGCTTTGGAAAAAAAAATGACATGAGCAGGGAAAACAAGAGGAAAATCTCGCGAATTTGTAGCGAAGTATGGAAATATAAAACTGGAAGAGGAGAATAGGAGAAAAAGAACAGCAATGGATAGATAGAGAGGTCATACATTAGTTTAGACGGTTAGAGTTGTAACGTCGTGTGAGAAAGTGTGGTAGCTAGAATGTAGTTGTTTAATTCATATGGCGGTGATCGTCTTTTGACGAAGTGTAGCCGCCGGGAATTATTCTTCCTGTCCTGTGTGTTTTGAGATTTACACGCCACTCATCAGTGTACATCATCATCTCGTTCCATGCAATAAAGATTCTATATGTTGAGTTCTTATACAGCTGCTATTGTGCCACGTTGGAGTAAATGATCACTTCTGGGGAGTTAGTTAGTCTGCTGAGTGTATAATCTATTCAGACATGTGATATTGTATCAACAGTCATAAATCATAACTAATACAAGTCCTAATAACAGAAATACTTACTGTAAATTATTCAAGAAATGATATTAACAGTTGGACAACTTAGTCAAACAAAGGCAGTTATACAGTCTTACAAAAGACTTAGACGTAGAGAGATAGTCACATTTAGATAAAAGAAGAAAGACATGAACACATGAAACATCTGCTATACCCATAGCTGACATACTAACTTCATGGTTGTCAAACCATATCTGACCAAGACCCTGTCTCACCTCTCCGTTGTTACCCCTAGTAACAGGTCTAGTTTAATTAACTAAGCAGGGATCGTCACTGTCCCTATGGTGGTGGAGTCTGCTAAAGAAGTATTGGACACCTTCTGCGTTCTAGTTCCACTCAGAGACTGAACAAAAATAGTCCCCATAACCCGCTCCCTGTCCGAGGTTATGATGTGCTTCAAAATCTTCACAGCATCAGCTACAAATAACAGCAGTTGGCAGTTCCAGGGGAGAAGAAGAATCTATCTATCTATCTATCTATCTATCTATCTATCTATCTATCTATCTATCTATCTATCTATCTATCTATCTATGTCTGTCTGTCTGTCTCTCTGTCTGTCTAAGAGCATGGGAACTAATTTTACAGTCCCTGTATGGAGTCAATGCTTCTTTCGAAGACTCCATCCCGATGGGATAACATGGCGATCCCTGTCTCGTTAGAAGGGCTTGTCCTGTTAGTGGGGGTACGAACGGAGAGGGGGACTGGGTTTTAGTCAGCTAAAGACTCTAGCATGTCAGCTAAAGTTCGCCAACCTTGACTCTAGCATGTCAGCTGTGGTTGTCAGATCTGAGAGGGTCTTTTCCTCTCCCCTCACCTACCACCCCCCATACCCCGACAGATACTGCCTGAAAGATGACCTGCATAAAAATATCTCGATACCGAAAACATTCTGAGAGAGAGAGAGAGAGAGAGAAAGAGAGAGAGAGAGAGAGAGAGAGAGAGAGAGAGAGAGAGAAAGAGAGAGAGAGAGAGTCCCACAGGATAACATCTTAGCTGATAGATAAATATTTTGTTTCTCTGTGATGTGTTATCTTTCACACAGACTATGTCTGGGCCACTCAGTGGTTCTATATTATATCTGTGGAAAGAAATGAACCGCGAACGTCAGAGGTGGCAAACCATAGCTGATCAAGACCCTATCTCACCTCTCCGTTGATAATGGGAGATAGAGACACTTCTGCATAGAGAACTATGATGGATATTATTATAAATATTACATATAGTAAATCACAAACATTGCTAACTGCTCACACATGTATAGTGTTATTCGTTTTGTTCCTAGCAGGTCGATCTGTCTGCCACACTTACTTTCTGACTGCTCCATATCAGTGCCAATAATCGAGCGGACGCCTGTGTATATTGTCATAGAAAATATAAACCAAAGCTTGTAATATTAAGCTTTAGAGAAAATAGACAAAGACAGATAATAAACACAGTCTAATAGGCCACTTGTGTAGAACACTTCACTTTTAGAATAATAGTTATAATATTTGTCAAAATGTTTATATTGACGTTTTGCGCTGACATAAGATGTAGAGTAGCACGTGAAACAATGAATAATTTTGACGTTAGACCTGATTTTGATTATACAAGTTTTTTCGAAAGAAATATATTTGTCTTAAACGAAACTTGTAACTCAAAGAGGGGCTGAACTTTTTATGTTTCCGCTGGCGACTATAATAAAATAATTGTCTTACTTTTGTCACAGAAAAAATCATTTCAGTCATTTCTTTTGTGGTGAGAAAATAAAGACATTGCGCTGAAGTGACAAAGCATTGTTGCATTTTCTACTAAAAATATAAACTGCTAAATAATTTATAACAGTAGCAGAAATATCTTTAACAAAGAGAATAGCGTCTCCGATTATCAAATTATTTTTCACATCTCGTATTTTTTGCAGATTTGAATTCAGAGAATTGAGGAAATGAATCTGTTCACGAATTTAAAAAAAGAATATTTAGGTGATTTTATTTCCCATTTTAAAATATTCTTATCACAAAATACCTGATCATATTCTACGAGGAACGGTTAAACTCAGCCACTGATATTTTTATTATGTCAGATTTCTATTTTTATTTTTTCGTTAATTCATCATTTTACTCAAGAATTGCTTACATGACTACGCCAAGAAAGCCGACAAGAGATACTTTTACCTTGCTTTTTCTCTGTCCTCTACGAATGAAGCAGATGATAACTGAAAGATTTCCTTTGTTATTCAGTCTGGAGCTAGTTATTTTTCTTTTCTCATAGGAAATTGAATCTGACAAAGTGAATATCACAGTCTCACCGGCCCCAGAAAGTAGATTCAGTTTGTTCTGTAAAAAGTGTATCTGTTGTAAACTTACCCTTTATTGGCTATGGAGAGGATATATAAGGCGAAGTCTAAGGATATCATCTCTATGCATTTTTGTGCAGATATTTAAAAACATATTTTTATAGAATACACTGGCGGTCTGGTTAGCTGAGTGGTTAGACACTCTTTTACGAAAATGGTACCTGGTTCAAATTCTAACAGTGGGACTTTTCTAGTACACACTTAAAAAGACCCCGGGTCAACCCAACCTCAAGAAGTGGATACCAGAGAAGTCTGGGAAGGTAAATGCGGCCATGCGTGACACTGATCACATCAGAGTTTCTTGTGTTGAAGGTCGTGGGAAATACGGGCATATCACCGTGTCCACGATATGAACTATTGGCACGGAAACAGAGATTTTACCTTTCTTTTCATAGAATAAAACACTTTATCTTAGAAAATAGATTAGCTTGTCTAAACTTTGGAAATTATTAAACCACACAGACTAACGTTGAAAGTGATTGTTTATTTTGATTTTTTCATTGCCCTAACCGCCCAGTACACAAGGACCAATAAATAATCACATACATTATGTGCCGCGTTGGAGAGAGTTAAAGATTATTGTTCTCTAACTTTTTGCAATTGTATTTTTTCCTGGTGAATTCCATGCCGTTTCTTCGGTTGCTAGAATATTTTTCTCTTAACTTCCTTCTTATTTTCTCCTAGAATTTCCAGTGTTTACCAAGCTGTCTAACTTCTGTCTTCTCAGATTTCCAAGAATATCTTACCGCTTTTTTCTTTCTTTACACTAAAACTTCTTCGTTGTTTACCCAAGTAGCCGAATATTTGCTGCGTATTTCTATGCATAAAACATATTTTACTTGAAATTTCTTGATCATCTTCTAGTTCATTTTCCACGTTTCTTAACCGCACAGAAATATTGGTTCTATATAGCAGTTTTGCTAATTATTAGAGACATTCTGGGATTTCATAGATATGAGAAGCATGATTTTGACAATAGAAAATACTGTACTTTACTGTAGTGGTCTCTCTTTCTCTTCGGTTCGTTTTGCGTACAGTTCTCGCTCCCATCAGCAGACAAAAGAAAAGATAAACTGTATAAAAAGACTACTCAACAAATAAGCAAGGAACCTGTTTTGTTTTATACTTCTTATTCGCTAACTCACAACTGATCTCATAACCTAGAGGTCCTTCCACCCACTATCTGTAACTGGTAGAAGCACACGATTCTCTCTAAAGGGATAAATAATGAGACTTTGAAATAAAAATTAGGAACAGCTTTATTCATTAACGGTACACACAGCAGTAACTTTTCAGCTTACACTTTATTCATACAAAACATTACATGACAACAAATTAAGAAAATAATTATAATTTTACATAAGAACGAAAATGTGAAGAAAGGTGGAGACATATCTTGATATGTTTGAGACTGCATCCGAGACATGATGTTGGCTATCAGTTCAAATTATTTTATTTTGCTTATTGTTCTATTGTTCTTAAAAATAAATTAAATTTTAGAGTTTAATTCCAGGTGATTCCAGAGTATCATATTCATAAGTGATTTTAGAGGGCCAGGTAGCGTGTGTCATCATAGTGACACTGTTTAATGGCTATCATCACTAGGATGTCCGACTTAACTCTTTGCTTGCGGCTGTTGAAATCTTTGGACGGTGGTTTAGCACTATTGTAAGAAAGATGTCATGATGACATTTATGTTTCAGGATCTCCGTAGACATTAGCTTTTCTTAACCTTTTCCCACTTCACATTCATGGCTGGAATAGTGCTTTCTCTCTAAGTTTTCATCTGCTCTTTCCTTTATGCCACTATATTTTAGATCCTTCAACACAACTGGCATTACTTAAATCTATTCAGTCAATCTTTATCTAGATGTGACAGGTACTGTACTTCTCAATCTCTTTGTGTCTCTCTGTGTGTCTCCTTTCTCTCTCTATCTCTCTGTCACTTTCTCTCTCTGTCTGTCTCTCTCTCTCTCTCTTTCTCTCTCTCCCTTTCTACACACTGCAGACATACTGTCCAGCAAATACTTCGAGGCTATAAAAGAAAGAAAAATGTACAAACACGCAAGAACACGTGACCAACATGACGAGCCGAGCAAACTAAACAGAAAAAAGAAAATCTTTACTTTCAGTCTACGAACAAGCCTATAACCTGAAAAAAACTTCAGAGCAAAACCAAGAAAAACGAAATCCTAATTGCAGGCACAGTTATACGAGTATTAAGGAGAAAAGAAATCCAACATTTCCTACTTAAATGCCCCAGATTATATAAAATATGAATAAAACTGCTTCTAGGACACCCTAAAGTTCCCAATCGTTTATATTCCAAGGCAGACCAACTACACGGACAGTCAAGTTCATCACTATGTCATCAGCTATCAAGAGCTTCTAGCTCGCAGTAACATCGAGATCTACCACCACCACCACCACCTCATTGAGGCGTAGTCACAAAATCAACACTATGTGGTCCGTTAATGAATAAAGCTGATTCTAGCGCTTTGAGAAATATAATTATTTGTTATCACAGCCTTACCGCGGTGGCCTTCTGAATATTTATTATATATTTAGTTTCATATAATCAAACAAACATATTTTTCCTCATGTAACAGCTACCGAAACAATGTTTTCTTGGTATTTCGGGACGGCTATTTAGTCACATTTGCACATATTGTCAATGATTTTAGTATATTTTGTCAGATATTCTTCCATATATCGTTACAATCATTTCATCTTGTCCGATGTTCAATTCCAAAATGTCTGGAAACACTTTCGGAAATGATTAGACAATAATGCTTCTTGTTTCTCCACTTCTATTATCAGTGAATCCTAAAATAACTATTAAAAATTAATGAGCAGAATTTGTTAAATGGATACCGAAATAAATACGTCCAAAGACAGTCTGTTCATGGAGAACGTGAAACATAGAGAAGAGAAAATTTAAGATACGTTAGTGATGCATCTTTCTGAAGTCCTGAACATTTGTTATTTATGCATTTTTATTAGCGTCTTCGGAATGGGAGCTAATGTTATAAATCTGATCATATTTTATAAACAAGGTTTCCATTCAACTATCAATATTAGTTTCTTCAGCTTAGCCATATCGGATTTATTCTGTTTATTATTTCAACTGTGGAACTCACTGCTTAATAACCCTTTGATTTTTGGCACTAAATTACCTATCGTGTATTATGAAGTTCAGATTATAACTGGAGCTATACCTCATGAGATATTCACTAAACTTACCTCATTTATCACCGTTTTTATCATGATCGAACGATGTCTTTCCATTTGGTTTCCATTACGAATCAAGCAGATTATCACACCAAAGATAGTAACAGGAATTATAATTTACTTATATTGTTTTACGCTGTTTTATGCATTTCCATTGTTTTGTACTCATCGTTTGGAGTGGAAATTCGTTCCTGCTTTCAACAGAACTCTCCTTGGTTTAGTACTTACAAGTGATATCGCGCTGAGCACAAACTACATTTTGAACAGTGTACTAGGAATTGTGAGCTTCGTGGCAGTTGTTGTACTAACTCTGATATTAACAATAAAACTTGGACAGACAAGCTCGTGGCGCAAAAAGGCAAACATTCACCAGGAAAACTCTAAATCTCTGTCTAACAGGGATAAATCAGCAATGAAAATGGCCGTTGTTATTGCAGCTATTTTCATTTTTTGCTATACTCCATCTACTATGTTATCGATAACAGCATTTCATGATTCAGAAATTCGTCTAAACGGCAAAAACTTTGAAGGATCCCGTTTATTCTGGGATTTTGCACTTGTGTTTGAGGACATCAACTCAAGCGTAAACATTTTCTTGTATCTAAAGATGAGTATTAATTTCAGACGTTCTGCTAAAAACCTCTTTTACAGATGTACACATTTCAGGGATAGTTTTTGAGAATAACTGTGCTACATGACATCGGAATGTTATATAGGTCAGTAAACTTTTTTGTACGTAAAATGAATACTTTTCCTTGAAGATTTAGTTTCATCATGCACTATGAAATTTAAACACGTATTATTGCTCTACTTTACAATTAAACAAGTTTTACAAGCGTATTTCCCTGGAGTAGGTATACTGAACTGTTAACGTGGGTGTAAATGTGTAATACACCTGCTAAACGAGAATTTATTTGACTGAATACTTCACATCAATGTATCACGTTCATTCATTCATTTGCATGTCCCTTACGGAACCTTGCCTCCCTAACAGCAATCCTGTAGGCCTCTCGGCTGTGAGCAAGATGGCCTGCTGCTGATGCATCCATTTGCAGATCATCAACAACGCCTTGCAGCCATCTTCGCCTTGGTCTTCCTCTCTTTCTTTTTTCCCATTATGCACCCTTCCAAGATGATTTTCTCTAGAATATCATGACGTTTATTATGCGTCAAAAATATTTAACTTTTCTCTCTTTAATCCTCTTTACTAGCCAGACTTCTTCAATATTAAGTTGTAATATGGGTATATTTGTTCTTTTTTTGTGTCCATATTTGAAGAACTCTTGTAGCATTTACATTCAAAGGCATTTATGTGTTTCTCAGCTGTTTTGTTAAGTGTTAAGGTCTCACAAGTATATGTTGCGATGGGAAAGATTATCATCATCATCATCATCATGTGCCGTGCCGACTGGCGTTGGCTATTATGCTTCTCCATAGTACGCGATCCTTCATGCAGGCCATCAGCTCAGTTGGTGATCTCCTCTCACACCATCCCGTCAGACTGTCCAGTATCATTTCTCTTGGTCTTCCTCTTGATCTTCTTCCTTCTATTTTTTCTGTTGTTATAATATTTTCAATGCCCCCTCTTCTCATTGCATGTCCTATGAAAGTACATTGTCTCTCTGTTATCTTTTTGACAAGGTTTTTTGTCTCTCCAGCTCTTCTCCTACATTCTTCATTAGTTATTTTTGCTGTCCAGGGGATTCGCAACATTCTTCTAATAAACCACATTTTTGCTGCTTCCAATGATTTTTGTGCAGAATTGTCTATTGTCCATGATTCACTTCCATATAACAAGATAGGTTCAATATAGCATTTTAGGACTCGTTTTCTATGGGAAAGATGCATGACCTTAAAATTCTTATTTTTATGGTTCTGTCTGCTCCTCTGTGGTGTCACTTGTGTAGCAGTAAAGTAAATCTTCTCTGTGATTAGTGACGTATATGAGACAGAGATATCTTAATAACAACAGCTAAAGACATGGTTCCAGTAAAGAAAACACAAAAGAACGGATGGATTACAACAGGCACACTAGAAAACAACGTAGAGAAATGAAGACGCAATGGAAAGTGACAAACAACAACAAAGAGAAGTATAAATCTTTAATAAAAGAAGTACGAAGAAACATAAGAAAAGACAAAAAACCAATAAGATTGTTGTGAAAGAATAGAAAGACATCAGAAGTGTGGAAGAGATAGTGAAATGTTTAAAGAAGTGAAGACATTGACGAGAAATGTCACACCTAAGCTAAATGTAATTTGTGACAAGATGGGGAATACCTTGACAGAGACAGAGGAAATTATAGAAAGATGGAAGGAATATTGCAGAGGAGTGTATGAAACAAGTGACTGTGAAAGCAGAAATCAACAGTGTGAATTATTATTGGAGGAGAAAGAACCCGAACCGACAATAGAAGAAGTTTTATGGGCAATAAAGAATCTGAAAAATGGTAAATCACCAGGATGTGATGAGATAACAACTGAATTTATTAAATCAGGAGGAAAGGAATATGCAACAATCTATCATGCACTATGTAAAAGATATGGCATTCAGCTATTTCACCAAAAGAATGGAAAAGAACTCTATTCATACAACTGTCAAAAAAGGGTAACCTGAAATTATGCAAAAACTACAGAACTGGTGCCCTGATTAGTCATACCAGTAAAATTCTGTTGAAAATCATAATACTTAAACTTTGTAAGAAAAAAGAAGTCAATATGGTCCAAGCTGGCTTCAGGCAAGGAAGAGGATCAAGAGATCATATATTCAATATAACATTAATAACAGAGAAATGCAGAGAGTTTAATGTGAATCTATATTTATCCTTTATGGAATACCCAAAGGCATTTGGTTGTGTACAACACCAGAAACTTTAGGAAATAATAGAAAAAATGGGATTTCCAACACATTTGATACAGTTAACATCACTGCTGTATCTAGACCAACAAACAGCAGTAAGAATAAATGGTGAAACAACAACTTGGTTTGATATAACATAAGGGGTCCGTCAGAGGTGCATATTGTCGCTTTACTTATTTAACTTGTATACTGAAAATATAATGAGGAATGTTAAAGAATATGTAGACAAAGAATATTACGATGCCATAACAGTTGGAGGTTATTAAATACCAGAGAGTAGATATGCTGATGACACAGTATTTGTGTCCACAACACAAAAGCGAATGGAAAAACTAATAATATCAGTCCGTATGAACAGCGAAGAGCTAAACATCTAAATTAACACGAAGAAAACTAAAGTGATGACAACTGACAAAACAAACAAGGCAGCTGAAATATGTATCAATGAGAAAAAAAAAACTGGAAGAAGTGGAGAGTTTTGAATATCTTGGATCACTACTAACTAATAATGCAGATACAATGCGGGAAATTAAAAGGAGGACATCTATTGCTCTTCAGAAAGTAAATCAAATAAAGAATCTGTGGAGAGGAGCAGACAGAACCACAAAAATAAGATTTTTAAGGGCATGCATCTTTCCCATCGCAACATATGCCTGTGAGACCTGGACACTTAACAAAACAGCTGAGAAGCACATAAATGCCTTTGAATGTAAATGCTATAGAAGAGTTTTCCAAATATCGTGGACACAAAAAAGAACAAATATATCTATACTACAAGAGCTTAATATTGAAGAAGGCTGGCTAGTAAAGAGGATTAAAGAGAGAAAACTTAAATATTTTGGCCACATTAAACGTCATGATAATTTAGAGAAGACCGTATTGGAAGGATACATAATGGGAAAAAGAAAAAGAGGAAGACCGAAACGAAGATGGCTGCAAGACATCGTTGATGATCTGGAAATGGATGCAGCAGCAGCAGGCCATCTTGCTCACAACCGAGAGGCCTACAGGAGTGCTGTTTGGGAGGCAAAGTTCCGCAAGGGACATGCAAAGGAATGAATGAATGTCTGCTCCTCTCTACATATTCTTTAGTTGTTTTACTTTCTGAAGAGCGATAGATGTCCTCCTTTTAATTTCCCTCATTATATCTCCATTATTAGTTAGCAGTGATCCAAGATATTCAAAACTCTCCACTTCTTCCAGTTTTTTTTTCTCATTGATACATATTTCAGCTGCCTTGTTTGTTTTGTCAGTTGTCATCAATTTAGTTTTCTTCGTGTTAATTTAGATGTTTAGCTCTTCGCTGTTCATACGGACTGATATTATTAGTTTTTCCATTCGCTTTTGTGCTGTGGACACAAATACTGTGTCATCAGCATATCTACTCTCTGGTATTTAATAACCTCCAACTGTTATGGCATCGTAATATTCTTTGTCTACATATTCTTTAACATTCCTCATTATATTTTCAGTATACAAGTTAAATAAGTAAAGCGACAATATGCACCTCTGACGGACCCCTTATGTTATATCAAACCAAGTTGTTGTTTCACCATTTATTCTTACTGCTGTTTGTTGGTCTAGATACAGCAGTGATGTTAACTGTATCAAATGTGTTGGAAATCCCATTTTTTCTATTATTTCCTAAAGTTTCTGGTGTTGTACACAACCAAATGCCTTTGGGTATTCCATAAAGGATAAATATAGATTCACATTAAACTCTCTGCATTTCTCTGTTATTAATGTTATATTGAATGTATGATCTCTTGATCCTCTTCCTTTGACTGAAACCAGCATGGACTATATTGACTTCTTTTTTCTTACAAAGTTTAAGTATTATGATTTTCAACAGAATTTTACTGGTATGACTAATCAGGGCACCAGTTCTGTAGTTTTTGCATAATTTCAGGTTACCCTTTTTTGACAGTTGTATGAATAGAGTTCTTTTCCATTCTTTTGGTGAAATAGCTGAATGCCATATCTTTTACATAGTGCATGATAGATTGTTGCACATTCCTTTCCTCCTGATTTAATAAATTCAGTTGTTATCTCATCACATCCTGGTGATTTACCATTTTTCAGATTCTTTATTGCCCATAAAACTTCTTCTATTGTCGGTTCGGGTTCTTTCTCCTCCAATAATAATTCACACTGTTGATTTCTGCTTTCACAGTCACTTGTTTCATACACTCCTCTGCAATATTCCTTCCATCTTTCTATAATTTCCTCTGTCTCTGTCAAGGTATTCCCCATCTTGTCACAAATTACATTTAGCTTAGGTGTGACATTTCTCGTCAATGTCTTCACTTCTTTAAACATTTCACTATCTCTTCCACACTTCTGATGTCTTTCTATTCTTTCACAACAATCTTGTATGTATTGGTTTTTGTCTTTTCTTATGTTTCTTCGTACTTCTTTTATTAAAGATTTATACTTCTCTTTGTTGTTGTTTGTCACTTTCCATTGCGTCTTCATTTCTCTACGTTGTTTTCTAGTGTGCCTGTTGTAATCCATCCGTTCTTTTGTGTTTTCTTTACTGGAACCATGTCTTTAGCTGTTGTTATTAAGATATCTCTGTCTCATATACGTCACTAATCACAGAGAAGATTTACTTTACTGCTACACAAGTGACACCACAGACGTTACATCGATGTACACCACACAGTTACCAAAACTCAGGACAAACAGACACTACAAGTCCGTTCACGAACATGACCACCAGTTTACATGTAGTCAAATCAACTCAACATATATTCATATAGAACAGGATCTCCAGCACTTACAAAAGAGATAAATAAAATTTAGTCATAAACCCCCATTTGTAAGTGAGTGTTGTAAATGAATGTGGACTGAAAAACTGATGAACAATTACAATGAATAAGGAAAAAACTGTCCGGGCGATTAACATCGCCATGGGACAGACACACTCAGACAACATTCTAACTTCAAGTGTAGTAAAAACTGCAACTTAAGCTTTCAATCTTGAATCACAAACATTGTCCCAAAGGGAACAATCAAATCACACGTTCTACATGGCAATCTCTGTCCTAAAAAGTACAACTTAACCACAACTACTACATTCTAGACTCTACAACAGTTTTGTCCTTAAAAGGACAACCAACCACAAAAGAACAATCAAACACACAAACTTACATTATCAAACATGGAATCCCTAGCAGACCTCCCAGAAACAAACTAACACATCCTCTCACTTCAACATCTAGAACAAACACACCCTTTCACTTCAACATCTAGAACAAACACATCCTCTCACTTCAACATCTAGAACAAACACACCCTCTCACTTCAACATCTAGAACAGAACTAAACGTTTCATGCATCCAACCATTCAGATCACGTGACTGACTTCAACGTCGGAACACGAATAACTTTTCCCTGTCCTCTCATAAACAGGTGAGTTTCGTTCACAGCTGTTTGACAAAACAATCTGCAACAAAATAAACATTCTGTTGCATATCGATAGCAACATTTCGTGAATCAGAATTTCATCTAAACGGCAACAATTGTGAAACATCTCGTAATCTGTGATCATTAGCACTTGTTCTTTTGGGACATCAACTCAAGCGTAAACATTTTCTTGTATCTAAAGATAAGCACACATTTCAGACTTTCTACTAAAGACATCTTTTTTTAGACTATATACAGTTCAGTAAAACTTTTTGAGTTAAATTTCTTACATGAGAATATATATAGTCGAATGTTCGTAGAATGCAGTAAACTTTGCTGTACTTAAAGTATAGCATGATGAAATGCCAGGATGAGAAATAACAAAGTCGACATTGCTACAACCTTATTGGAAAGAATGTGGGAAAATGAATAAAGGTGTATAAACTAGGAAAACAATGTAGGAACAGCTTTATTATTTAACGATAATAAAGCTTTTCCTACTTTTCCCCCTATGTTATACACTTTGATACCACAGCTTTGACTGCAGTGCTTTGTGTATAGTTGTATACGCATACGCTAATTATTGTGTAGGAAAATGAAGAAACAGAGTGGGAGAACAACGTAATTGTGCAGAGATTGCTAGAGTTAGGACAAATTAAAGGATGCTGCTAGGAAATCTAAACTGTGTGGCAGAAAACGCACGGTAAAGAACCAACACTTGATGGGAACTGTTAGGAAGCACGCCCTTGGGTGGATAGTGCTACATGCGGCGGGGTATATATGGGGCTGTCCTGAATGTAGTGAGCGCAGAATCTGATTATGAACCTTTAAACCTTTGTTTCCTTCACCGGAGATTTTGTTTCGTGACACAGAATCAAATAATCGAAAATAGATAAACAAATAAATAAAATGGCCGATTGTTAAAGAGTGCTTAGTTTGGTGTCTATACTAATTTGATGTGATGTTGTATAGACAAGTACACGCCATCAGATGATTCAGGAACACGGATACACTCTTGTAGAAATAACCAACGTAAGTCTACTGGTTACATATCACACAAAACTGTGCAGGATGATGATGTATTGATGAGGCTGGTCATGCCATGTGAGCAGTGATCGGTGTCAAGCCAACAATTTAGACATAAGCAGCAATAACAAATGTAGATCAATTCAGTCAATAATAGCAAGATCATGAAATGACGATGACAAGACAAATATTCTTCAGTCACGACGCAGGATTCATAAGATGAAAAACCATTACTTTGCCTCCGAGATTACAAACCATTACATTGCCTCCGAGATAGCAAACCATTACATTGCCTCCGAGATTACAAACTATTACACTGCCGCCGAGACTACACACCATTACATTGCCTCTGAGACTACAAACAATTACATTGCCTCCGAGACTACAAACCATTACATTGCCTCTAAGACTACAACCCATTACATTGCGTCCCACTACACAAGCGTTATCCCAGTTTCTCCTTCTCCAGCGTGTCCCATAACTAACTAAATTGAGGTCATAGATTCTCTGTCCCACGTGCGTGCTGAGCAGACAAGAGTGATTAGTTTATTAAGCCAGATGTACACTACGATTCAAGGGCGACTACAGCAAGAATCTATGGGTAACTTAATCTTACATCCTTCCCGTGCCGCTGAACGTCACATAGGGCCCGCGTGGTAGTTTGCCAAGATTTCCTGTTTTCGGTGAGTTTTTCAATCTCATCAAGGGAAGTTATGCCTACTGAACTGCTTCTCTTAAAAATGTACTCTTTAGAGTTTCACGTGGTCGACCTATTTTTCTTCGGCCTGTTGTGCTCCAAATGACAGCTTGTTTGGGGATCCTCTGATTGTTTCTTCTTATCACATGATATGTCCATCTTCTTTTTCTGATCACCCATGAGACAGATTGTTGTTTGCTCATCTGTCTTATCTGCGTTATTCTTGAATTCGTACCACTTTATATCGAGAACTTTCCTTAGGCATTCGAAAGAGTCTAATTTAGTTTCTATTTGGTTAGTTGTTTTCCAGCTCTCACATGCATAAATGAGGGTGGATATCACATTTGAATTGAATAATCTTATCTTGGTTTTTGTGCTTATAACTTTTGAATGCCATATGTTTTCAAGATTCTTGAAGGTCAATGCTGCTTTTGCAATTCGAATTCTATCTTCTTTTCTGATGTCACCATCCTGGTCTATGTAGCTGCCGAGATATGGAAAATGGTTTACTTCTTCAACAGCTGTTCCTTCTTCTTATATATGTCCTTCGTTAATAATGAGAAGTTTCATTATTTTTGTTTTATCCTTGTTAATTTCGAGTCCTATTTTGCAACCCATTGAAGACAGACTATCTCTTTTTAATTGTACTGGTTTCACATTGTCACTGATAAGAGTTATGTCATCTGCAAAATCAAGATCTTCCAATTTGGTCACATGTACGCAATCAATGCCCGTTTTACATTTGCAGCATTTTTTTCATTATGAAGTGTATGGCATTCTAAAAATCAAAGGAGATAATATGCATAATTGTTTCACACCTGTTTCAATCTGGAACCATTCACTCATTCCTTCTGTGTTGACTACACGGACATATCCAATGTAGAGGTCTCAAATGTTGTTGATAATCTTAGATGGTATTCCATATTTCTTAATATTCTACTACTGATTCTCTGTGTATGCTATCAAATGCCTTTTTGAAGTTCAGGATTAATGGTCTTTGCTTTTCAATATTTTCTTCAAGTATTAATCTTAGATTAAAGATCAAGTAGAGACATCTTCTCCATTTTTGAAATCCTGCTTGTTCTTCTCTCATTGCAGCATCCACTATATCTTGAATTCCATTCAGAATAACTTTGCAAAATACTTTTGAAACAAGTGATAGTAAGGTTACTCCTCTCCAGTTGTTGCAAATTCCAAAGCTGCCTTTTTTCAGTATTCTTACAATGATTCCCTTTTGTCCATTCAGAAGGGGCCTTTTCTTCTTTCTAGACCTTATTAAACATTCTCTGTAGCTGGTCATGGTGTCGATGTTAATAGCTTTTAACAAGTCGGCTTTTATTTCGTCTTCACCTGCAGCTTTGATGTTAGCCATTAGATTCACTGTTTTTTCAACTTCATGCAATGTACGAGTAATTTCATCTAGGTTGTCTTTTAGTTGCGGGAATTGTAAGTCAGTTTCAAGGTCTATCAGTTCTATTGGGTGTGGTGGATTAAGTATTTCATGGAAGTGTTCGACCCATCTTTGCTTCTGGTCTTTACTTCGGTAACTACTCATCTCAAAATACTCTTACATGGTTGCTGATTCTCTTTATATGCATTATTTGTTATTGTGTCATAGCTTCGTCATAGACTGAGAACATCACTATGTCTAAGGAAACAGCAATTAGTATGTACGGCGTAGTCCCTTGTAACCTAAAACTATGAACATAATTATGAATATATTATAGTTATAAAGGTTAACGTTAAATAAAGCGGCACTGTATGCAGATGATCTGGTCATGTGGTGTACAGATGAATATGCGACAGTTGCTACACAGAGACTCCAAAGAGCAGCAGACATCTTGACATCATGGACAAAAATGGTGTGTAAGTATCAACACAGAGAAATCAAGTACCACTCTGTTCACCCTCTCATCTAAACAGAAAGCAGGTAAGATCTTTGTAAATGAAATACCCTTAAGGATGGACAATCAACCCACTTACTTAGGAGTGACTCTTGACTCAAAACTGACGTGGAAGCAACACATCAACATTGCAGAAGCAAAAGCCAGAAGAAAACTAACCATATTAAGAAAATTGAGTGGAACCACATGGGGAGTTAGTGAAAGAATCCTCAAGAATGTATATCAGCAAAGTATTCTACCACATTTAGAATATGGCTCAACATCTTGGTGCACAGCATCAAACACTACGCTGCATAATTTAGACAAGGTTCAAAATCAGTCACTACGGATTATCACAGGTGCCATGAGGTCCACACCAATAGTAGAAATGCAGAAAATAGTTGGTGTTCAACCGCTAAAGGAACGTAGAGACACAAAGGTCATGACCATGGGAGAAAAATTCCTTAGCTCTGTAAGCCATCCCCTGAAGGAGAGATCCAATAACTTGGCATTGGACGGCTTAAAAGAAGCAGCTTCATTCGTCAGGCCAAGCGTATGCGTAAGCTGATACCTGACCTTCCAACTGTAGTCGCCCCATTATCATCTGTACCAGAGCATACACCATGGAAAGAAGCAGATTATACACAAATAACTATTCAGACTGAAGTGAAAGGTGTGCAGAATTGTGAGATGCAGAGCAGTCTTGTAAGATCAACAGCCACACTTAGTGTTATAGATGACAAATATCCATGTGACACCTGGATACGTGTGTATACAGATGGATCTGCACATAATGCCATAAAGAATGGAGGGGCAGGAGCATATATTGAATATCCAAACAACACCATTGACAAGATTTCCATACCCACTGGTAAATACTGCAACAACTTTGATGCTGAAGTTAGGGCAATTATTGCTGCAGTTGAAAAACTATCAGACTCCAGAATTGATACATGTCCTGTAGTAATTCTCACAGATGCAAGATCAGTACTGGAAGCTCTTCAGTGCAGCACACTACCAGACCTTAAAGATGCCTTGTCAAAAATTGGCTTACAACATGGAGTCACTTTGCAATGGATTCCCTCCCACTGTGGGATACGAGGCAATGAGAAAGCTGACCATCTGGCCAAAGAGGGCATTGAAATGGAGCAACCAGACATACCAATCACCTATAATCAGAAGAAAAGCATGATAAAAACCTACAGGAAGCCACAAACACCACCACATGATGACTATCACATGCTAAACAGAAAGAAACAAGTCACCATCTTCCGTCTCCGAACAGGACACAGCCGACTTCGAAGTCATATGTATACAAAGTTTAAGGTTGGTACTACTAATCTATGTACATGTGCCCAGGTGCCCCAAACTGTGGAACATATCCTCCAGAACTGCATCAACTGCGAGACATTGAGAAATAATTACTAGCCCAGTGAAACCACTAAAGAAGATAAGCTCTACGGTTCCATACATGAGTTACAAAAAACAGTGAAATTTATCCAAGAGACAGGACTGCAGATATAGACAGACAATGCGAACGAAGAAGAAGAAGAACGTTAAATAAGAAGAATAAAGTTAGATAGAAAATTAGAGAACAAGTTAGATAACCGATTCCAACGACAGTAGTGAAAGACCATTACGACTGGACGTTGACAAGTGTAAACAGAAGAAACAGACGAATAGAAATGTTAGGCACAATGACGCCAATGAAAAATTAGATATTCACAAAAGTGTTGGTTAAATGCTTATCAAATAATGTCATAATTAGCATCAAATATTGAGATTTTGTTATACGAACGAAGTAAAGTCTCTTAGTTGAACTGGTCCTAGAGCTTAATATGAAATATTGATATAATAAATTCGTAAAATTATACTAACTAACACATATATTTATTCTGGTGAAGTTTTTAAATTATATTAAGTTATATGCAAAAGATTATTCTAAATTTATTTACATTTTGAAAAACAATATTTAGTTTTGGCAAAAAAAGTTAAAACTGCTAAATTTCTGCACTATCAAAGTGTAAATGAAGCGAGGTCATTAACGAATAGTCTTCTCATGGGAAGAGAGTTGCTTACTGAGGAAGCTGTGCCGGTTTTTTCCTAGCAGAGGTAATGTGAAAATGTGTACCAACCTGATACTTCTTGACACAGATTCACTGTCCGCGGTACAAGCACTGAAACACCAAAAACACTAAAGGCCTGGACAATCTGACAGACAACCTGCCCCTAACAAGCACAATTTTCAGTAAAGCAGCCATACAAAGGATACACAGAAACATGCAATGAAATGAAGAGGCAGATAGAGGGAGAAGAAGTATACAACGTCCAGATCGGAAACTTTCTAGGAATGGTTTACAGCCCGAATCTTAGTGATGGGTTGAAAGTAACTGACAGAAGCACAGCATATGAACGAACAAAAACAGACTAAATGCCATATATAAAGACAACTGGGCAAAGCAAACCCCGCAGAAGAAAAATAGGTTATGAGTACTAGAAGCTCTCAAGAAACAACCAAGTGATAATCTTCCGACTGAGAACAGGACATTACAGGCTGAGCCACCACTTATACAGAAAGCTGAAAATTGGAGCAGCCGACGCATGTGCCTGCAGCAAGAAGCAACAGACAGCACATAACATCCTCCAGATTTGCTAGCTACACAACTCACTCAGGAAAAAAGACTTTGCCAGACACCGTACAAGAGAAGCTCCACGGCGAAGCTGAAAACCTGAGACGAAATGCTGCATTTATGAGAGAGATCGACGTCCATGTCTTAGCGAATGACGAGGTCAGAAGAACACAATAAAGAGACGTAACTTTACGTAGTAAAAGTGCACTGCTTGATGTAGACATTGAACAATGTGGAACAATTGTTTGTCAGGCGTACTCAGAGATCCCTGGGTTATACAGTCAAGTGACATTTAACGCTGGAATAAGTGAATTAAAGAGGTAACTTGGGGTAACAAAGGCTGAGAAAATCTTGACCATATTGCCAGAAAGATAGTAACAGAAATAATAATAATAATAATAATAATAATAATAATAATAAATCGAACGCAGGTTAAAAAGGCCCAGCAAGTGAAGAGAGACGTAAATGATGAAAAATACAAGGATTAGGGAGGGAATGGAGGAGGAAGGGGGTACACATATAAATCCAGCCAGTGATGTTCTGTGTGTGTGTGTGTCTGCCTGCGTGTGAGTCCTGGCTGTACTCTTGCGGCTGCAGCCGGTTTTTATGTGCAGCCATCGTGTATATGAGAATACTTTTTGATTTGCACTCTGACCTTTTAAATGTTGTTTGAAGGGTTATACCCATTGATTTACGATTACCTTTTGACTCCCCCTAGCAGTAGTCGTAGTTGTAGTAGTAGTAGTACTAGTAGTAATACACAGGATAGGATTGAGCGAACTGAAACACGATTATATAGATGGAACCGTATATACTTGTATGATTTCTCAGTGCAAAAGCACTGGGTTCTCTTCTTGTTGCCGTCGCCCTTCAGCTGTGGAATATGAAATTGTTTCAAAGTTCTGCCACAAATCCAGACATAATTGGAGTACAAACGACAACGACAACAACAACAACAACAACAACGACGACGACGTCGACGACGACAACAACAACAACAATAATAATAGTTATAGATTTATACTAATAATAACAACATCAATAATTACAATAACAGCCATAATAAAAAGTATTGATGAAAACGATAATAGTAGTAGTAACAACAATAACAATAAACAGTAGTAACAGTAATAATAATAACATTAATAACAATATAGTAGAAACAGAAACCGTACACAACATTTAAAAATCGATTATTTTTTAATTAATAAAAAGGACAGTTTCTTTCTGCCTTTTTCTCCTAGATGTAAAAGAGGGAACACAATTATTCTAAACATCATTCTATTTTACTGGATCATCACCTTGGGTCCACAAAAAAAAAAAAAACAGAACATGGGGGCACATGGGCCGCAAAATGAATTTAACTGAAATATAAAATCAGAGTTTCATTTATTGCTTAATTTGTAACGATGAGTTCACATATATTCTTAGCCCGGAAAGGAAGTCCACGCCCCAAAACAGATTAAGATCCTTCTTCTTCTTCCTCTTCTTCTTCTTCTTCTTCCTCTTCTTCTTCTTCTTCTTCCTCTTCTTCCTCTTCTTCTTGTTATTCTTCTTCTTTCTTCTTTTTCTTCTTCTTCTTCTTCCTCTTCTTCTTCTTCCTCTTCTTCTTCTTCTTCTTCCTCTTCTTCTTGTTATTCTTCTTCTTCTTCTTCTTCTTCTTCTTTTTCCTCTTCTTCTTCTTCTTCTTCTTTTTCTTCTTCTTCAGGTTTCCGAGCCATTAAGGCTCATTGCTGCAGATAAAGTTCACCTTCATTATTCTTTATTCCTAAAGTGACCCCAATTTCTTTCATATAATCTTCCATGTTCTTTCTGAGTAAGAATGCATCAGAAAAAACAACGTGCAACAAATTAGATCGATGGTTCTTAATCTGTTGTAAATGCCATTCAGTAACTTGGTTATTATTTTTATTCCTGTCTCCTCTAGTGCCTCTATTTCTTCTATTGTTATATTATCAGGCCCAGTCGCTTTTTCTTTCTTCATGTGTTTGATGGCATCTATGATTTCATCTTCAAGTATTGGTGGTCCCTCACAGTTTTCAGTATCTGGTGTTAATTCTGGTCTTTCTCCTCCATATATAGCACCGAAGTACTCTGTCCACCTGTCCACAATGTCTTCTTTTCCCATTAACATTTTACCTTCTTTCGATTTCAGGCATCCTGTGGTATATTTTGTTTTCCTGCCTGCGAGTTCATTAATTCGTTTGTGTATGTTTTTGCTTTCTTTAATATGAGAGTCCTCTATCTGTCTGCACTGCTCATTTAACCACACTTCTTTTGCTTCTCCTCATTTGAGTCTTATTTCTTTATTTATCTTGCTATTTTTTTTCCTCGATATTTTTACTCCTCCTCCTCCTGTCCATCAGTCCTAAGATGTCGTCTGTCATCCATTTATTTTTAGGGGCTTCTTTTTTTTGTGGTATTATCTCCTTAACAGTTTGGTGAATAGAATCTCTTAACATTTCCCATTGTTCATCTATACTATTTATCTTTGTTATTGCATTATATCTATTTGTTATAATAACTTTGTATTGTTCTCTCAGTTCTTGGTCATTTTTAAGAAGTTCTGTATTCAGTTTGATGTTTCTCACTTTTCTGCCTGCTTTCTTTAGCTTTATTCTAACTTTTTCACAGAGTGGATCATGGTCACTATTGCAGTCAGCTCCTGGCATGGTTTTTGTTGTCAGTAATGCATTACGGAATCGTTTGTTGATTAATATGTAGTCTATCTGGTTAAAAGTCTTTTTGTCTGGACTGCACCATGTTGCCAGTCTTCGAGGATGTTGTTTAAACCAGGTTTTTCCTACAACCATGCTCTGTATTCTTGCCCATTCAATTAATTTATAACCTCTGTCATTCCTCTCCCCCAGTCCATAGTCACCAACGATGTCGAAGTTCTTCCTTTAAAAAACTTTGGCATTAAAATCTCCCATGACTATGGTAACTTCATGTGACTTTGTGTGTTTTAGTGCTGTCTCTATGTCATTATAAAATAGCTGTACATCTCTTCACGTGCTGGCACTTTTTGAACTGCGTTCGTATTATCATTATTATTATTATTTCTGCTACTATCTTTCTAGCAATATGATCAGGTTTTTCTAAACTTTTGTTACCCCAAGTTGCCTCTTTAATTCATCTATTCCAGCGTTAAATGTTACTTGACTGTATAACCCAGGGATCTCTGAGTACGCCTGACAAAAAATTGTTCCACATTGTTCAATGTCTACATCAAGCAGTGCACTTTTACTACGTAAAATTCGGGCTGTAAACCATTCATAGAAAATTTCCTATCTGGACGTTGTATTCTTCTTCTTCCTCTGTCTGCCTCTTCATTTCCTTGCATGTTTCTGTGTATCCTTTGTATGGCTGCTTTACTGAAAATTGTGCTTTTTAGGGGCAGGTTGTCTGTCAGATTGTCCAGGCCTTTAGTGTTTTTGGTGTTTCAGTGCTTGTACCGCGGACTGTGCATCTGTGAAAACTGCTGGGTGCCTCTCGGGGTGGTTTTGCTGTTCTGTTGTTTTCATTTTTGCTTTGTTTATTGCTTTTACTGTACTCCAGCAGAAGTGGTCAACTTGGTCGGAGTTACCAACGGTCATTGAAAGGTCACGAACTTTTCTCTACAGTTAAGCAGTTTTGTACACACTGCCGCGAGCAATGTTAAACGTGAGATTATTTTGTATGGTATCTCTGCTTTCTCTGGTACTCATAGCCTGATGTAAAGTATGAATTTTGTTTTTTTGCGTTATACCGAGTGTTCTGGCTATCTTCTGCTCGGAGTGAGGTCTGGTATTTTGTCGTTATGTACTTCTTTTAAAAGTCTGCTTACGCTGGGAAGAATTCATTGAGGATTATCTACTTCTCTGCAATGTTTTACGGCTGTGCTGGTGAGGAGTTAGAATTTATGTAGATCATGGCAGTGATTGCAAACCTGTGTCCAGTCGGCCACAAGTGGTCCTCAGAGCATTATCAGGTGGTCCCCTGGCTAAAATATCTATTTGGTATCAACTTCCACCTGTTGAATAAAAGGTATTACAGTTTATGTTATTGTGATATTACATATAGTATGATGGTCCGCAACTTATACGTAGTCGGAAAAGTGATCTTTGGATGTAAAAAAGTTGGTAACCACTGAACTAGGTTTTCTTACAGAAGTCGATCACATGGGCTCCTCAAGGGGGTCTTGCATAGTTTCTATGGGGTCGCGAAAAGAAGTCGTAAATAACAATTTTAAAAAATAGTAATAGATTAAGGAAAACCAGGGAAAGAATTTAAATAAAGAAAAGGAATAGAAATATGGAATCTTTCCGCCAGCAGGAAAAAAAAATGTTGAAAAAAAACTCTGGCTAACGAAGATATTAAAGTACAGACCGAATAAACAAAGAGAGAATATGAGAAAATAGATTCTGGTAGAAATATAAGACAAAATATATAAAATAGATTCTAGTAGAAATGTAAGACAGAACATAAGAAAACAGATTATAGTAGAAATATAAGACAGAACATAAGAAAATAGAGTCTAGTAGAAATATAAGACAGAACATAAGAAAACAGATTCTAGTAGAAATATAAGACAGAACATAAGAAAACAGATTATAGTAGAAATATAAGACAGAACATAAGAAAATAGAGTCTAGTAGAAATATAAGACAGAACATAAGAAAATAGATTCTAGTAGAAATATAAGACAGAACATAAGAAAATAGATTCTAGTAGAAATATAAGACAGAACATAAGAAAATAGATTCTAGTAGAAATATAAGACAGAACATAAGAAAATAGATTCTAGTAGAAATATAAGACAGACATAAGAAAATAGATTCTAGTAGAAATATAAGACAGAACATAAGAAAATAGATTCTAGTAGAAATATAAGACAGAACATAAGAAAATAGATTCTAGTAGAAATATAAGACAGAACATAAGAAAATAGATTCTAGTAGAAATATAAGACAGAACATAAGAAAATAGATTCTAGTAGAAATATAAGACAGAACATAAGAAAATAGATTCTAGTAGAAATATAAGACAGAACATAAGAAAATAGATTCTAGTAGAAATATAAGACAGAACATAAGAAAATAGATTCTAGTAGAAATATAAGACAGAACATAAGAAAATAGATTCTAGTAGAAATATAAGACAGAACATAAGAAAATAGATTCTAGTAGAAATATAAGACAGAACATAAGAAAATAGATTCTAGTAGAAATATAAGACAGAATAATGATTAATGTGATCTTTTGGGCTATGGTTGAGGGATGTACTCAAGCTTTAAGAGAAGCCAGTTCAGTGAGCATAACACCCTTTGATGAGATTGAAAAACTCACCGAAAACTGGTAATCTTGGCGAACTACCATGCGGGTCCTATGTGACGTTCAGCGGCACAGGAAGGATGTAAGATGTAAGTTACCTACAGATTCTTGTTGTAGACGCCCTTGAATCTTAGTGTACATCTGGCTGTAACAAACTAATCACTCGTGTCCGGTCAGCGAGCAAGTGGGACAGAGAATCTCTGACCTCAGTTTAGTTAGTTATGGGACACGCAGGAGAAGGAGAAACTGGGATAAACGCTTGTGTAGTGGGACGAAAAGTAAAGGTCTGTAGTCTCGGAGTCAATGTAATAGTTTGTAGTCTCGGAGTCAATGTAACTGTTTGTAGTCTCGGAGTCAATGTAATTGTTTGTAGTCTCGGAGTCAGTGTAATGGTTTGTAGTTTCGAATTCAATGTAATGGTTTGTAGTCTCGGAGGCAATGTAATGTATTGTAGTCTCGGAGTCAGTGTAATGGTTTGTAGTCTCGGAGTCAATATAATGGTTTGTAGTCTCGGAGGCAATGTAATGTTTTGTAGCATCGGAGTCAATTTAATGGTTTGTAGTCTCAGAGTCAATGTAATGGTTTGTAGTCTCTTAGGCAATGTAATGGTTTGTAGTCTCGGAGTCAATGTAATGGTTTGTAGTATCGGAGGCAATGAAATGGTTTGTTGTCTCTTAGGCGATGTAATGGTTTGTAATCTCGGAGGCAATGAAATGGTTTGTAGTCTCTTAGGCAATGTAATGGTTTGTAATCTTGTGAAGTTTGCGTCGTGACTGAAGAATGTTTGTCTTGTCATCGTCATTTCAGGATCTTGCTATGATTGACTGAATTGATCTACATTTGTTATTGCTGCTTATGTCTGAATTGTTGGCTTGACACAGATCACTGCTCACATGGCATGACCAGCCTCATCAATACATCATCATCCTGCACAGTTTTGTGTGATATGTAACCAGTAGACTTACGTTGGTTATTTCTACAAAAGTGTATCTAGGTTCCTGAATCATCTGATGGCGTGTACTTGTCTATAAAACATCACATCAAATTAGTATAGACACCAAACACAGCACTCTTTAACAATCGGCCATTTTATTTATTTGTTTATCTGTTTTCGATTATTTGATTCTGTGTCATGAAACACAATCTCCGGTGAAGGAAACAAAGGTTCAAAGGTTCATAATCAGATTCCGCCGTCACTACATTCAGGACAGCCCCATATATACCCCGCCGTATGTAGCACTATCCACCCAAGGGCGTGCTTCCTAACAGTTCCCATCAAGTGTTGGTTCTTTACGGTGCGTTTTCTGCCACACAGTTTAGATTTCCTACCAGCATCCTTTAATTTGTCCTAACTCTAGCAATCTCTGCACAATTACGTTGTTCTCCCACTCTGTTTCTTCATCTTCCTACATAATAATTAGCGTATGCGTATACAACTATACACAAAGCACTGAGGTCAAAGCTGTGGTATCAAAATGTATAAAATAGGGGGGAAAGTAGGAACAGCTTTATTATCGTTAAATAATAAGAAAGCCGTTCCTAATTTTTTCCTAGGTTTTACACTTTTATTCATTTTCCCACAGTCTTTCCAATAAGGTTATAGCAATGTCGCCATTGTCAAATCTCATCCTGGCAGTTCAGCATGCTATACTTTAAGTACAGCAATGTTTCCTAGATTCTACAAACATTCCACTATATATATTCTCATCAAAAACATTTTACTAAAGTGTATATAGTCTAAAAAAATAGTTCTTTAGCAGAACGTCTGAAACGTGTGCTTATATTTAGATATAAGAAAATGTTTACGCTTGAGTTGATGTCCTAAAGGGACAAGTGCTAACGATCACAGAATACGAGATGTTTCAAAACTGTTGCCGCTTAGATGAAATTCTTATTCATGAAATGTTGCTATCGATACGCAACATAATGTTTATTCTGTTGCAGACAGTAGATTAGAAACCCTGTTGCTGTTGTCAAGCAGCTGTGAAAGAAACTCACCTGTTTATTGGAGGACAGGGAAAAGTTATTCGTGTTCCGACGTTGAAGTCAGTCACGTGATCTGAATGGTTGGATGAATGAAAAGTTTAGTTCTGTTCTAGATGTTGAAGTGAGAGGATGTGTTAGTTTGTTCTAGATATTAAAGTGAGAGGATGTGTTTGTTCTAGATGTTGAAGTGAGAGGATGTGTTAGTTTGTTCTAGATATTAAAGTGAGAGGATGTGTTTGTTCTAGATGTTGAAGTGAGAGGATGTGTTTGTTTTAGATGTTGAAGTGAGAGGATGTGATTGGTCTAGATATTGAAGTGAGAGAATGTGTTTGTTCCAGATGTTGAAGTGAGAGAATGTGTTAGTTTGTTCTAGATGTTGAAGTGAGAGGATGTGTTAGTTTGTTTCTGGAAGGTCTGCTAGGAATTCCTTGTTTCGTAGTGTAAGTTTTTGTGGTTGATTGTCCTTTTGTGGTTGGTTGTCCTTTTGAGGACAAAACTGTTGTAGAGTCAAGAGTGTAATAGCTATGGTTAATTTGTTCTTTTTAGGACAAAGATTGTCATGTACAACTTGTGATTTGAATTTCCCATTTGGGACAATGTTTGTGATTCAAGATTGAAAGCTAAGGTTACAGTTTTTACTACACTTGAAGTTAGAATGTTGTCTGAGTGTGTCTGTCCCATGGCGATGTTAATCGCCCGGACAGTTTTTTACTTATTCATTGTAATTGTTCATCAGTTTTCAGTCCACATTCATTTACAACACTCACTTACAAATGCGGGTTCATCACTAAACTTCATTTATCTCTTTTGTAAGTGCCGGAGATCCTGTTCTATATGAACCTATGTTCAGTTGATTTGATTACATGTCTTGCGTTTTGGTAACTGCGTGGTGTACATCGAGGTAACCTCTTTTGTGTCACTTGCGTAACAGTAAAGTAAATCTCCTTGTAATTAGTAACGTATGTGAGACAGAGATATTTTAATAACAACAGCTAAAGACATGTTTCCAGTAAAGAAAACACAAAAGAATGGATGGATTACAGCAGGCACACTAGAACTGATAAAACAACGTAGAGAAATGAAGACGCAATGGAAAGTGAGAAACAACATCAAAGAGAAATATAAAACTTTAACACAAGAAGTACGAAGAAACATAAGAAAAGACACACAACAAAATACATACAAGATTGTTGTGAAAGAATAGAGGGACATCAGAAGTCTGGAAGAGATAGTGAAATGTTTAAAGAAATGAAGACATTGACGAGAAATGTCACACCTAAGCTAAATGTAATTTGTGACAAGATGGGGAATACCTTGACAGAGACAGAGGAAATTCTAGAAAGATGGAAGGAATATTGCAGAGGAATGTATGAAACAACCGACTGTGAAAGCAGAAATCAACAGTGTGAATTATTATTGGAGGAGAAAGAACCCGGACCGACAATAGAAGAAGTTTTATGAGCAATAGAGAATCTGAAAAATGGTAAATCACCAGGATGTGATGAGATAACAGGCGAATCTAAGCTGTAGGAAAGGAATGTGCAACAATCTATTATGCATTATGTAAAAAAGATAAGTCATTCAGGTATTTGATCAAAAGAATGGAAAAGAACTGTATTCATACAACTGGCAAAAAAGGGTAACCTGAAATTATGCACAAATTACAGAACTGTTGCCTGATTAGTCATACCAGTAAAATTCTGTTAAAAATCATAATGGGTAGACTTCGGAAGAAAATAGAAGATGAAGTCATTATGGTCCAAGTTGGTTTCAGGCAAGGAATAGGGTCAAAAAATCATATATTCAGTATACGATTAATAAAAGAGAAATGCAGGGAGTTTAATGTGAATCTATATTTATCCTTTATAGACTACTCAAAGGCATTTGATTGTGTACAACACCAGAAGTTTAAGAAAATAATGGAAAAAAATGGGATTTCCAACACATTTGATAGAATTAACATCACTGCTGTATCTAGACCAACAAGAAGCAGTAAGAATAAATGATGAAGCAAAAAAAACTTGGTTTGACATAAAACAAGAGGTCCGTCAGAGGCGCATACTGTCGCCTAACTTATTTAACTTGTATATTGAAAATATAATGAGGAATGTTAGAGAAGATGTAGACAAAGAATACTACGATGCCATAACAATTGGAGGTTATGAAATACCAGAGATTAGATATGCTGATGACACAACACTACTGTTCACAACACAAAAGGGATGGAAAAACTAATTATGTCAGTCCGTAAGAACAGCGAAGAAAAAAACATATATATTAATGTGAAGAAAACTAAAATGATGACATGAGGAAAAACTGGACGAAGTGGAGAGCTTTGAACATCTTGGATCACTGCTAACTAATAATGGAGATACAATGAGGGAAATTAAAAGTATGACATCTATCGCTCTTTAGAAAGTAAAACAACTAAAGAATCTGTGGAGAGGAACAGACAGAACTATAAAAATAAGATTTGTAAGGGCATGCATCTTTTCCATCGCAACATATGCCTGGGAGACCTGGACACTTAACAAAACAGCTGAGAAACACATAAATGCCTTTGAATGTAAATGCTACAGAAGAGTTCTTCAAATACCATGGGCACAAAAAAGAACACATATATCCATACTACAAGAACATAATATTGAAGAAAGTTTGCTAGTAAAGAGGATTAAAGAGAGAGAACGTAAATATTTTGGACACAGTAAACGTCATGATAATCTAAAGAAAACTGTCTTGGAAGGGTGCATAATGGGAAAAAGAAAGAGAGGAAGACCAAGGCGAAGATGGCTGCAAGACATTGTTGATGATCTACAAATGGATGCATAAGCAGCAGGCCGTCTTTCTCACAATCGAGAGGCCTACAGGAGTGCTGTTTTAGAGGCAAAGTTCCGCAAGGGACATGTAAATGAATGAATGAATGTGACACATTGATGTGAAGATTTCAGTCAAATAAATTCTTGTTTAGCAGGTGTATTAACACATTTACACCCAGGTTAACAGTTCAGTAGACCTACTCCAGGGAAATACGCTTATAAAACTTGTTTAATTGTACAGTAGAGCACTAATACGTGTTTAAATTACATAGTGGATGATGAAACTAAATCTTCACTGAAAAAGTATTCATTTTACGTACAAAAAAGTTTACTGATTTATACAACATTCCGATGTCATGTAGCACAGTTATCCATAAAACATAAAACTGAAATGCGTGCATCTGTAAAAGAGTTCTTTAGCAGAACGTCTGAAATTTGTACTCATCTTTAGGTACAAGAAAATGTTTATTCTTGAGTTGATGTCCTCAAAAACAAGTGCAGAAGCCCAGAAAATACGAGATCTTTCAAAGTTTTTGCCGTTTAGACGAATTTCCGAATAATGAAATGATGTTATCGATAACATAGTAGATGGAATGTAACAAATAATGAAAATAGCTGCAATAACAACAGTCATTTTCATTCCTTATTTATCTCGATTAGACAAAGATTTAGAGATTTCCTGGTCAATATTTGCAGTTCTGCTCCTAGAGCTTATCTGTCCAAGCTTTATTGTTAATATCAGAGTTAGTACAACAACTGCCACGAAGCCCACAATTCCTAGTACACTATTCAAAACGTAGTTTGTGCTCAGCGCGATATCACTTGTAAGTACTAAACCAAGGAGAGTTCTGTTGACAGCATGAACGAATTTCCACTCCAAACGATGAGTATAAAACAATGGAAATGCATAAAACAGCGTGAAACAATATAAGTAAATGATAATTCCTGTTGCTATCTTTGGTGTAATAATCTGCTTGATTCGTAATGGAAACCAAATGGAAAGACATCGTTCGATCATGATAAAAACAGTGATATATGAGGAACGTTTAGTGAATATCTCGTGAGGTATAGTTCCAGTGATAATCTGAACCTCATAATACACGATAGGTAATTTAGTGCCAAAAATCAAAGGGTTATTAAGCAGTGAGTTCCACAGTTGAAAAAATAAACATCATAAATCCGATATGGCTAAGCCGAAGAAACTAATATTGATAGTTGAATGGAAACCTTGTTTATAAAATATGATCAGATTTATAACATTAGCTCCCATTCCGAAGGCGCTAATAAAAATGCATAAATAAGAAACGTGTAGGACTTCAGAGAGATGCATCACTAACGTATCTTAAATTATCTCTTCTCTATGTTTCACGTTCTCCATGAACAGATTGTCTTTGACGTATTTATTTCGGTATCCGTTTAACAAATTCTGCTCATTAATTTGTAATAGTTATTTTAGGATTCACTGATAATAGCAGTGGAGAAATAACAATCATTATTGTCTAATCATTGCCGGAAATGTGTCCAGACATGTCAGAACTGAACACCAGACAAGATGTAAATCATTGCAACAATGTATGGAAGAATGGCTGACAATATACAAAAACCATTGCAACAATGTATGGAAGAATGGCTGACAATATATACAAAAACCATTGCAACAATGTATGGAAGAATGGCTGACAATATACAAAAACCATTGCAACAATGTATGGAAGAATGGCTGACAATATACAAAAACCATTGCAACAATGTATGGAAGAATGGCTGACAATATACAAAAACCATTGCAACAATGTATGGAAGAATGGCTGACAATATATACAAAAACCATTGGCAATATGTGCAAATTTGACTAAATGTCCGTCCCGAAATACCAAGAAAACTTTATTTCGGTAGCTGTTACTTGAGGAAAAATGTGTTAGTTTATTATATAAAACTAAATATATAATAAATATTCAGAAAGCCACCGCGGTAAGGCTGTCATAACAAATAATGATACTTCTAAAAGCGCTAGAATCAGCTTTATTCATTAACGGGGCACATAGTGTTGATTTTGTGACTACGCCTCAATGATAAACATACAGGACTAAGATGGAGGAAAAGAAAGAAAGTATAATGTTGCTTATAAGATATATAACACAGGTAAGAGAGTTGTATTTTAAATAGTGATAAAAAAGGGTAAGGAACTGATCTCCTGACTTGTGTTTGGCTGCTTCCAAAACTCTGTGATTATAAAACGCTGCACTTAAGTAGTAAGTCTGTGGGCTGTGATACCAATCTGTTTGATTAATAATAGTGAGTGATGTAGATCTCCTTGTTGCTGTGAGCTGGAAGCTCTTGGTAGCTGATGACATAGTGAAGAACTTGACTGTCCATGTAGTTAGTCAGTCTTGGAATATTAAAGATTGGGAACTTTAGGGTGTCATAGCAGCAGTTTTATTCATAGTTCATCTAATCTGAGGCATTTAAGTAGGAAATGTTGGACTTCTTTTCTCTTAATACTCGTATAACTGTGCCTGGAATTAGGATTTCGTTTTTCTTGGTTTTGCTCAGAAGTTTGTTTCAGGTTATAGGCTTGTTCGTAGACTGAAAGTAAAGATTTTCTTTTCTCTGTTTAGTTTGCGCAGTTCGTCATGTTGGTCACGTTTTCTCGAGTTTTTGTACATTTTTCTTTCTTTTATAGCCTCGAAAGATTTGCTGGAAAGTATGTCTGCAGTGTGTAGAAAGGGAGAGAGGGAGAGAGAGAGAAAGAGAGACAGACAGAGAGAGAGAGAGAGACACACACACACACACACAGAGTGACACAGAGAAAGAGATAGGGAGAGAGAGAGAAGAGAAGTACTTGTCAAATCTAGATAAAGATTGACGGAATAGATGTTTGTGATGTCAGTTGTGTTGAAGGATCTAAAATATAGTGGCATAAAGGAAAGAGCAGATGACAACTTAGAGAGAAAGCACTATTCCAACCATGAATGTGAAGAAGGGAAAGGTTAAGAAAAGCCGATGTCTATGGAGATCCTGAAACAGAAATGTCATGATGACATCTCTCTTACAGTAGTGCTAACCCACCGTCCAAAGATTTCAACAGACGCAAGCAAAGAGTTAAGTCGGACATCAGAGTCATGATTGCCATTAAACAGTGTCACTATGATGACACACGCTACCTGGCCTCTAAATTCACTTATGAACATGATACTCTGGAACGACCTGGAATTAAACTCTAAAATTTAAATTTATTTTTAGGTACAATAGAATAATAAGTAAAATAAAATAATTTGAACTGATAGGCATCGCCATGTCTCGGATGCAGTCTCACACATATCAAGAGTTGTCTCCACCTTTCTTCACATTTTCTTTCTTATGTAAAATTACACTGATTTTCTTAATTTGTTTGTCCTGTAATGTAATATAAAATTACACTGATTTTCTTACTTTATTGTCCTGTAATATTTTGTATGAATAAAGTGTAAGCTGAAAGGTTACTGCTGTGTGTACCGTTAATGAATAAAGCTGTTCCTACTTTTTATTTCAAAGTCTCATTATTTATCTCTTTAGGGAGAATCGTGTGCTTCTACCAGTTACAGATAGTGGGTGGACGGACCTCTAGATTCTGAGATCAGTTGTGAGTTAGCGAATAAGAAGTATAAAAACAAAACAGGTGTCTTTCTTCCTTGTTGAGTATTCTTTTTATACCGTTTATCTTTTCTATTGTCTGCTGACGAGAGAGAGAACTGTACGCAAAACGAACCGAAGACAAAGAGCCACCACCACAGTAAAGTACAGTATTTTCTATTGTCAAAATCATGCTTCTCAAATCTATGACATCCGAGAATGTCTCTAATAATTAGCAAAACTGCTATATAAAACCAATATTTCTGTGCGGTTAAGAAACTAGGAAAATGAACTAGAAGATGATAAAGAAATTTCAAGTAAAATATGTTTTATGCAGAGAAATACGCAGCAAATATTCGACTACTTGGGTAAACAAACGAAGAAGTTTTAGTGTAAAGAAAGAAGAAAAAAGCGGTAAGATATTCTTGGAAATGTGAGAAGACAGATGTTAGACAGCGTGGTAAACACTGGAAATTCTAGGAGAAAATAAGAAGGAGGTTAAGAGAAAAATATTCTAGCAACTGACGAAACGGCATATAATCACCAGAAAAAAATACAATTGCAAAAAATAGAGAACAATGATCTTTAACATTTTCCAAAGCGGCACATAATGTATGCGATTATTTATTATTCCTGTTATACTGAGTGTTTAGGACAAAGAAAAAATAAAAATAAAAATTCGCTTTCAACGTTAGTCCGTGTGATTTAATAATTTCCAAAGTTTAGACAAGCTAATCTATTTTCTAAGATAAAGTGTTTTATTCTATGAAAAGAAAGGTAAAATCTCTGTTTCTGCGCCAATAGTTCATATCGTGGACACGGTGATATGCCCGTATTTCCCACGACCTTCAACACAAGAAACTCTGATGTGATCAGTGTCACGCATGGCCGCATTTACCTTCCCAGACTTCTCTGGTATCCACTTCTTGAGGTTGGGTTGACCCGGGGTCTTTTTAAGTGTGTACTAGAAAAGTCCCACTGTTAGAATTTGAACCAGGTACCATTTTCGTAAAAGAGTGTCTAACCACTCAGCTAACCAGACGGCATTATATTCTATAAAAATATGTTTTTAAATATCTGCACAAAAGTACATAGAGATAAGACCCTTAGACTTCACCTTATATATCCCCTCCATGGGCAATAAAGTGTAAGTTTACAACTGAAACACTTTTTACAGAACAAACTGAATCTACTTTCTGTGGCCGGTGAGACTGTGATATTCACTTTGTCAGATTCAATTTCCTATGAGAAAAGAAAAATAACTAGCACCAGACTGAATAACAAAGGAAATCTTTCAGTTATCATCTGCTTCATTCGTACGGGAAAGAGAAAAAGCAAGATAAAAGTATCTCTTGTCGGCTTTGTTGGCGTAGTCATGTAAGCAATTCTTGAGCAAAACGTCAATATAAACATTTTGACAAATATTATTGCTATTGTTGTACCAGTGAAGTTTTCTACACAAGTGGCCTGTGTTTATTATCTGTCTTTGTTTATTTTCTCTAAAGCTTAATAATACAAATTAGTATATATAACACTATACACAGGCGTCCGCTCGATAATTGGCACTGATATTATGGGGCAGTCAGAAAGTGAGTGTAGCAGACAGATTGACCCGCTAGGAACAAAACGAATAACACTATGCATGTGTGAGCAGTGAACAATGTAAGGGGCTGCTGTTGTCACATATATATGATTTACCCTGTATAACATTTCGAATAATATCGATCAATTACCCAGCATAAGACAAGTTGTGGTAGTGGAGAAATCGTGTCACATCAGATAATCATACGATCATTTTGACAATGGCGGAAGTGTTTCTACATTATCAGTCTGCTCTCAGATATTTAACTTAACGTTTTCATTTTGGATCAATTTCTGCCAAGTTCTTACATAGAGAACTGTTTTATTTCTTTCTACAGATATAATGTAGAACCTATTTCTCCCAAGTTCTTACATAGAGAACTGTTTTATTTCTTTCTAAGATATAATGTAGAACCTATTTCTCCCAAGTTCTTACATAGAGAACTGTTTTATTTCTTTCCACAGTTCTTACATAGAGAACTGTTTTATTTCTTTCCACAGTTCTTACATAGAGAACTGTTTTATTTCTTTCCACAGTTCTTACATAGAGAACTGTTTTATTTCTTTCCACAGTTCTTACATAGAGAACTGTTTTATTTCTTTCCACAGTTCTTACATAGAGAACTGTTTTATTTCTTTCCACGGATATAATGTAGAACCTATTTCTCCCAAGTTCTTACATAGAGAACTGTTTTATTTCTTTCCACAGTTCTTACATAGAGAACTGTTTTATTTCTTTCCACAGTTCTTACATAGAGAACTGTTTTATTTCTTTCCACAGTTCTTACATAGAGAACTGTTTTATTTCTTTCCACAGTTCTTACATAGAGAACTGTTTTATTTCTTTCCACAGTTCTTACATAGAGAACTGTTTTATTTCTTTCCACAGTTCTTACATAGAGAACTGTTTTATTTCTTTCCACAGTTCTTACATAGAGAACTGTTTTATTTCTTTCCACGGATATAATGTAGAATCTATTTCTCCCAAGTTCTTACATAGAGAACTGTTTTATTTCTTTCCACGGATATAATGTAGAACCTATTTCTGCCAAGTTCTTACATAGAGAACTGTTTTATTTCTTTCTACAGATATAATGTAGAACCTATTTCTCCCAAGTTCTTACATAGAGAACTGTTTTATTTCTTTCTACAGATATAATGTCTGACCACAGAGTGACTAAGACGTAGTCTGCCAACGAGAGATATATTACTAAGAAGCAAATGGTCTTTTCAGGTGCAATTCGATAATAATTATAATATACGTCTACAAAGAAATTTGTCCTGTGTTACTTTTATCCTAGTCAGAATGGTTTACTTGTCCAGAAATTTTTATGCAAGTCATGTGAACATTCAATCAATCATTTCATGAGGAAACAAAGAGCCTCTTCGACTTGGCAATCAGCGACCCATAGCTGACATGGTAGCATAAAGGTTGGCGAACCACAGCTGACATGATAGCATCAGTTTTAACGAGCCATGTGACAGAATTTGATTAAATTAAACCTAGTCTGAGCAAAGGGAGATAATTCTAAAGAAAAAGTGATCAAGGTAGAGTAAATTTCTCGTGTGACTGTTTTTTTTTTTTTTTCATAATAGTCTCTTCTTGCACAGTTTATTAAGAAAAGCTCAGGTGAAAGTTCTCTTTAGTAATAATAGACAAAATAGTTCAGGGTTATAAAGTGCATTAGTCAGGTTTTGTGAACTCGCACGAAGTTATGATTCTTTTTTCTTTTTTTTTTTTTTGGTTATAAGTGAAGTTCAGCACAAATAGTTTTTCCTATGAGTGTGAATTGTGAATTTTACGGAGAAAGTTCAGGAAGTATGGTAGGGAAAGTCAGCTATATAAAAGTTCAGGAAGTATGGTAGGGAAAGTCAGCTATATAAAAGTTCAGGAAGTACGGTAGGGAAAGTCAGTTATATAAAAGTTCAGGAAGTATGGTAGGGAAAGTCAGCTATATAAAAGTTCAGGAAGTATGGTAGGGAAAGTCAGCTATATAAAAGTTCAGGAAGTACGGTAGGGAAAGTCAGCTATATAAAAGTTCAGGAAGTATGGTAGGGAAAGTTAGCTATATAAAAGTTCAGGAAGTACGGTAGGGAAAGTTAGCTATATAAAAGTTCAGGAAGTATGGTAGGGAAAGTCAGCTATATAAAAGTTCAGGAAGTACGGTAGGGAAAGTTAGCTATATAAAAGTTCAGGAAGTATGGTAGGGAAAGTCAGCTATATAAAAGTTCAGGAAGTACGGTAGGGAAAGTTAGCTATATAAAAGTTCAGGAAGTATGGTAGGGAAAGTTAGCTATATAAAAGTTCAGGAAGTATGGTAGGGAAAGTCAGCTATATAAAAGTTCAGGAAGTATGGTAGGGAAAGTTAGCTATATAAAAGTTCAGGAAGTATGGTAGGGAAAGTCAGCTATGTAAAAGTTCAGGAGGTATGGTAGGGAAAGTTAGTTATATAAAAGTTCATGAATTGTTGTAGGGAAAGTCAACTATATAAAAGTTCAGGAAGTAAGGTAGAGAAAGTCAGGTATATAAAAGTTTAGGAAGAAAGGTAGAGAAAGTCAGGTATATAAAAGTTCAGGAAGTATGGTAGGGAAAGTAAGCTAAATTAAAGTTCAGGAAGTATAATAGAGACATTTAGCTGTATATATATATATATATATATATATATATATATATATATATATATAAGTATTGTAAAGAAAGACAGCTAAATAAAAGTTCGGGAAGCATTGTACGGATAATCAGCTAAATAACAGTTTAAGATGTATGGTATTGAAATTCATATAAATATATATATATATATATATATATATAGCATTTACAATAATAATGACCAGAAAAAAAATATTAGGGCAATGGCTATGAATGTGTATTTATGAGGATATATATATATATATATATATATATATATATATATATATATATATATCTTAAGTTTAAGAAATATGATATGGAAAGAGAGCTATATATACAAGTTCAGGAAGGATGGTAGGAAAAATCCACTAATTAAAAATACTAGGACGTATGTTAAGGAATGTCAGCTAAATAAATGTTCAAAGGTTATGGTAGGAAAAGTCAGCAATATACAAAAGTTCAGGAAGTATGGTAGGGACAGTCAACAATATATAAAAATTCAGGAAGGATGGTAGCGAAAGTCAGATATATAAAAGTTCAGGAAGTAATATAGTGATGGTTAGCTATATAAAAACTCAGGAAGTATTTTAGGGAAATCAGCCATATATAAAAGTTCAGGATGGAATGTAGGGAAATTCAGCTATATAAAAGTTCAGGAATTATGGTAAGGAAAGAAAACTATATATAAAAGTTTAGTAAGGATTGTAGAGAAAATAAGCTAAATAAAAACTAATTTTAGCAAAGAGGAGGGCAATTTTTTGAGTAGCAGTTTCAGCTGTTTTCAGATCAGAGCAGGAATGTAGTGTCACAGTGTAGAGAGTGTGTTGATACAGAAATATGTGCTTTTTGTTAGAATGTGTAGTTCGTAGAGCTTCTTTCTGCTTTGTCCTTTTTAGGGCAAGTTGATAGTTTTTAAAATGTAGACAGTTTGTAGTAGTGTCCTTGTCAGGACAAAGGTGTCTCAATGGTTTGCATTTTGTGGCAGTTGGGTTGTGTTTATTGCGGGGTTCACTTCGAATTTTCCGTAAATTGTAAGTAGTAGATTTATTGTAACTATTCTTTTGTTAGCTTTCACTTCCCCATGACAAACGAACTCTTGCCTGGGAAGCTCTGTTGTTATGTCTGTTGTGTCGCTGCCGTGTGGCATTAGTTTTCCTCTCATTCATTTACGTCATCCTCGTTTTCTTCATTAATAAATCTTCTGTAGAACTGTCACTACACAAACGTGTCTGTTGCCTCCTATGATTGTCAACAAAGTCGACTGGGAGCTCTCTTGTGCCGTCCAAAGTGTTATGTTTCTTTTAGTGTCTGTGAGACCGTTTGTGCCATCCAAAGTGTTATGATTGTTCTAGTGTCTGTGAGTCTGTTGTGCCGTCCAAAGTGTTATGATTGTTCTAGTGTCTGTGAGTCTATTGTGCCGTCAAAAGTGTTATGGTTGTTTTAGTGTCTGTGAGCCTGCTTGTGCCGTCAAAAGTGTTATGGTTGTTTTAGTGTCGGTGAGCCCCAGAATGTTCGCGTTCATTATGTGGATAACTAGAATGTGATATGAAGTTACACAACTAAAAGTCAAAATTCTAATATCATAATTAAAAACACTAGACAACTAAATTCAGCGGTTCTCAACTTTTTCAGACCAACCACAATCAATTGTAAAGTTCTTGCTAGCTGTGTATTTTGGCAGCAATAAGATAGCAAGAAACAGTTCTGCTAAAATCTTGTCAAAAAAAACTGTTAAAACTGTAGCTTACAAAGACCTGTCTCATTTCACCGTTGGTACCCTCAGTATCAGGTCTCGCATGGTTAACTGTGAAGTATCGCCATAGTCCCTGTGGTGGTGTAGTCTCCTAAAGAATATTGCTCACTCTCTGTTTTCTCAGTTCTGAGGTGCAAACTGGAACTGGCAGTCCAGGTAAACTTACTGCGATGAAGCAATTTCCGAACTACAGAAGGAGACGAAACCGAGAAGAAGAGAGTAGGGTTTTAACCGGCGTCTCTGCTAAGCCAGCTCCGATGACTGTGTCATCACTCTGTGACTTTATCTGGGATATAAATAATTAGGATATGATTTTAGCAGGGATATAAATAATTAGGATATGATTTTAGCAGGGATATAAATAATTAGAATATGATTTAGCTGGTATGTAAATAATTAGGATATGATTTTAGCAGGGATATAAATAATTAGAATATGATTTAGCTGGTATGTAAATAATTAGGATATGATTTTAGCAGGGATATAAATAATTAGAATATGATTTAGCTGGTATGTAAATAATTAGGATATGATTTTAGCAGGGTTGTAAATAATTAGGACATCACTATCAGGGATATAAATATCTATGATATGGCCTTATCAGAGATATAAATAGCTAGGACATGGCTTTGTCAGAGATGTAAATAACTGGGATATGGCTTTATCAGGGATATAAATAATTAGGATATGACTATAATCAGCTTTTAATGTAGAAGTTGACAAGTATTCTTCTTCTTCTTCTTCTTCGTTCACTTTTATCACCAAGACCACCTCGTGATCTACTGAATTTATTCCTGTGGTCATGGATTGGTCCCGTGGTCCCCCTGTGGTCCCCGAAATGACCATACGAAATGCCTGAGAGGACACAAGAGGTTCAGAGTATAGCAGGATTTGGGCCTGTTTTCTTGAAGCGTCTCAGAAGCGGGGTTGCTTGACACCGTGCTTTTTGGCTGCACCAATTTAATCTAGAGTTGTACTTTCTCATCGGAAAACCTCGAAGTGTTTTGGGATACCAGTGTATCCACGTCGAGTGAGAGGTGGTTGCCCATCCAGTCCAGGTTGGACTTTCTCAACGGAAAACTTCAGCGTGATTAGGAACGCGTACATCCCCGCCGGGTGAGAGGTGGCTGCCTATCTAGACTGCCCTGGTCCAGTGTCTCCGACTTCAGCATTTTGTGGTTATGGCCGCTACTCTTCCTAGTTGTGACCAGGACGGAGCTTTTGTACACGAGAACGAATCCTCGCCACTAGTGAGTTTCACCCCTGGGTTGAGCCGATTTAGGCATATTATCCCAAAGTTGGCGTGTTTAGGACGTGACCGATCTCTAAAGCGGAGGTACCGTGACATGCCTAGCCATCAAGTTTCACCCCTGGTTTAAGCCGGTTTAGGCATATTTCACCAGTATGGATGTATATTGAACGTGACCGGCCTCTAGAGCAGAGATGCCCTGGTATGAGTAGCTCTCGCCTCGAGACTACTGGACCTACCGGTTAATCTTCACTTTATATTTTCCATCACCGTTACACACTGGCGCCACACAGCTTTTTCGCGTTTTCTTCATTAGCCGGGGGGAGTTTCACTCCATGCGCTGCATCCGAAGAATCTCGCCAGCAGTGTCTTAACCCCTGGGTTAAGCTGGTTCAGGTAATTCGCCCGGCATACGTGCACATGGGACGTGGCCAACCTCCAGACCAAAGGTGCCGTGATCTGAGCAGTCCTGATCTCGAGACTACTGATTTCTTCACTTGGTCCTTTATTTCACCTTTTCCACAGTGGCACCGCCCGGCAACCCCATTTCCACCTTTCTTCACTGGCCGACAGAAGCCCGACTCCACGTACGGTAGTTGAAGAATCTCGTTAGTAGCGGTAGAAGAGCTACCAAAGATGACTCTCATTTACCCGAAGCGTCTGGTTTTGAGGCGCCAGATATTCGCCTTTGCTACTTCTCCTGTCAGTTTGAACAGTTCTGCCACGAGAAGGCCAGGAGCTGACTTGACTGTCAAAGACTATTTGAGACGCACGCCTTGGAGACATTTTATTGGATGGGAAAGCGAATCCTCGACCCCACCTCTGGCTATAACAGTCCTTAGAACCTGCTAAGCAGTAATTGTCTTGACAGATTTTGTCAGTATTTCAAATATATATATATATATATATATATATATATATATATATATATATATATATATATATAGGCAGAGAGAAAGAGACAGGCAGACAGAGATTTTTATTTCAAAAGGGTTAAGAATTCGGCACTCTTGTCCGTCTGACACTCTGCCCTTTTTCGTACAAGTTTAACTCTCCTCCAGACATTCTACAAATCTACTGCTCATATAACCAACATAATTAACAGTAAAGTAACTACATGCACATAAAAGTGACTAACTACATATATAGTAGTGACTAACTACATATATATCACTACCCGGTCTGCTGTTCGTGGTCACATAAGGGGTATAAAATACCGAAACACAAACATACCAGCATCAAATATAGAAACTTTAAAAACTTTAACTTGGAATTATTTTTAACTGATCTAAAAGCTTCATCTCTTACGTACGTTTTCCAGTTAACAAATCCAGATGAGGCTATCGAATACTGGATCAAGATATTTCGAAATATTTTTGACAAGCATGTCCCCATCAAAGAAATGAGAGTAAAACACGTAACAAAATCCCCGTGGATAACTCCCGATATATTGCAACTGATGAGGAAACGGGATGAAGCTCACAAAAGCAGAAATTTCAGTAGCTATCGTTCACTTAGGGATAAGGTGCAGTATTTAATTAGGCAGGAAAAGAAAAATTACTTCCGAAACTTAGTGAAAGACAAAACTGATAGTAAATCAATCTGGAAAGCGATTAATACTCTTGTAAATAAAAGGAAGCAAACTGACCCACAAACACTTAATGGTGAACATACTTGCACTAACTTCAGTGAACATTTTAGGGAAGAAATTAGTATTCTAAAATCTTCATTACCGACCCCTAATTGCGACCTGAGCGTGTTGAAAACTTTCAGCGACAGTAAATGTGTAAAGCTAAAACAAATTAATATTCCTTTCCTCACAGTCGGTGAGGTTTATAACTACATCCGGTCCTTAAAGAACACTAACTCAGCAGGATGTGATGACATTAGTAACAAGATACTACGCTACGCTGCACCAGTTATCACAGACACACTAACATACTTATACAACTTGTGTATTGACAAAAAATATTTCCTGACGCTTTTAAACTCGCCAAAGTTTTTCCTCTTTTTAAATCTGGACAGACTAGTGACCTCTCAAACTATAGACACATATCCATTCTGTCATCACTATCTAAACCTCTTGAAAAACATATACAAAAGTTAACACTGCTCCACATACAAGAAAACAATCTACTAATAGACAGTCAGTCAGGTTTTAGACAAAAATTACTCCTGCCACACAGCATTAACTAAAATGACAGAAAGCTGGCTGTCTAATATAAATGATGACAAATTGTGTGGTGCTGTCTTTGTGATTTTAAGAAAGCCTTCGATATGATTGATCATGACATTCTTGCAAAAAAGCTGGAAAGCTATAGATTACATCCTGACCTAACAAAATGTATTACATCTTTTCTCTCAGGTAGAAAACAAGTAGTTTGCTTTAGAAACAAAATATCTGGCTCGTCTGTGGTTGATACCGGTATTCCTCAAGGCTCCTTTCTTGGTCCTCTTCTCTTTGCTATCTATATTAACGACCTACCACTACATTTAAAGCACTCTTCATGTGATCTTTTCGCTGACGACTGTTCTTTTTACAATAGTGAATATGACATCAATAACCTACAGACAACGCTCCAAAATGATATAAACGGTTTGATTAAATGGAGTAATAAAAATGGTATGTTGATAAACACCAACAAAACAAAATCCATGCTCATCACTACAAGACAGACATGCAAAATGCAACTAAAACTTCACTACATCTCTGTGCTGGGACTAAGGCAATAGAAAATGTTCGTGAACATAAAACCCTAGGACTCATCATTGATCAGCATTTAACTTGGAATTCTCACGTACATAACCTAACAAATTTGATTGCACAGAAAGTTTACCAATTAGCCAAAATTAAACACTTTATCGATAAAAACACAAGAAAAATATACTACATATCACACATACAAACACACTTAAATTACTGTTCCACAATCTGGGATGGATGCTCAGTCTCAAACACAAAAAGGCTCCACTCACTTCACAAGCGAGCGTTAAATCTTATTTGTGACAAACACACAGTACAGACTGTAGAACAACACAAACAACTAAAAATTCTACCCCTCAAAAACAGAATCATTTTTAACAAAGTTAAGTTTGTTCACAGAATTCTGTCGCACAATGCTCCGCCTTACTTGTGGTCACTGTTTACGTATAACACTAAACATAGCCAGCGTTTAAAAAACTGTCTTCTTCCTAAACCCAGAATTGATATGTACAAGAAAAGCCTTGCATACTCTGCAGTACAACTCTGGAACACCCTCCCCTACAATTTAAAATCTATTGGTAATACTTCATCCTTTAACTCAAACCTGTTTCATTATTTACTTGCTTGTAATTATATGCCTCCATAAAATAGCCAGCACTCTCTCAACACATGGCTCGTAAACCATCAAGTACTTCAGTGACATAGTTAGAAAGGCAACTTGTTAGATATTGTTAGAAATTATTTTAATGTTTGTTTAAATAAAACACATGTTTGAAGATCTGTATTTACAATGTATTTTTATTTATGTATATGTCTGCGTGTGTATGTGTGCGTGAGTGCTATTTTATTAGGTTAATTACTTCTTTTCTTTTACCTTAAATGTAGTAGTTTAATCTTACACTCTTTTGATATGTTTTTTCCTAATTTAAGTTGTATTTTTGTACTAAATCAAGTGTGTGGGAAGAATGAAAGATGGAGTGATGAAGGGCAGAATGTAAGACGGGCCTGCGTGCCCAATTCTTTACCCTTGAAAAATAAAGATTATTCATTCATTCATTCATTATATATAAATGACTAACTACATACACATATAAATAACTTACCATATACACATATAAATGACTAACTACATACACATACAAATGACTGTCTACCAAACAAAAATTTCATTACTATTCAGAATAAACAATTAAATGAATTCGGTTTCTGTAAGAGCAGTCTAAAATAAATTTTTAAGTTTTACAATTCATGGAAGCATGAAGTCGACATCAAATAGATACTGGAAAAGTTTTTAGTTGTAGGTAGGAAATTTATATTTCTTTTATATGGGATGGGAAGATATTATAAAGATGAGCAGCATAATAAGTAAAGCTTTTCTTCTGGAAGACCTTTGTTATTCAAGAGTAGGCTGCACTTTGGGCTAAATTTAAATTTAGACATAGAGAGACAGACAGAGGGAACCTCACTAATGAATAATGTAATAACAAGAAAACACACGATCCTCACAAACTTAACTTTTTTTAGTAGGATAATGAAAATAGCTGCAATTACAATTTAGTTACACATGGTACCATTATATGTCTCATTTTATTTTCAAATGAGAACATACAGTTAACAGAAATTCTAGGAGATAAATCCAAAACACACCAACATATTTGTGACTGACTGTTTAACTTAACTTGAGAAGTCAGTTTTTATCTTGTTATGTTGACATTCCCCTCAATACTCTCACGAGATTTGGCTGTTTAACTTTCACTGAAATGCAGAGAGACTTATCTTATATCCTTCCCGTGCCGTTAAACGTCACATAGGGCTCGCAAAGTATTTAGCCAATTTGTCCTGTCTTCGGCGAGTCTTTCAACCTCATCAAAGGATTTTATGCCTGTTAATTTGGCCTCTCTTAATAATGTCCTCTTCAGAGTTTCACGCGGTCTGCCTCTTTTTCTTCGGTCTGTTGTGTTCCACTTGATAGCTTGTTTTTTGGATTCTCTGATCATTTCTTCTCATCAAATGGCCAAGATATGTCCATCTCCTTTTCCTGATCACCCATGAGACTGGTTGTTGTTCAGTCATCTGTCTTATCTCTGCATTGCTCTTGAATTCGTTCCACTTGATGCCAAGTATTTTCCTTAGGCATTTGTTTTCAAACGAGTCCAGAAGCTGTTCAAATACATTTTTTAGATGTAGTGGTATGCAGGAAACTCTCTACCGTAGAGAGCGGAACAACAACACAACTACTTCAGATCATCAGAGGAACTACCCCCCCCCCCTCAGACAAGTGTTTCGGCCCTTTAAACTCCTGACACTCTAAGGGGGGTGGGCCCCTCTGGGTCATGACTCCCAAAGGTCTTGTGGGTTGTTTTTTTTTTCCCGGTCCCGGGATTGAACCCATGAATTTCCAGCTGGCACTGCACTTTTGAAGTGCGTCTTTAGCGATTTAGCTACGGAGGACTGGTATTGGTTGTGGCAAATGAAATTACTTATGTTCCCAATGCTTGTTTCGCATACTCCACAGCCAGCATGAGGCCTTTTCTGCTGTTTCTGAAAAGGCTTCTCAATGCCCTTGCTCTTACTTGTCCCTTTATGCCTAGTTGCTTACATAGGTCGTATGCTGATTTTGCTATGAATCCTCTTGCTCCCACTTCTACAGCTATCACTTTTGTCCTGACTCCTGCCCCCTGCCTCAGTTGTTTGACCAGATCATTGTACTTCTCCAATTTGAATAAATGCTGTTCCTCTATTCTAGTTTCGTACGGGACCGTAAGCTCGATCATTATTAATTCCTGTTTTTCTGTGGGGTACAATGCAATGTCCGGTCGCATTCCTGTGTTCTTGATGGCAATTGGGTATTCTCTTCTTCCTGGAAGGTCCGCTATCACATCCCAGTCATTTGTACCATCTAGCAGTGATGGTAAGGGAATGTCTTGATTTTAATATTTGATGTCGTACCAGCACCTATGAAGTATTTAGGTGGGACTTCAACTCTTTTGCTGTTATTTGCTTTATCTTTTGCCCTGTCTACGATGGCTACTATTTCCTGCAACACTCTGTTGTGCCGCCAGGTGTACCGTCATTGCCATAAAGACACTCTACATGCTGACAGCACATGTTCCAATGTTTGCCTTTCGTTGCAGACAGGGCACTTTGTATCTTCTGATACACCCCATTTATATAGGTTGGAGCCTGTAGGCAGAAGGTCATAAGTAGCTCTGATGATGAAGCTGAGTTTCAAGGGTGCCATTTTCCAGATGTCATTCCATGTTAGTGATCTCTGCAGGACTTCCTTCCATGTTGTCCATTGCCCTTGTTGTGATTGTTGGACTGCCTTCTGGACCCGCTTGTCATCCTCTGAATTCCTTACTTCACTGATGATCATATCCCTTCTGTCCTTGCAGGAGGCCTTTGGCCACCATTGGATTTCGCCATGACCAAATGGTCTGGGTGTACCCTATTACTTCTTTCAGCTCCTGCGTTTCCCTGGCTGTGGTCACTTCCTCACCTACTTTCCATTTTCGTCCAGTTTTAAGTGTTGGCTGCACTTCTCGTACCACCGGATCTGTAGATTTTTGTAGCATCATTGCAAGTCTTGTTTTTCCTACCTTGTATTCTTCAACCACAGATTTGAATGGTAGCTGCAGTTTGCTCTTCTTGCAGTACAGCGCTACATCAGTTAATCCTGGTGGTAAGCCCAACCACTTTCTTATGGCTTTATTTATCTTTCTTTCGACTGCCTCTACTGTGCTGGTACTTACTTCTTAAATGAGTAGTGGCCACATCAGTTTTGGAATCAGCATGAACTGGAGGCACCATATTTTGAACTTGCCCAGTAGCCTGCTTTTGTCTATGATGCTCAGTCCATTCTGCGCCAGTTCTATAACCTGCTTCACAGCGCTTGAGTCCTTCATGGATGCATCATATACTCTGCCAAGGCTCTTCACTGGCTCTTCCCCTACAGTCGGGATTATTTGATTTGCCACTGTGTATGATCTTTCTATCACTTTTCCTTTCATGAGTGACAGGCTTTTGACTTCTTTGGCTTGAAGCTCATGCGGCACCATATGATAAGGCTGTCCAAACTCTCTAACATCTTTCGTCCCTGTGCTTAACTGGTTGTTATTACTGTTGTGTCATCCATGAATGCTTTTAGTGGTGGCATTTGACATCCATTTCTGAATCTTGAGCCTTCTGCTGCTCCTTCTGCTGCTCTCAGGATTACTTGCAAGACTAGTACGAACAGTATGGGAGGTATTGTACATACATAGTCTTTCAGCTCTACAAAGGGCATTGTGCTGGGATTTTAGATGCTGCCAAATCTGTCTTAGTTCTTCTTTTTCTGATTCATGTGCCTTTTTGAACATTTTCCGGGCATGGTTCTTCTGCTGTCTTATTGCTTCTATTTTCCTCTGTCTTCTGGACTTTCTTGGTGTCACTTTTTCTCTTTTTGCTTATTTGATTCCAAACTCTTTGTGGCAGTGAAGATATATAATGTTACCAAATGCTTCTAGCTTTTGCTCCAGGTTTTTTCCTCTTAGCTGTTTGTCCAGTTCTTTGCATAATCCTGCGTCTAGGTTTTCCCATATGCTTTTTGCACTTGCTGGTAGAAAGTTAACCTTGTCCCTGGTCTCGTCGGAGGGCTGCATTGCCTCCCTGCTGCCTGACTCAACCTGAATATTCTTTGTACTGTGGATTATATTATATAGTGGTAAGTTATATTAAAATTCAAAAGGCGTAATCTACTGGAGGTCTACATAGAATGTCTTCATAAATTGATAGATATCGTGATAAAAGTAACATCGATGTTGAGCAGTGAAAAAAACTTCTCAGAATTCTAGCACATTAAGATCGTGGGGACATTCAAGGTTGTAATAAAACTCTAAAGATAAGAGTTCAGAAGACTGATGTCCATTTAGATGATGTCCTGCATCTGACTTCATCCAGCCTGCTCAAAAAGTTGAGAGACATTCTAGAAACAAACAGCGTCAAGTATCATACTAATTCTTCTTCCTTGGACATAGTGTTACGATCAGGGAGCAGTTATCTTTCACACTCACTATGCTTTTTTATGATTATTATTATTACAATCACTTATTATTTATAGAGTTTAGCGTGACCCACCAGCCACGTCCTGACACAACATTCGACCAATGTCTTCATATTTTATTCGTAAAACAATACACAGTTACAGGTTAGTGGGTTACTGAATACATTTTCTTCAATGATATTACTAGCAGTTTTGAAACCGATACAAGTGTAACCGTTTTTTCCTTGCATGAAATATTTTCCGAAACAACGGTTTTCTCAATGCACCATTCTGTACTTTACACTTTTCTAAGTTTGCAGTACAAGAAACGTTACCAACATAGTGGACAGCAAATGTTCCTATGAATGTTTTTCTCTCGTTCTATGGCGACGAGATTTGATCTTTACACAATGTTTACCTGCTGAACAAAATAAAAATGTCTGATTCTCATCAATACAAATCGAGCATTATTATCCTACTGACCAGAATATCCTCCAGACTTTTTTCTTTGTTTACTTTTTACAAGGATTTTGATAATATAAACCAGTCGCTGGAATGAAAGTTCTCCACAAGTTTCGCGGTTTTAATGAGTACTATACCGATTAATATACCGAATAATATACCTAGTAATATACCGAGCAATATAAACAGTAATACACCGAAAATATACCTAGTAATATACCGAGAAATATAAATAGTAATACACCGAATAATATACCTAGTAATATATAGAGCAATATAAACAGTAATACACCGAATAATATACCTAGTAATATACCGAGCAATATAAACAGTAATACACCGAAAATATACCTAGTAATATACCGAGCAATATAAACAGTAATACACCTAATAATATACCTAGTAATATACCTAGTAATATACCGAATAATATACCTAGTAATATACCGAGCAATATAAACAGTAATAAACCGAATAATATACCTAGTAATATACCGAGTAATATAAACAGTAATACACCGAATAATGTACCTAGTAATATACTGAGTAATATAAACAGTAATACACCGAATAATATACCTAGTAATATACCGAGTGATATAAACAGTAATAAACCGAATAATATACCTAGTAATATATCGAGTAATAAACCGAGTAATACACAGAGTAATATACCGAGTAATATACCGAGTAATATGCCTAGTAATATACCGAGTAATATACCGAGTAATATACCGAGTAATATACCGAGTAATATACCGAGTAATATACCGAGTAATATACCGAGTAATATACCGAGTAATATACCGAGTAATATACCGAGTAATATACGGAGTAATATACCGAATAATATAGCGAGTAATATACCGAGTAATATTCCAAGTATTATACCGAGTAATTGCCAACGATAAACAACACTTATTAGGGACATACTTCTCCCAAGTGATCGCCCACTCAAAATTCACTTAATTTTTTTTTTCCATCTCATAGAATGCCTAAAGTTGTATGCAGTGATGTTCTCATTATATTAACTCCCAGTCTGTACTGCCCAATAACGAAGGATACACGTAATGTGAACGAGGAACAAAAGACATTTTGTTAATTAATTAATGTATTAAATTTGGACTATTTGATCTCCAGTGACGGGCATCCACTCTAAGCACAATTAAGTTTCCTGGTTTCTACACATTTAGATTATACACTCATATATCAGATTTAATGTCAAAAAAAGCATTACTGAATGAGTATATCTGTAAAGGATTTCTTTAGCAGAACGTCTGAAATTTGTGCTCATCTTTAAGTACAAGAAAATGTTCACGGACGAGTTGATGTCTTCAAAGATAAATGCAACCGACCAGAAAATACGAGAAGTTTCAAAGTGTTTGCCGTTAACACGCAATTCTGATTCATGAAATGTTGCTATCGATAGCAAAGTGCATGGAGCATAACAAATAACAAAAATAGCTGCAATAAGAACAGTCATTTTCATTGCTGATTTATCTCGACTGGACAGAGATTTAGAGTTTCCCTGGTGAACATTTATCGTTATGCGCCACGAGCTTGTCTGTCCAAGTTTTATTGTTAATATCAGAGTTAGTACAATAACTGCCACGAAGATCACAATTCCTAGTACACCGTTAATAATGTAATTTGTGCCTAGAGCGACATCACTTGTAAGTTCTAAACCCAGGAGAGTTCTGTTAAGGTTGGGAATGAATTTCCACTCCAAATGATGTGTGAAAAATACGAGAATTGCATATAACATTAAGTAACAGTATAAGGAAACGATGATTCCTCTTGCTACCTTTGGTGTAATAATCTGCTTTATTCGTAATGGAAACCAAATGGAAAGACATCTCTCCGCTGCGATAAAAACGGTGATTAATGAGGTAATTTTAGTGAACATCTCATGAGGTATAGCCCCAGTTAAAACCTGGACGTCGTAATAGATGATAGGTAAATTTGCGTCGACAATCAAAGGATTGTTAAGCATTGAAGTCCACAGTTGAAATAATAAACAACATAAATCCGAAATGGCTAAGCCGAAGAAACTAATATTGATAGTTGAATGGAAACCTTGTTTATAAAATATGATCAAGTTTATAACATTAGCTATTATTCCGAAGACGCTAATAAAAGTGCATACAACAACGAAGTGTAGGGTTTCAAAATCATGCATCGCTAATGTGTATTATATTATCTCTTCTTCATGAACCGAATATCAGTGCACTTATCTATTCTGTTTTCATTTAGCAAATCCTTTTTTTCATTGATTTTTAATAGTTACTGATAATAGAAATGGAGAAACGACAAGCATTATTGTCTAATCATCTCCGAAATTTTATCCAAACACGCCTGAGTTGAACATCGAATAAGATATAAATGATTGTAACAATATGTGAAAGAATGACTGACAATCTGCACTGGAATGAGTGACAATATGTACTGGAAGGATTGACAATTTCTGCCAAATCCCTGGATTGTCCGTTCTGAAATAAGCAATAAAAGTTTGTTAGTTGCCTTAACATGCAAACAGTAATTGTGTTTGAATATACGAAACTAAATATGAAAACAGTCACAAAGTCACTGCTGTAAGGCTGTGATAAGAAATAGTTATGCTTCTAGAAATGGCAGGAACGGCTTTATTCATTAACGAGGAACACAGCGGGCGAGCAGATCTCGGAACGTGAAAGGACGTTGCTACATGCTGATGATATCCTGGTATATCTGCAGGGCCGAGATCGGGGTCAGATTGCTGGAGATCTCCGAACAGAACTGGACCTTACTGTTGCGTGGTGCGGTGAAGCAGAGGCTGTGATCAACCCGACGACACCAGAAGTGACATGGTTCTCTCTGCATAACGGGACAGTCAACACAACAAGACCTGTCTGTTCTCAGTGGTTGTGAAGAGACACATGTAATGATATACCTCGGAGTGCGGTTTGGTCGGAGCTTTTCATTCAGAGAGAACATTGATTATGTGGTACAAAAAGCTAGGAAGGGCCTTGCCGAGAAGAATAATGGCTGCGGGGGACTGCCAGCAACGTAATCTCGTTCTGTTATATCAGCGACAGCAAAATCCATTATCTGTGGAGGCAGAGGTTCAGGCCTTGATTGTCCAGAGCTCTTCTAGGTGTGATGTGGTCATCTACACGGATGTGTCCGTTGTCAGACACAGGCAAAGCGCTTGGAAGAACGGTAATGGAAGAAAGTGGTTCTTTTGTTGTAACCATAAGTAGCCTGACTATGGAGGTCATGGCCTTAACCAAGGGAATGGCACGGCTGGAACCACGGTCTTCTACACAGGCATGTCTCTCTCTGGATCTCTGAATATGCTTAGAAAGACTGTCAGACTGAGCGCGAAAGCACTGGTTGGAATCACTGAAAAGATCACGGCTGACAAAAATCTGTTTCATTTTTGTACCAGGTCATACTGGGGTGAGAGGTGATGAACGAGTGGAGCCAGCAAGTGCATAGAGCTGATATCCTAAACGCGCTAAGAGAAGCTGGTCTAATCTCCGATCCAAGCAACAGTTCTGAACATGCAACCATGAACGGGTTGCTGGAACACAACCTCAGACGTGGAGTAGAAAGACAAGAGCGCTACAGTGGGAAGCAAAGAAGACTGGTTAGTCAACACAGAACCGGTATCGTCAGCCACCAAACACTGGTGGAAATAGTAAAGACGTGATCAGAGAATTTGTGAAGCAATCATCCGATGTGCAATGAAAAACTATGAAATCAGAGGCTGTCTCTAAAACATATTAAAACTGTATTACAGTGCTATATAGAACCAATACTGCTACATGGTTAGGACACTTGAACAGTTAACTAAAAGATGATAAGGAGATTTTAAGCAAAATTTACGTCGCTTTTTGAAAGAGACTGCATACTTAGGTAAACAAATGAATAGATCAGTAGAGAAGTTCCAGAAAAAAGAAAACCTGTTAAAATTATAAGAAAAAAGACAATTAAGATTTCTTGAACAGAAGTTAGACAACATGGTCATCATTGGAAAATTCAAAACAAGAAAAGGACTGAGGCCAAGACAAAAAACGTCAAAGTGCACTTACCAAATAACGGTGAGAAAAACATTTGAATTCATCGGACTCATTGTAGCTACAAAAAACTGAGAATCTCAAAAAAATGGAGAAGGATGATCATCAGTGCTATCCTAGAAGGCACTTAATGTAGGTATTCTTTTTATTTCTGGTTGTATACTGGTCGTTTATGACTGCAGAAAAAAATGATATAATTGTTTTTTCTTTGTAAACAATCACTTTCAGTGTTAGTTTGCGTGTCTTAGTAATTTTTACACCACGGGTTTTAAAAGCCAATCTATTTTGTAAGATAAAGTGTTTTATTATGAAAGGTTGAGATAATATTTCTTATTATCTGCACAAAAGTCCAAGAGACGAGATCTTTGAGATTCACCACGTGTATCCAATCCATAGTCAGAAAAGTGTAAGAAACACAAACACTTTTTTAATAGAACAAACTGAATCTACTTTCGATGACCGATGAAATTGTGAAATTCACTTTGCTAGATTAAACTTTGTAAGAGAAAAGAAAACCAACTAGCGTTAGACTAAATGCAAAAAGAAATCGTTGGGTTATCATCTGTTTCAGTGTAAGAGAAAAGAAAACCAACCAGCGTTAAACTGAAAGCTAAAAGTAAATCTTTCGGTTATCATCTGCTTCAGTGTAAGAGAAAAGAAAACCAACTAGCGTTAAACTGAAAGCTAAAAGTAAATCTTTCGGTTATCATCTGCTTCAGTTACTGCGAAATTGGAAAAGTAAGCTGAAAGTTTCTCTTGGCTGCAGTTTGGTGTAGACATGCTAGTAATTTGTAAGTAACATAACGAATGAAGGAAACACTGAAACAGTAGAAATCTGACATGATGAAAACAGAAAAATTAGTATTTATGGCTCCGCTTAATCAGTCAGTCATTTACGTGTCCCTTAGGGAACTTTGCCACCCTAACAGCTCACCTATGGGCCTCTCCGGTGTAAGCAGTATGTCCTGTTTTAGATGCATCAATTTACTCGTTCCATGTAAAATATTGTCAGTCTTTCATCTACTGTTATTTCTCAAAGGCTAAAAAACTGTCTAACTATGTTGGTTTTTTTTTCATTGTGCACACACACTGGAAGATTCATCATTTCCTAAGCTCTCTGAATAAAAAAATTGCAAGAAATTTGATAAAACGAAAACAATTGTATTGAGATAAGAGAAATAGTTTGATGTCGGAGAAGCTGTATACGAAAAGTTCTCTGTGTTTGAGATATTTCTGTTACTGTTGTAAATTAGTTAGTATTGTATATTGTAGTAGGAAGGTGGTTCGCAATGCTGAATTGTGAATTCAAAGTTGCAAATATACAAACTATTTGTATTGAAATGAGAACAATAATTTGATAAGTGTAGAAACTGTGTATGTCGAAACTTATTTCTTCTAGAGATATTTCTGCTGCTGTTTTAAATTATTTAGCAATTTATATTTTTTGCAAGAAGGTGTAACTGTGCTTTGTTATCTGAGATACAATTTCTTTTTTTTTTCTGAATCAAATAATTTTATTTTTAAAAAAAAAATGCAAGATAATTATTTTATTATAGTCATCACATAGGACATGACAACCTCTCTCTCTCTCTCTCTCCTCTCTCTCTCTCTCTCTCTCTCTCTCTCTTCTCTCTCTCTCAGTTACGAATTTTTGTGTAAGACACTTTCGATTCTTTCGAACAATTTTACCATAATTTTGTACAATCACTGTCAGGTCTAATGTGCTGGTACTTACTTCTTAAATGAGTAGTGGCCACATCAGTTTTGGAATCAGCATGAACTGGAGGCACCATATTTTGAACTTGCCCAGTAGCCTGCTTTTGTCTATGATGCTCAGTCCATTCTGCGCCAGTTCTATAACCTGCTTCACAGCGCTTGAGTCCTTCATGGATGCATCATATACTCTGCCAAGGCTCTTCACTGGCTCTTCCCCTACAGTCGGGATTATTTGATTTGCCACTGTGTATGATCTTTCTATCACTTTTCCTTTCATGAGTGACAGGCTTTTGACTTCTTTGGCTTGAAGCTCATGCGGCACCATATGATAAGGCTGTCCAAACTCTCTAACATCTTTCGTCCCTGTGCTTAACTGGTTGTTATTACTGTTGTGTCATCCATGAATGCTTTTAGTGGTGGCATTTGACATCCATTTCTGAATCTTGAGCCTTCTGCTGCTCCTTCTGCTGCTCTCAGGATTACTTGCAAGACTAGTACGAACAGTATGGGAGGTATTGTACAACCCATTGCAATTCCTACCTGGAGGTCGATCCATCTTGTAGTATATCCTGATGTTCCAAACCTCATGAGGAACCCTGTGAAGTATCTTTTCAGCATATTTGTGATTTCTTTTGGCACATGATACATGTCTAGTGCTAGCCATATCATCTTGTGCGGGACTGAGCCATACGCATTGGCTAGGTCAAGCCATATTAATCTTGCTTTCCAGATTTTGCCTGCGGAATAGCTTCCCAGATCATTGACGCATGCTCGAGACATCCTGGGAAACCTGGAATTCCTCCCTTCTGCACGGATGTATCAACGTAACCATTGTCTAGGAGGTATGTTGTTAGTCTTTTTGCCATCACAGAGAAGAATATCTTTCCTTCCACATTCAGAGGTGAGATCGGCCTGAACTGGTTGATTTCAGTGGAGTTCTGCTTCTTGTGGATGTAAACTCCGTTAGCTTTTTTCCATTCTTTACATATGACTCCTTTGGTCCATGCTGTTCGTAGGAGTTTATGAAGCTTCTTTAGTACTTCAGGGCATCTTTTGTATAGTATGTAAGGAACGCCATTTGGGCCTGGTGCTGACTTGCCTTTAGCTTTTCTTACAACGCTCTCTACTTCTTGTAAGGTTGGTGGGCTGCATTTGAATTTGCTGCCTGGTGTACAGGGCCACACTAGACCTTTCATCTGCTCGAGAGGTGTATGCTGATTTCTATCAGAGTATGTCTTGCTCAGATGTTCCTCGAGCACATCCTTACCTGCTTTCAGCGTACCTGATTTTGGCTGTTCAAATAACTGCTTGGCAATTCCGAAGGGATCTCTGTAGAACTTCTCTCTTGCGTATCTGGTTTCCCTCTTCCTTTTACATAGTCTTTCAGCTCTACAAAGGGCATTGTGCTGGGATTTTAGATGCTGCCAAATCTGTCTTAGTTCTTCTTTTTCTGATTCATGTGCCTTTTTGAACATTTTCCGGGCATGGTTCTTCTGCTGTCTTATTGCTTCTATTTTCCTCTGTCTTCTGGACTTTCTTGGTGTCACTTTTTCTCTTTTTGCTTATTTGATTCCAAACTCTTTGTGGCAGTGAAGATATATAATGTTACCAAATGCTTCTAGCTTTTGCTCCAGGTTTTTTCCTCTTAGCTGTTTGTCCAGTTCTTTGCATAATCCTGCGTCTAGGTTTTCCCATATGCTTTTTGCACTTGCTGGTAGAAAGTTAACCTTGTCCCTGGTCTCGTCGGAGGGCTGCATTGCCTCCCTGCTGCCTGACTCAACCTGAATATTCTTTGTACTGTGGATTATATTATATAGTGGTAAGTTATATTAAAATTCAAAAGGCGTAATCTACTGGAGGTCTACATAGAATGTCTTCATAAATTGATAGATATCGTGATAAAAGTAACATCGATGTTGAGCAGTGAAAAAAACTTCTCAGAATTCTAGCACATTAAGATCGTGGGGACATTCAAGGTTGTAATAAAACTCTAAAGATAAGAGTTCAGAAGACTGATGTCCATTTAGATGATGTCCTGCATCTGACTTCATCCAGCCTGCTCAAAAAGTTGAGAGACATTCTAGAAACAAACAGCGTCAAGTATCATACTAATTCTTCTTCCTTGGACATAGTGTTACGATCAGGGAGCAGTTATCTTTCACACTCACTATGCTTTTTTATGATTATTATTATTACAATCACTTATTATTTATAGAGTTTAGCGTGACCCACCAGCCACGTCCTGACACAACATTCGACCAATGTCTTCATATTTTATTCGTAAAACAATACACAGTTACAGGTTAGTGGGTTACTGAATACATTTTCTTCAATGATATTACTAGCAGTTTTGAAACCGATACAAGTGTAACCGTTTTTTCCTTGCATGAAATATTTTCCGAAACAACGGTTTTCTCAATGCACCATTCTGTACTTTACACTTTTCTAAGTTTGCAGTACAAGAAACGTTACCAACATAGTGGACAGCAAATGTTCCTATGAATGTTTTTCTCTCGTTCTATGGCGACGAGATTTGATCTTTACACAATGTTTACCTGCTGAACAAAATAAAAATGTCTGATTCTCATCAATACAAATCGAGCATTATTATCCTACTGACCAGAATATCCTCCAGACTTTTTTCTTTGTTTACTTTTTACAAGGATTTTGATAATATAAACCAGTCGCTGGAATGAAAGTTCTCCACAAGTTTCGCGGTTTTAATGAGTACTATACCGATTAATATACCGAATAATATACCTAGTAATATACCGAGCAATATAAACAGTAATACACCGAAAATATACCTAGTAATATACCGAGAAATATAAATAGTAATACACCGAATAATATACCTAGTAATATATAGAGCAATATAAACAGTAATACACCGAATAATATACCTAGTAATATACCGAGCAATATAAACAGTAATACACCGAATAATATACCTAGTAATATACCGAGCAATATAAACAGTAATACACCTAATAATATACCTAGTAATATACCTAGTAATATACCGAATAATATACCTAGTAATATACCGAGCAATATAAACAGTAATAAACCGAATAATATACCTAGTAATATACCGAGTAATATAAACAGTAATACACCGAATAATGTACCTAGTAATATACTGAGTAATATAAACAGTAATACACCGAATAATATACCTAGTAATATACCGAGTGATATAAACAGTAATAAACCGAATAATATACCTAGTAATATATCGAGTAATAAACCGAGTAATACACAGAGTAATATACCGAGTAATATACCGAGTAATATGCCTAGTAATATACCGAGTAATATACCTAGTAATATACCGAGTAATATACCGAGTAATATACCGAGTAATATACCGAGTAATATACCTAGTAATATACCGAGTAATATACCGAGTAATATACCGAGTAATATACCGAGTAATATACCGAATAATATAGCGAGTAATATACCGAGTAATATTCCAAGTATTATACCGAGTAATTGCCAACGATAAACAACACTTATTAGGGACATACTTCTCCCAAGTGATCGCCCACTCAAAATTCACTTAATTTTTTTTTTCCATCTCATAGAATGCCTAAAGTTGTATGCAGTGATGTTCTCATTATATTAACTCCCAGTCTGTACTGCCCAATAACGAAGGATACACGTAATGTGAACGAGGAACAAAAGACATTTTGTTAATTAATTAATGTATTAAATTTGGACTATTTGATCTCCAGTGACGGGCATCCACTCTAAGCACAATTAAGTTTCCTGGTTTCTACACATTTAGATTATACACTCATATATCAGATTTAATGTCAAAAAAGCATTACTCAATGTGTATATCTGTAAAGGAGTTCTTTAGCAGAACGTCTGAAATTTGTGCTCATCTTTAGGTACAAGAAAATGTTCACGGACGAGTTGATGTCTTCAAAGATAAATGCAACCGACCAGAAAATACGAGAAGTTTCAAAGTGTTTGCCGTTAACACGCAATTCTGATTCATGAAATGTTGCTATCGATAGCAAAGTGCATGGAGCATAACAAATAACAAAAATAGCTGCAATAAGAACAGTCATTTTCATTGCTGATTTATCTCGACTGGACAGAGATTTAGAGTTTCCCTGGTGAACATTTATCGTTATGCGCCACGAGCTTGTCTGTCCAAGTTTTATTGTTAATATCAGAGTTAGTACAATAACTGCCACGAAGATCACAATTCCTAGTACACCGTTAATAATGTAATTTGTGCCTAGAGCGACATCACTTGTAAGTTCTAAACCCAGGAGAGTTCTGTTAAGGTTGGGAATGAATTTCCACTCCAAATGATGTGTGAAAAATACGAGAATTGCATATAACATTAAGTAACAGTATAAGGAAACGATGATTCCTCTTGCTACCTTTGGTGTAATAATCTGCTTTATTCGTAATGGAAACCAAATGGAAAGACATCTCTCCGCTGCGATAAAAACGGTGATTAATGAGGTAATTTTAGTGAACATCTCATGAGGTATAGCCCCAGTTAAAACCTGGACGTCGTAATAGATGATAGGTAAATTTGCGTCGACAATCAAAGGATTGTTAAGCATTGAAGTCCACAGTTGAAATAATAAACAACATAAATCCGAAATGGCTAAGCCGAAGAAACTAATATTGATAGTTGAATGGAAACCTTGTTTATAAAATATGATCAAGTTTATAACATTAGCTATTATTCCGAAGACGCTAATAAAAGTGCATACAACAACGAAGTGTAGGGTTTCAAAATCATGCATCGCTAATGTGTATTATATTATCTCTTCTTCATGAACCGAATATCAGTGCACTTATCTATTCTGTTTTCATTTAGCAAATCCTTTTTTTCATTGATTTTTAATAGTTACTGATAATAGAAATGGAGAAACGACAAGCATTATTGTCTAATCATCTCCGAAATTTTATCCAAACACGCCTGAGTTGAACATCGAATAAGATATAAATGATTGTAACAATATGTGAAAGAATGACTGACAATCTGCACTGGAATGAGTGACAATATGTACTGGAAGGATTGACAATTTCTGCCAAATCCCTGGATTGTCCGTTCTGAAATAAGCAATAAAAGTTTGTTAGTTGCCTTAACATGCAAACAGTAATTGTGTTTGAATATACGAAACTAAATATGAAAACAGTCACAAAGTCACTGCTGTAAGGCTGTGATAAGAAATAGTTATGCTTCTAGAAATGGCAGGAACGGCTTTATTCATTAACGAGGAACACAGCGGGCGAGCAGATCTCGGAACGTGAAAGGACGTTGCTACATGCTGATGATATCCTGGTATATCTGCAGGGCCGAGATCGGGGTCAGATTGCTGGAGATCTCCGAACAGAACTGGACCTTACTGTTGCGTGGTGCGGTGAAGCAGAGGCTGTGATCAACCCGACGACACCAGAAGTGACATGGTTCTCTCTGCATAACGGGACAGTCAACACAACAAGACCTGTCTGTTCTCAGTGGTTGTGAAGAGACACATGTAATGATATACCTCGGAGTGCGGTTTGGTCGGAGCTTTTCATTCAGAGAGAACATTGATTATGTGGTACAAAAAGCTAGGAAGGGCCTTGCCGAGAAGAAGATAATGGCTGCGGGGGACTGCCAGCAACGTAATCTCGTTCTGTTATATCAGCGACAGCAAAATCCATTATCTGTGGAGGCAGAGGTTCAGGCCTTGATTGTCCAGAGCTCTTCTAGGTGTGATGTGGTCATCTACACGGATGTGTCCGTTGTCAGACACAGGCAAAGCGCTTGGAAGAACGGTAATGGAAGAAAGTGGTTCTTTTGTTGTAACCATAAGTAGCCTGACTATGGAGGTCATGGCCTTAACCAAGGGAATGGCACGGCTGGAACCACGGTCTTCTACACAGGCATGTCTCTCTCTGGATCTCTGAATATGCTTAGAAAGACTGTCAGACTGAGCGCGAAAGCACTGGTTGGAATCACTGAAAAGATCACGGCTGACAAAAATCTGTTTCATTTTTGTACCAGGTCATACTGGGGTGAGAGGTGATGAACGAGTGGAGCCAGCAAGTGCATAGAGCTGATATCCTAAACGCGCTAAGAGAAGCTGGTCTAATCTCCGATCCAAGCAACAGTTCTGAACATGCAACCATGAACGGGTTGCTGGAACACAACCTCAGACGTGGAGTAGAAAGACAAGAGCGCTACAGTGGGAAGCAAAGAAGACTGGTTAGTCAACACAGAACCGGTATCGTCAGCCACCAAACACTGGTGGAAATAGTAAAGACGTGATCAGAGAATTTGTGAAGCAATCATCCGATGTGCAATGAAAAACTATGAAATCAGAGGCTGTCTCTAAAACATATTAAAACTGTATTACAGTGCTATATAGAACCAATACTGCTACATGGTTAGGACACTTGAACAGTTAACTAAAAGATGATAAGGAGATTTTAAGCAAAATTTACGTCGCTTTTTGAAAGAGACTGCATACTTAGGTAAACAAATGAATAGATCAGTAGAGAAGTTCCAGAAAAAAGAAAACCTGTTAAAATTATAAGAAAAAAGACAATTAAGATTTCTTGAACAGAAGTTAGACAACATGGTCATCATTGGAAAATTCAAAACAAGAAAAGGACTGAGGCCAAGACAAAAAACGTCAAAGTGCACTTACCAAATAACGGTGAGAAAAACATTTGAATTCATCGGACTCATTGTAGCTACAAAAAACTGAGAATCTCAAAAAAATGGAGAAGGATGATCATCAGTGCTATCCTAGAAGGCACTTAATGTAGGTATTCTTTTTATTTCTGGTTGTATACTGGTCGTTTATGACTGCAGAAAAAAATGATATAATTGTTTTTTCTTTGTAAACAATCACTTTCAGTGTTAGTTTGCGTGTCTTAGTAATTTTTACACCACGGGTTTTAAAAGCCAATCTATTTTGTAAGATAAAGTGTTTTATTATGAAAGGTTGAGATAATATTTCTTATTATCTGCACAAAAGTCCAAGAGACGAGATCTTTGAGATTCACCACGTGTATCCAATCCATAGTCAGAAAAGTGTAAGAAACACAAACACTTTTTTAATAGAACAAACTGAATCTACTTTCGATGACCGATGAAATTGTGAAATTCACTTTGCTAGATTAAACTTTGTAAGAGAAAAGAAAACCAACTAGCGTTAGACTAAATGCAAAAAGAAATCGTTGGGTTATCATCTGTTTCAGTGTAAGAGAAAAGAAAACCAACCAGCGTTAAACTGAAAGCTAAAAGTAAATCTTTCGGTTATCATCTGCTTCAGTGTAAGAGAAAAGAAAACCAACTAGCGTTAAACTGAAAGCTAAAAGTAAATCTTTCGGTTATCATCTGCTTCAGTTACTGCGAAATTGGAAAAGTAAGCTGAAAGTTTCTCTTGGCTGCAGTTTGGTGTAGACATGCTAGTAATTTGTAAGTAACATAACGAATGAAGGAAACACTGAAACAGTAGAAATCTGACATGATGAAAACAGAAAAATTAGTATTTATGGCTCCGCTTAATCAGTCAGTCATTTACGTGTCCCTTAGGGAACTTTGCCACCCTAACAGCTCACCTATGGGCCTCTCCGGTGTAAGCAGTATGTCCTGTTTTAGATGCATCAATTTACTCGTTCCATGTAAAATATTGTCAGTCTTTCATCTACTGTTATTTCTCAAAGGCTAAAAAACTGTCTAACTATGTTGGTTTTTTTTTCATTGTGCACACACACTGGAAGATTCATCATTTCCTAAGCTCTCTGAATAAAAAAATTGCAAGAAATTTGATAAAACGAAAACAATTGTATTGAGATAAGAGAAATAGTTTGATGTCGGAGAAGCTGTATACGAAAAGTTCTCTGTGTTTGAGATATTTCTGTTACTGTTGTAAATTAGTTAGTATTGTATATTGTAGTAGGAAGGTGGTTCGCAATGCTGAATTGTGAATTCAAAGTTGCAAATATACAAACTATTTGTATTGAAATGAGAACAATAATTTGATAAGTGTAGAAACTGTGTATGTCGAAACTTATTTCTTCTAGAGATATTTCTGCTGCTGTTTTAAATTATTTAGCAATTTATATTTTTTGCAAGAAGGTGTAACTGTGCTTTGTTATCTGAGATACAATTTCTTTTTTTTTTCTGAATCAAATAATTTTATTTTTAAAAAAAAAATGCAAGATAATTATTCTATTATAGTCATCACATAGGACATGACAACCTCTCTCTCTCTCTTTCTCTCTCTCTCTCTCTCTCAGTTACGAATTTTTGTGTAAGACACTTTCGATTCTTTCGAACAATTTTACCATAATTTTGTACAATCACTGTCAGGTCTAATGTCAAAATGATTCATTGTTTCACTACTATTCTACATCTTACGTCAGCACAGAACATCAATGTAAACATTTTGACAGACATTATGACTGTTGTTCTTACAATGAGGTGTTCTCTACTAGTGGCATATTAGACTGTGTTTATTTTCTGTCTTTGTTTATTTTCCATGGCGTGTAATAATACACGTTTGTGGTTTATGTTTTCTATAACAATATACACAGGCTTCCGTTCGATAATTGGCACTGATATTATGGGGCAGTCAGAAAGTAAGTGTGGCAGACAGATTGACCTGCTAGGAACAAAACGAATAACACTATGCATGTGTGAGCACTAAGGAATGTAAGGGGCTGCTTTGTTTTCGCAGATTTGCGATTTACTCTGTCTAACATTTCAAATAATATCGAGAAGACACGTTTTGTTACTGGAGAAATCGTGTCACAGAAGATAATCATACGATCATTATGGGAATGGCGAAGCTGTTTCTACATTATCAGTCTGCTCTTTGATATTTAACTTAACGCTTTCATTTTGTATTAATTTTTTTTAAAAGTTCTTACAAAGAGAACTGTTTCATTTCTTTCAACAGTTATAATGTAACACCATAGAGCGACTAAGACGTAGTCTGCGGAACGAGATATATGTTATTGAGAAACAAATGGTCTTTTCAGTTGCAATTAAATAATAATTATAACATATGTCTACAAAGAAGAACTTTGTCCTGTGGGATTTTTCTCCTAGTCAGAATGATTTACTTCTCTAGAAATGTTTATGCAAGCTGTATGCACATTCAATCAATCATTTCATGCTGAAGCAAAGACTCTCTTCGACTTGGCAATCAGCGAACTACAGCTGACATGCTAGCTTAAGGATTGGCGAACCACAGCTGACATGATAGTTTAAGGGTTTGCGACTCATAGCTCACATGATAGCATTAAATTAAACCTTGTCTGAGCAAAAGGGAGATAATTCGGAAGAAAAAGGAGTCAAGGTAGAGTAAATTTCTCCTGTCACTTTTTTTTTTTCGTAACGGTCTCTTCCTGCACAGTTTATTAAGAAAAACTCAGGAAAAAGTTCTCTTTAGTAATGAGAGACAAAATATTTCGGGATTATACAGTAAATTAGTCGAGTTTTGTGAAATCTCGCGAAGTTATGATTTTTTTGTTATAAATGAAACTCAGAACAAATAGTTTTTCCTGTGAGTCTGAATTTGACGGAGAAAATTCAGGAAGGATGATAAGGAAAGTCAGCTATATAAAAGTTCAGGAAGTATGGTAGAGAAAGTCAACTATGTAGAAGATCAGGAGGTATGGTAGGGAATATTTTTTAAAGTTCACGAAATATGGTAGTTAACGTCAGCTAAATAAAAGTTTAGGAAGTATGGTAGGGAAAGTCAGCTATATATAAAATTTCAGGAAGTATGTTAATGAAATTCAGCACATGTAGGTTCAATAAGTATTGTAGGTAAATTCAGCTATATAAAATTTCAGGAAGTGTGGTAGGGAAAATCAGTTTGGTATGAAGTATGATACTGAAATTTAGCAGCATATATATATATATATATATATATTATATATATATATATATATATACATTCAGGAATCATGGTAGTGAAATTCAGCTATATCGAAAAGTTCAGGAAGTATGGTAGGGAAAGTCAGCTCATTCATTCATTCATTCATTTTCATGTCTCATGCGGAATTTTGCCTCCCAAACAGAGCTAGTTTAGTCATAAAAAAGAAAGTTAGAAAGTCAGCTATATATTAAAATTCAGGAATGATAGTAAGGAAAGTCAACTAAATAAAAGTTTAACGAGAATGGTAGGAAAAATCTGCTAAATACCAGTTCAGGAAGTATTGTAGGGAAATTCACCTAAATTAAAGATCAGGAAATATGGTAGGAATGTCATATATATATATATATATATATATTAGTTCAGGATGTATTGTAGGAAAAGTCAGCTCTATATTATAGTTCAGGAAGTATGGTAGGTAAAGTCAGCTAAATAGAAAATAATTTGGGAAAGAAGAAGACAGGTTTTTTGAGTAGCAGTTTCAGCTGAGTTCAGCTCAGAGCAGGAATGTAGAGTCACAGTGTAGAGAGTCTGCTGAGACAGAGATATTTGCTCTTTGTTAGAATGTGTAGTTCGTATAGCTTCTTTCTAGATGTAGACAGTCGTGGCTTTGTCCTTTTTAGGGCAAGTTGATAGTTTTAAAAACGTAGACAGTTTGTAGTAGTGTCCTCGTCAGGACAAAGGTATTTCTCAACAGTTTTCAGGTGTTGGCAGTTGGGTTGTTTTTAGTGCGGGGTTCACTTCGAAATTTCTATAAATTGTAAGTAGCAGATTTATTGTAACTGTTCTTTTGTTAGCTTTCACATCCCCATTGTAAACGAGTTCTTGCCTGGGAAGCTCTGTTGTTATGTCGGTTGTGTCGCTGTCCTGTGGAATAGAGTTTTCCTCTTATTCATTTACGTCATCCTCGTTTTCTTCAGTAATAAATCCTGACTTGTCACTACACAAACGTGTCTGTTGACTCTCATAATTGTCAACACAATCGTATGTGAGCCTGCCAGTGCCATCCAAAGTGTTATGGTTGTTCTAGTGTCTGTGAGCCCGCTTGTGCCGTCCAAAGTGTTATGGTTGTTTTAGTGTCTGTGAGACTGCTAGTGCCATCCAAAGTGTTATGGTTGTTCTAGTGTCTGTGAGCCCGCTTGTGCCGTCCAAAGTGTTATGGTTGTTTTAGTGTCTGTGAGACTGCTAGTGCCATCCAAAGTGTTATGGTTGTTCTAGTGTCTGTGAGCCCGCTTGTGCCGTCCAAAGTGTTATGGTTGTTTTAGTGTCTGTGAGACTGCTAGTGCCATCCAAAGTGTTATGGTTGTTCTAGTGTCTGTGAGCCCGCTTGTGCCGTCCAAAGTGTTATGGTTGTTCTAGTGTCTGTGAGCCCGCTTGTGCCGTCCAAAGTGTTATGGTTGTTTTAGTGTCTGTGAGACTGCTAGTGCCGTCCAAAGTGTTATGGTTGTTTTAGTGTCTGTGAGACTGCTAGTGCCGTCCAAAGTGTTATGGTTGTTTTAGTGTCTGTGAGACTGCTAGTGCCGTCCAAAGTGTTATGGTTGTTCTAGTGTCTGTGAGACTGCTAGTGCCGTCCAAAGTGTTATGGTTGTTTTAGTGTCTGTGAGACTGCTTGTGCCGTCCAAAGTGTTATGGTTGTTTTAGTGTCTGTGAGACTGCTAGTGCCGTCCAAAGTGTTATGGTTGTTTTAGTGTCTGTGAGACTGCTAGTGCCGTCCAAAGTGTTATGGTTGTTTTAGTGTCTGTGAGACTGCTAGTGCCATCCAAAGTGTTATGGTTGTTTTAGTGTCTGTGAGACTGCTAGTGCCGTCCAAAGTGTTATGGTTGTTTTAGTGTCTGTGAGACTGCTAGTGCCATCCAAAGTGTTATGGTTGTTTTAGTGTCTGTGAGACTGCTAGTGCCGTCCAAAGTGTTATGGTTGTTTTAGTGTCTGTGAGACTGCTAGTGCCATCCAAAGTGTTATGGTTGTTCTAGTGTCTGTGAGCCCGCTTGTGCCGTCCAAAGTGTTATGGTTGTTTTAGTGTCTGTGAGACTGCTAGTGCCATCCAAAGTGTTATGGTTGTTCTAGTGTCTGTGAGCCCGCTTGTGCCGTCCAAAGTGTTATGGTTGTTTTAGTGTCTGTGAGCCCGCTTGTGCCGTCCAAAGTGTTATGGTTTTTTTGTTATAAATGAAACTCAGAACAAATAGTTTTTCCTGTGAGTCTGAATTTGACGGAGAAAATTCAGGAAGGATGATAAGGAAAGTCAGCTATATAAAGTTCAGGAAGTATGGTAGGGAAAGTCAGCTATATAAAATTTCAGGAAGTATGGTAGGGAAAGTCAGCTATATATAAAATTTCAGGAAGTATGGTAGGGAAAGTCAGCTATATAAAATTTCAGGAAGTATGGTAGGGAAAGTCAGCTATATATAAAATTTCAGGAAGTATGGTAGGGAAAGTCAGCTATATAAAATTTCAGGAAGTATGGTAGGGAAAGTCAGCTATATAAAATTTCAGGAAGTGTGGTAGGGAAAATCAGTTTGGTATGAAGTATGATACTGAAATTTAGCAGCATATATATATATATATATATATATATATATATATATATATATATATACATTCAGGAATCATGGTAGTGAAATTCAGCTATATCGAAAAGTTCAGGAAGTATGGTAGGGAAAGTCAGCTCATTCATTCATTCATTCATTTTCATGTCTCATGCGGAATTTTGCCTCCCAAACAGAGCTAGTTTAGTCATAAAAAAGAAAGTTAGAAAGTCAGCTATATATTAAAATTCAGGAATGATAGTAAGGAAAGTCAACTAAATAAAAGTTTAACGAGAATGGTAGGAAAAATCTGCTAAATACCAGTTCAGGAAGTATGGTAGGGAAAGTCAGCTATATAAAATTTCAGGAAGTATGGTAGGGAAAGTCAGCTATATATAAAATTTCAGGAAGTATGGTAGGGAAAGTCAGCTATATATAAAATTTCAGGAAGTATGGTAGGTAAAGTCAGCTAAATAGAAAATAATTTGGGAAAGAAGAAGACAGGTTTTTTGAGTAGCAGTTTCAGCTGAGTTCAGCTCAGAGCAGGAATGTAGAGTCACAGTGTAGAGTCTGCTGAGACAGAGATATTTGCTCTTTGTTAGAATGTGTAGTTCGTATAGCTTCTTTCTAGATGTAGACAGTCGTGGCTTTGTCCTTTTTAGGGCAAGTTGATAGTTTTAAAAACGTAGACAGTTTGTAGTAGTGTCCTCGTCAGGACAAAGGTATTTCTCAACAGTTTTCAGGTGTTGGCAGTTGGGTTGTTTTTAGTGCGGGGTTCACTTCGAAATTTCTATAAATTGTAAGTAGCAGATTTATTGTAACTGTTCTTTTGTTAGCTTTCACATCCCCATTGTAAACGAGTTCTTGCCTGGGAAGCTCTGTTGTTATGTCGGTTGTGTCGCTGTCCTGTGGAATAGAGTTTTCCTCTTATTCATTTACGTCATCCTCGTTTTCTTCAGTAATAAATCCTGACTTGTCACTACACAAACGTGTCTGTTGACTCTCATAATTGTCAACACAATCGTATGTGAGCCTGCCAGTGCCATCCAAAGTGTTATGGTTGTTCTAGTGTCTGTGAGCCCGCTTGTGCCGTCCAAAGTGTTATGGTTGTTTTAGTGTCTGTGAGACTGCTAGTGCCATCCAAAGTGTTATGGTTGTTCTAGTGTCTGTGAGCCCGCTTGTGCCGTCCAAAGTGTTATGGTTGTTTTAGTGTCTGTGAGACTGCTAGTGCCATCCAAAGTGTTATGGTTGTTCTAGTGTCTGTGAGCCCGCTTGTGCCGTCCAAAGTGTTATGGTTGTTTTAGTGTCTGTGAGACTGCTAGTGCCATCCAAAGTGTTATGGTTGTTCTAGTGTCTGTGAGCCCGCTTGTGCCGTCCAAAGTGTTATGGTTGTTCTAGTGTCTGTGAGCCCGCTTGTGCCGTCCAAAGTGTTATGGTTGTTTTAGTGTCTGTGAGACTGCTAGTGCCGTCCAAAGTGTTATGGTTGTTTTAGTGTCTGTGAGACTGCTAGTGCCGTCCAAAGTGTTATGGTTGTTTTAGTGTCTGTGAGACTGCTAGTGCCGTCCAAAGTGTTATGGTTGTTCTAGTGTCTGTGAGACTGCTAGTGCCGTCCAAAGTGTTATGGTTGTTTTAGTGTCTGTGAGACTGCTTGTGCCGTCCAAAGTGTTATGGTTGTTTTAGTGTCTGTGAGACTGCTAGTGCCGTCCAAAGTGTTATGGTTGTTTTAGTGTCTGTGAGACTGCTAGTGCCGTCCAAAGTGTTATGGTTGTTTTAGTGTCTGTGAGACTGCTAGTGCCATCCAAAGTGTTATGGTTGTTTTAGTGTCTGTGAGACTGCTAGTGCCGTCCAAAGTGTTATGGTTGTTTTAGTGTCTGTGAGACTGCTAGTGCCATCCAAAGTGTTATGGTTGTTTTAGTGTCTGTGAGACTGCTAGTGCCATCCAAAGTGTTATGGTTGTTTTAGTGTCTGTGAGACTGCTAGTGCCGTCCAAGTGTTATGGTTTTTTAGTGTCTGTGAGACTGCTAGTGCCGTCCAAGTGTTATGGTTGTTCTAGTGTCTGTGAGACTGCTAGTGGTATCCAAAGTGTTATGGTTGTTCTAGTGTCTGTGAGACTGCTAGTGGTATCCAAAGTGTTATGGTTGTTCTAGTGTCTGTGAGACTGCTAGTGGTATCCATAGTGTTATGGTTGTTCTAGTGTCTGTGAGACTGCTAGTGGTATCCAAAGTGTTATGGTTGTTCTAGTGTCTGTGAGACTGCTAGTGCCGTCCATAGTGTTATGGTTGTTTTAGTGTCTGTGAGACTGCTAGTGCCGGCCATAGTGTTATGGTTGTTTTAGTGTCTGTGAGACTGCTAGTGCCGTCCATAGTGTTATGGTTGTTTTAGTGTCTGTGAGACTGCTAGTGCCGTCCATAGTGTTATGGTTGTTTTAGTGTCTGTGAGACTGCTAGTGCCGTCCATAGTGTTATGGTTGTTTTAGTGTCTGTGAGACTGCTAGTGCCGTCCAAAGTGTTATGGTTGTTTTAGTGTCTGTGAGCCTGCTAGTGCCGTCCAAAGTGTTATGGTTGTTTTAGTGTCTGTGAGCCTGCTAGTGCCGTCCAAAGTGTTATGGTTGTTTTAGTGTCTGTGAGCCTGCTTGTGCCGTCCATAGTGTTATGGTTGTTCTAGTGTCTGTGAGCCTGCTAGTGCCGTCCAAAGTGTTATGGTTGTTTTAGTGTCTGTGAGCCTGCTAGTGCCGTCCAAAGTGTTATGGTTGTTTTAGTGTCTGTGAGACTGCTAGTGCCGTCCAAAGTGTTATGGTTGTTTTAGTGTCTGTGAGACTGCTAGTGCCGTCCAAAGTGTTATGGTTGTTTTAGTGTCTGTGAGCCTGCTAGTGCCGTCCATAGTGTTATGGTTGTTCTAGTGTCTGTGAGACTGCTAGTGCCGTCCATAGTGTTATGGTTGTTTTAGTGTCTGTGAGACTGCTAGTGCCGTCCAAGTGTTATGGTTTTTTAGTGTCTGTGAGCCTGCTAGTGCCGTCCAAAGTGTTATGGTTGTTTTAGTGTCTGTGAGACTGCTAGTGCCGTCCAAAGTGTTATGGTTGTTTTAGTGTCTGTGAGACTGCTAGTGCCGTCCAAAGTGTTATGGTTGTTTTAGTGTCTGTGAGCCTGCTAGTGCCGTCCATAGTGTTATGGTTGTTCTAGTGTCTGTGAGACTGCTAGTGCCGTCCATAGTGTTATGGTTGTTTTAGTGTCTGTGAGACTGCTAGTGCCGTCCATAGTGTTATGGTTGTTTTAGTGTCTGTGAGACTGCTAGTGCCGTCCATAGTGTTATGGTTGTTTTAGTGTCTGTGAGACTGCTAGTGCCGTCCAAAGTGTTATGGTTGTTCTAGTGTCTGTGAGACTGCTAGTGGTATCCAAAGTGTTATGGTTGTTCTAGTGTCTGTGAGACTGCTAGTGGTATCCAAAGTGTTATGGTTGTTCTAGTGTCTGTGAGACTGCTAGTGGTATCCATAGTGTTATGTTTGTTCTAGTGTCTGTGAGACTGCTAGTGGTATCTATAGTGTTATGGTTGTTTTAGTGTCTGTGAGCCTGCTAGTGCCGTCCATAGTGTTATGGTTGTTTTAGTGTCTGTGAGCCTGCTAGTGCCGTCCATAGTGTTATTGTTGTTCTAGTGTCGGTGAGCCCCAGAATGTTCGCGTTCATTATGTGGATAAACAGAAGGTGATATGAAATTACACAACTAAAAGTCAAAATTCTAATATCATAAATAAAAACACTAGACAACTAAATTCAGCGGTTATCAACTTGTTCAGACCAACCACAACTAGGTGTAAAGTTCTTGCAAGATGTGTATTTCGGCAGCAATAAGATATCAAGAAGTAGTTCTGCTAAAATCTTGTTTAAAAAACTGTTAAAACCGTAGCTTACAAAGACCTGTCTCATTTCTCTGTTGGTACCCTCAGTATTAGGTCTCGCCTTGTTAACTGGGAAGTATCGCCATAGTCCCTGTGGTGGTGGAGTCTCTTAAAGAATATTGCTCACTCTCTGTTTTCTCAGTTCTAAGGTGAAAACTGGAACTGGTGATCCATGTAAACTGATTGTGATGAAGAAATTTCCGAACTACAGAAGGAGACGAAACAGAGTAGAAGTGAGAAGGGTTTTAGCCCTCGTCTATGCTAAAGCCAGCTCCCTTGACTGTGTCATCACTGTGTGACTTTATCAGGGATATAAATAATTAGGATATGATTTTATCAGGGATATAAATAATTAGGATATCACTATCACTGATATAAATATCTATGATATGGCTTCATCAGAGATATAAATAGCAAGGACATGGCTTAATCAGGGATGTAAATAACTAGGATATGGCCTTATCATGGATATAAATAATTAGTGTATGACTATAATCAGCTTTTAATGTAGAAGTTGATAAGTAACATTTTGCGAAGTAGTCTTCTTCTTCGTTCAATTTTACCACTGAAAGCGGCCCGTGATCCTTCCGAATTACTCCTGTGGTCTTCGATTGGTCCTGTGGTCCTGCTGCGGTCCTTGAAAGGACCACACGAAATCCCCGAGAGGACCACAAGGGGTTCAGGTATCACAGGGCTTGAGCCTGTTTTCTTAGAGGGTCTCAGAAGCGGGATTGTGTGACACCGTGGTTTTCGTTGCACCATTTTAATCTAGAGTTGGAGTTTCTCACCGGAAAACCTCGACGTGTTTTGAAGATCAGTATATTCCCGCTTGGTGAGGGGCGGTTGCCCATCCAGCCGAGAGTTGAACTTTCTCACCGGAAAACTTCGACGTGTTTTGGGATACCCGTGTATCTCCACCGGGTGAGAAGTGGTTCCCCATCCAGTCCAGGTTTGGACTTTCTCACCGGAAAACCTCGACGTGTTTTGGGATACCCGTGTATCTCCGCCGGGTGAGAAGTGGTTGCCCATCCAGTCCAGGTTTGGACTTTCTCACCGGAAAACCGCAGGGTGATTAGGAGCGCGTACATCCCCGCCGGGTGAGAGGTGGTTGCATATCTAGACTGCCCTGGTCCAGTGTCTCCGACTTCAGCATTTTGTGGTTGTGGCCGCTACCCTTCCAAACTGAGACCAGGATGGAGCTTTTGTCGAGGAGGACGAATCCCTAGTGAGTTTGACCCCCTGGGTTGGCTGGTTAAGCATATTATCCCATTATGGGCGTGTTTAGGACGTGACTGACCTCTAGAGAAGAGATGCACTGGTATGAGTAGACCTCGCCTCGAGACTACTGGACATACCGTTTAATCTTCACTTTAATCTTTCCATCAACTTTTCACATCGGCGCCACACAGCAACCCTAATTGATTTTTGGCGTTTTCTTCATTGGCCAGGAGGAGTTTCACCCTACGCGGGGCATCCGAAAAATCTCGCCAGCAATGTCTTAACCCCTGGTTTAAGCTGGTTCAGGTAATTCACACGGTATGAGTGCACATGGGACGTGGCTGACCTCCAGACCAGAGGTGTCGTGATCTGAGCAGTCCTGACCTCGAGACTACAGATTTCTTCACTTAGTCCTTTCTTTCACCTTCAACACAGTGGCTCCGCGCGGCAACCCCATTTGCAACTTTCTTCACTTGTCGACAGTGGTATCCATAGTGTTATGTTTGTTCTAGTGTCTGTGAGACTGCTAGTGGTATCTATAGTGTTATGGTTGTTTTAGTGTCTGTGAGCCTGCTAGTGCCGTCCATAGTGTTATGGTTGTTTTAGTGTCTGTGAGCCTGCTAGTGCCGTCCATAGTGTTATTGTTGTTCTAGTGTCGGTGAGCCCCAGAATGTTCGCGTTCATTATGTGGATAAACAGAAGGTGATATGAAATTACACAACTAAAAGTCAAAATTCTAATATCATAAATAAAAACACTAGACAACTAAATTCAGCGGTTATCAACTTGTTCAGACCAACCACAACTAGGTGTAAAGTTCTTGCAAGATGTGTATTTCGGCAGCAATAAGATATCAAGAAGTAGTTCTGCTAAAATCTTGTTTAAAAAACTGTTAAAACCGTAGCTTACAAAGACCTGTCTCATTTCTCTGTTGGTACCCTCAGTATTAGGTCTCGCCTTGTTAACTGGGAAGTATCGCCATAGTCCCTGTGGTGGTGGAGTCTCTTAAAGAATATTGCTCACTCTCTGTTTTCTCAGTTCTAAGGTGAAAACTGGAACTGGTGATCCATGTAAACTGATTGTGATGAAGAAATTTCCGAACTACAGAAGGAGACGAAACAGAGTAGAAGTGAGAAGGGTTTTAGCCCTCGTCTATGCTAAAGCCAGCTCCCTTGACTGTGTCATCACTGTGTGACTTTATCAGGGATATAAATAATTAGGATATGATTTTATCAGGGATATAAATAATTAGGATATCACTATCACTGATATAAATATCTATGATATGGCTTCATCAGAGATATAAATAGCAAGGACATGGCTTAATCAGGGATGTAAATAACTAGGATATGGCCTTATCATGGATATAAATAATTAGTGTATGACTATAATCAGCTTTTAATGTAGAAGTTGATAAGTAACATTTTGCGAAGTAGTCTTCTTCTTCGTTCAATTTTACCACTGAAAGCGGCCCGTGATCCTTCCGAATTACTCCTGTGGTCTTCGATTGGTCCTGTGGTCCTGCTGCGGTCCTTGAAAGGACCACACGAAATCCCCGAGAGGACCACAAGGGGTTCAGGTATCACAGGGCTTGAGCCTGTTTTCTTAGAGGGTCTCAGAAGCGGGATTGTGTGACACCGTGGTTTTCGTTGCACCATTTTAATCTAGAGTTGGAGTTTCTCACCGGAAAACCTCGACGTGTTTTGAAGATCAGTATATTCCCGCTTGGTGAGGGGCGGTTGCCCATCCAGCCGAGAGTTGAACTTTCTCACCGGAAAACTTCGACGTGTTTTGGGATACCCGTGTATCTCCACCGGGTGAGAAGTGGTTCCCCATCCAGTCCAGGTTTGGACTTTCTCACCGGAAAACCTCGACGTGTTTTGGGATACCCGTGTATCTCCGCCGGGTGAGAAGTGGTTGCCCATCCAGTCCAGGTTTGGACTTTCTCACCGGAAAACCGCAGGGTGATTAGGAGCGCGTACATCCCCGCCGGGTGAGAGGTGGTTGCATATCTAGACTGCCCTGGTCCAGTGTCTCCGACTTCAGCATTTTGTGGTTGTGGCCGCTACCCTTCCAAACTGAGACCAGGATGGAGCTTTTGTCGAGGAGGACGAATCCCTAGTGAGTTTGACCCCCTGGGTTGGCTGGTTAAGCATATTATCCCATTATGGGCGTGTTTAGGACGTGACTGACCTCTAGAGAAGAGATGCACTGGTATGAGTAGACCTCGCCTCGAGACTACTGGACATACCGTTTAATCTTCACTTTAATCTTTCCATCAACTTTTCACATCGGCGCCACACAGCAACCCTAATTGATTTTTGGCGTTTTCTTCATTGGCCAGGAGGAGTTTCACCCTACGCGGGGCATCCGAAAAATCTCGCCAGCAATGTCTTAACCCCTGGTTTAAGCTGGTTCAGGTAATTCACACGGTATGAGTGCACATGGGACGTGGCTGACCTCCAGACCAGAGGTGTCGTGATCTGAGCAGTCCTGACCTCGAGACTACAGATTTCTTCACTTAGTCCTTTCTTTCACCTTCAACACAGTGGCTCCGCGCGGCAACCCCATTTGCAACTTTCTTCACTTGTCGACAGGAGCCCGACTCTAAGCACAGTAGCTGAAGTATCTCGCCAGCAGCGGTAGATGAGCTACCAAACATGACTCTCATCTACCCGAAGTGTATGGTTTTCAGGCGCCGGATATTCGCCTTTGCCCCTTCTACTGTCAGTTTGAACAGTTCTGCCACGAGAAGGCCAGGAGCTGGACTTGATCGTCAGAGGCTATTTGGGACGCACGCCTTGGAGACATTTTATTGGAGGGGAAAACATATCCCCCACCCCACCTCCGGCTATAACAGTCCTCAGAACCTGCTAAGTAGTAATTGTCATGACAGATTCTGCCAGTATTTTAATTATATATATATATATATATATATATATATATATATATATGGTTAAGAATTAGGCACGCAGTTCCGTCTGACACTCTAAACTTTGTCATACAACTTTAACTCTGTTCCAGACATTCTACAAATGTACTGCTCATATAACCGACATAATTAACACTAAAGTGACTACATACACATAAAAATGACTAACTACATACACATATAAATGACTAACTACATGTACATATAAGTAACTAACCATATACACATATAAATGACTAACTACATACACACATAAATGACTGTCTACCAAACAAAATTGTCATTACTATTCAGAATAAACAATTAAATGAATTCCGTTTATGTAAGAGCAGTCTAAAATAAACTCTTAAATTTTACAACTCGTGGAGGCATGTAGTCGACATCAAATAGATGCTGGACAAGATTTTAGTTGTATGTAGGAGTATAATTTATATTTTTGTATACAGGATGGGAGGGTATTTTAAAGATGAGCAGCAGAATAAGAAAAGCGTTTCTTGTAAAGGTCAAGTTTATGTTATTCAAGCGTAGGCTGTATTTTGGGCTAAATTTAAATTTAGACAGAGAGAGGCATACAGAGGATCCTCACTAATGAATAATGCAATAACAGAAAACACGATTCTCACAAACTGTTAACTTTTTTTTTACTAGGATAATGAAAATAACTGCAACTACAATTTAGTTACACATGTTACCATTATATGTCTCATTTTATTTTCAAATGCTAGGTTCACTGCAAAAGAGAACATACAGTTAACAGAAAACCACACCAACATATTTGTGACTGACTGTTATACTTAGATTCCCAAAATGTGTATCCCCGTTCTTTTCATCTCGTCACTTATTACTTGATATTTTCCCTCATACATACTTCTTACATTCCATGTTCCTACTCTTATTTTTCTTTTTAGTTTGATGCGGGGGTTTTCCTTGGTAACACCGTCAGGGTTTTGTCCGTCATCACAATTACTAATACTGACATCTGTCTCACACTCTTCCCCAGTGTTAAAATTAGATCTATCTGGCCTGGGGGCCTCACCACCAGATCTTTTTACTATTTGACTTTCCATGATTGCTATATGGGTATCTTGGTATATTTCCAGAAGATAGTTTACCATTGCTTTCCTTCCAGGCAGTGACTGTACTAGTCATTGATCCTAGCCATTGTCCCTATACTGAGATCATCTGCCTACCATAATAGAATGGTGACCATAACCAACGTTATCTGTCATCTGCTCTCCCATTCCATCCACCACCTGCTCCCATGGCTTCACGTCACCCTGATCGGGGGGCTATACGGGTACTCTACCTTGCCCAAGGGTGTCCCGTAGACTGACGGAGGTAAGGAGTCGTCTTACTTCTCCTTTGATAGGGGATACCCTTACCCCGCTAACCGCAAATAGAGAAATGCTGAGAGTTTAATGTGAATATATATCTATCTTTTATAGACTACTCAAATCATTTGATTGTGGACAACACCAGAAACGTTGGGAAATAATGGAAAAAATGGGATTTCCAACACATTTGATACAATTAACATCACTGCTGTATCTAGACCAACAAGCAGCAGTAAGAATAAACGGTGAAACAACAACTTGATTTGACATAAAACAAGGGGTCCGTCAGGGGTGCATATTGTCATCCTACTTATTTAACTTGTATACTGAAAATATAATGAGGACTGTTAGATAAGATGTAGACAAAGATTACTACGATGAAATAACAATTGGAGGTTATGAAATACCAGAGATTAGATATGCTGATGACACAGTGTTACTATCCACAACACAAAAAGGAACAGCGTAAGAACAGCGAAGAGCAGAACCTCTATATTAATGCAAAGAAAACTAAATTGATGACAACTGACAAAACAAACAAGCCAGCTGAAATATATATCAATGAGGAAAAATTGGAAGAAGTGGAGAGTTTTGATTATCTTGGATCACTACTAACTAATAATGAAGATACAATGAAGGAAATTAAAAGGAGGACATCTATTGCTCTTCAGAAAGTAAAACAAATAAAGGATCTGTGGAGAGGAGCAGACAGAACTACAAAAATAAGACTTTTAAGGTCATGCATCTTTGCCATCGCAACATATGCCTGTGAGACCTGGACACTTAACGAAACAGCTGAGAAATACATAAATGCCTTTGAATGTAAATGCTACAGAAGAGTCCTCCAAATATCGTGGATACAAAAAAGAACAAATATATCTATACTACAAAAGCTTAATATTGAAGAAGGCTGGCTAGTAAAGAGGATTAAAGAGAGAAAACGTAAATATTTTGGATATACCAAACGTCATGATAATTTAGAGAAGACCATATTGGAAGGATACAGAATGGGAAAAAGAAAAAGAGGAAGACCAAAATGAAGATGGCTGCAAGAAATAGTTGACGATCTGCAAATGGACGCAGCAACAGCAGGCAATCTTGCTCACAACCGAGAGGCCTACAGGAGTGCTGTTTGGGAGGCAAAGTTCCGCAAGGGACATGCAAATAAATAAATGAATGTTATACTTAACTTGAGAAGTCAGTTTTTATCTTGTTATGCTGACATTCCCCTCAATACTCACTAGATTTGGCTGTTTAACATTTTGGTTGAAATGGAGAGAGACTACAGACCAGAAACTGTACAAATAAATTTGTTAGATATAGTGGTAAGTTATATTAAAATTCAAGTGGCGTGATCTACTGGAGGTCTACATAGAATGTCTTCATAAATTGATAGATATCGTGATAAAAGTAACATCGATGTTGAGCAGTGAAAAAACATCTCAGAATTCTAGCACATTAAGATCGTGGGGACATTCACGGTTTTAATAAAACTCAGAAGTTAAGAGTTCAGATAACTGATGTCCATTTAGATAATGTCCTGCATCTGACTTCATCCAGCCTGCTCAAAATGTTGAGAAACTTTCTAGAAACAGCGTCAAGTATTATACTAATTATTCTTCCTTGCTACGAAAAGAGAGCAGTTATTTTTCACACTCACTATGTTTTATTATTATTATTATTATTATTACAATCACTTATTATTTATAGAGTTTAGCGTGACCTGCCAGCCATGTCCTGACACAGAATTCGACCAATGTCTTCATATTTTATTCGTAAAACAATACACAGTTACAGGTTAGCGGGTTACTGAATACATTTTCTTCAATGATATTACTAGCAGTTTTGAAACCTCTACAGTTGTACCCGTCTTTCACCTTGCATGAAATACTTTCCGAAACACCGGTTTTCTCAATGCACCATTCTGTACTTTACACTTTCCTAAATGTGCAGTTAAAGAAACGTTACCAACATAGTGGACAGCAAATGTTGGTTTGGATGTTTTTCTCTCGTTCTATTGCGAAGAGATTTGATCTTTAAAATATTTTTACCTGCTGAACAAAATCAAAACTCTCTGATTCTTCTCAGCATTGTTATCCTACTGACCCGATTATCCTCCAGAGTTTTTTCTTCGTATTTTACAAGGATTTTGATAATATAAACCATTCGTTGAAGCGGAAGATCTGCAACAGTTTGGCTTTTTTTAATGAGTAATATACCGAGTAATATACCGAGTAATATACCGAGTAAATACCTAGTAATATACCGAGTAAATAAATACCGAGTAAATAAATACCGAGTAATATACGGAGTAATATACCGAGTAATATAGAGGATAAATACCGAGTAATATACCGATTAAATACCGAGTAATATACCTAGTAATATACCTAGTAATATACCTAGTAATATACCGAGTAAATACCGAGTAATGTACCCAGTAATATACCTAGTAATACACCGAGTAATATACCGAGTAATATACCGAGTAATTGCCAACGATAATCAACACTTATTGATGACACAATTCTACAAAGGGATCGCCAGCTCAAAAGTCATTTAATTTTTTTTCCAGCTTATAGAATGCCTAAAGTTGTATGCAGTGATGTTCTCATTATATTAACTCCCAGTCTGTACTGCACAATAACGAAGGATACACGTAATGTGAACTAGGAAAAGAAGCCATTTTGTTAATTAATTAATGTACTAATTTTGGACTATTTGATCTCCAGTAACAGGCATCCAGTCTAAGCACAAGAAAGTTTCCTGGTTTCTACAAAATTTAGACTATTTATACACCCGTATCGCAGATTTAATGTCAAAAAGCATTACTGAGTGAGTACAACTTTAAAGAAGTTCTTTTGCAGAACGTCTGAAATTTGTGCTCATCTTTAGGTACAAGAAAATGTTCACGCTCGAGTTGATGTCCTCGAAGATAAATGCAACCGACCAGAACATACGAGAAGTCTCAAAGTGTTTGCCGTTAACATGCAGTTCTGATTCATGAAATGTTGCTATCGAGAGCAATGTGCATGGATCATAACAAATAACAAAAATAGCTGCAATAAGAACAGTCATTTTCATTGCTGATTTATCTCGACTGGACAGCGATTTAGAGTTTCCCTGGTGAACATTTATCGTTATGCGCCACGAGCTTGTCCGTCCAAGTTTTATTGTTAATATCAGAGTTAGTACAATAACTGCCACGAAGATCACAATTCCTAGTACACTGTTCATAATGTAGATTGTGCCTAGAGCGACATCACTTGTAATAACTAACCCCAGGAGAGTTCTGTTAAGGTTGGGATTGAATTTCAACTCCAAGTGATGTGTGAAAAGCAACAGAAGTGTATATAACATTAAGTAACAGTATATGGAAATGATTGTTCCCGTTGCTGTCTTTGGTGTAATAATCTGCTTGATTCGTAATGGAAAGCAAATGGAAAGACATCATTCGGCCGCGATGAAAACGGTGATTAATGAGGTAAGTTTAGTGAACATCTCATGAGGTATAGCCCCAGTTAAAACCTGGACGTCGTAATAGATGATAGGTAAATTTGCGTCGACAATCAAAGGATTGTTAAGCAGTGAAGTCCACAGTTGAAATAATAAACAACATAAATCCGAAATGGCTTAGCCAAAGAAACTAATATTGATAGTTGAGTGGAAATCGTGTTTATAAAATATGATCAAGTTTATAACATTAGCTATTATTCCGAAGACGCTAATAAAAGTGCATACAACAACGAAGTGTAGGATTTCACAATCATGCATCGCTAATGTATATTATATTATCTCTTCTTCATGAACCGAATATGAGTACACTTATTATTTCTGTTTTCATTTAACAGATCCTTTTTCATTGATTTGTAATAGTTACTGATAACAGCAATGGAGAAACGACAAGCATTTTTGTCTAATCATCTCCGAAATTGTGTTCAAACACGTCGGAGTTGAACATCGGACAAGATGAAAATGATTGTAACAATCTGTGGAAGAATGGCTGACAATCTGCACTCGAATGATTGACAATCTATACTGGAATGATTGATAAAATATCCTGAAAGGATTGACAATCCCTGCTAAATGTCTGGACTGTTCGTTCTTAAATAAGCAATAAAAGTTTGTTAGTTGCATTAACATGCAAACAGTAATTGTGTTTGAATATACGAAACTAAAAATGAAAACAGTCACAAAGTTACTGCTGTAAGATGTGGTAAGAAATAGTTATGCTTCTAGAAATGGTAGGAACGGCTTTATTCATTAACGAAGAACACAGCGAGCGAGCAGATCTCGGGACGTGAAAGGACGTTGCCACATATTGATGATGTCCTGGTATATCTACAGGGCCGATATCGGGGTCAGATTGCTAGAGATCTCCGGACAGAACTGGACCTTACTGGTACGTGGTGCAGTGAAGCATAGTCTGTGGTCAACCCGACGACGCCAGAAGTGACATGGTTCTCTCTGCATAACGGGACAGTCAACACAACAAGACCTCTGTTCTCAGAGGTTGTGGAGAGGACACATGTAATGATATAACTCGGAGTGCGGTTTGGTCGGAGCTTTTCATTCAGGGAGAACATTGATTAAGTGATACACAAAGCTAGGAAGGGCCTTGCCGAGATGAAGATAATGGCTGTGGCGGACTGCCAGCAACGTCATCTCGTTCTGTTATATCAGGGACTTGTCCTTTCTGTGGTTGAATATGCCCTTGCAATCCTTACTCTCAGTCAGACTCAGATGGGGAATCTTGAAAGAAATCAAAATGAAGCAATGCGAATCATTCTTGGACACACAAAAGACACACCCGTGACTGTCCTGATCTGATGGACAAAGTTAGAATTTACGAGGCACGTGCATACCTCCAGTCCGCTACAATGTGAAACAAAGGAAATTGGAAAAAAATAATTGTTTTTTTCTTTGTAAACCATCACTTTCAGTGTTAGTTCGCGTGCCTTAGTACTTTTTACAACACGAATTTTAAAAGCAAATCTGTTTTGAAAGATAAAATGTTTTATTATGAAAAGTGTATGTTGTTTTATCTGCACAAAAGTCTAAGAGACGAGATCCTTGAGATTCACTAGTGTATCCAATCCATAGTCAGAAAAGTGTAAGAAACAAAGAGAAACACTTTTCAATAGAACAAACTGAATCTACTGTTGATGACCGGTGAAACTGTGAAATTCACTTTGCCAGATTAAACTTTGTAAGAGAAAAGAAAACCAATTAGTGTTAAACTGAATGTTAAAAGGAAATCTTTCGGTTATCATCTTTTTCAGTGTAAGAGAAAAGAAAACCAATTAGCGTTAGACTGAATGCTAAAAAGAAATCTTTCGGTTATCATCTGCTTCAGTTATTGGGAAAGGTGAAAAGAAAGCTGAAAGTTTCTCTTGGCTACAGTTTGTTGAAATCATGCTAGTAATTTATAAGTAAAATAACGAATGAAGGAAACACTGAAACAGTAGAAATCTGACATGATAAAAACTGAAAAATTAGTATTTATGGCTCCTTTTAATCAGTCAGTCATTTGCATGTCCCTTAGGGAACTTTGCCATCCTAACAGCTCTCCTATAATCCTCTCCGTTGTAAGCAGTATGTCCTGTTTTAGATGCATCAGTTTACTCGTTCCGTGTAAGATATTGTCAGTCTTTCGATCTACTGTTATTTCTCAAAGGCTAAAAAACTGTCTAAATATGTTTTTTTTTGTTTTTAATTGTGCACACACACTGGAAGATTCATCATTTCCTAAGCTCTCTGAATAAAAAAAAAATTGCAAGAAATTTAATAAAACGAAAACATTTGTATTGAGATAAGAGAAATAGTTTGATATCGGAGAAGCTGTATACGAAAAGTTATCTTTGTTAGAGATATTTCTGTTACTGTTGTCGATTATTTAGCAGTTTATATTGTAGTAGGAAGGTTCGCGATGCTGAATTCTGAATTCAAAGTTGCAAAAATACAAACTATTTGTATTGAAATGCGAAAAATAATTTGATAATTATAGAAGCTGTGTAGATCGAAACTTCTTTCTTTTAGAGATATTTCTGCTACTGTTGTAAATTATTTAGCAATTTATATTTTCTGCAAGAAGGTGTAATTGTGCTTTCTTATCTGCGATAATATTTCTTTTTTTTTCTCGCCATAAAATAATTGAATCGAATAATTTTGTTATTATTTTTTACAAATGTAAAATAAATATTCTATTATAGTTGTGACATAGGACATGACAACTTTTCTCTCTCTCTCTCTCTGAGTTACGAATTTTTGTGTAAGAAACTTTCGTTTCTTTCGAACAATTTTACCATAATTTTGTACAATCACTGTCAGGTCTAATGTCAAAATGATTCATTGTTTCATTACTATTCTACATCTTAAGTCAGCACAGAACGTCAATGTAGACATTTTGACAAACTTTATTGTTCTAACATTGAAGTGTTCCACTCAAGTGGCCTGTTAGACTGTGTTTATTTTCTGTCTTTGTTTTTTTCCCTAACGCGTAATAATACAACTTAGTGCTTTTCTGTGACAATATACACAGGTTCCGCTCAATAAGTGGCACTGATATTATGGAACAGTCAGAAAGTAAGTGTAGCAGACAGAGTGACTCGCTAGGAACAAAACGAATAACACTATACATGTGTGAGCAGTGAGCAATGTAAGGTGTTGTTTTTGTCACATATATGTGATTTACTCTGTCTAACATTTCGAATAATATCGATCAGTTCCCCAGCATAAGACAAGTTTTGGTACTGGAGAAATCGTGTCACATCAGATAATCATACGATCGTTTTGGAAATGGCGGAAGTGTTTCTACATTATCAGTCTGGTCTCAGATATTTAAAATAACGCTTTTATTTTCGATAACTTTTTCCAAAGTTCTCACAAATAGAACTGTTTCATTTCTTTCTACATATATAATGTATGACCACAGAGCGACTAAGACATAGTCTGCGAACGAGATATATGTTACAGAGAAACAAATGATCTTTTCAGTTGCAATTAGATCATAATTATAACATATGTCTACAAAGAAGAACTTTGTCCTGTGGGATTTTTCTCCTAGTCAGAATGGTTTACTTGTCCAGAAATTTTTATGCAAGCCATATCAACATTCAATAAATAATTTCATGCGGAAGCAAAGACCCTCTTCGACTTGGTGATCAGCGACCCATAGCTGACATGCTAGCATCCGGATTGGCAAACCACAGCTCACATGCTTGCATCAGTTTTAACAAGTCATGTGGCAGAATTTGGCTTAAATTAAAGCTAGTCTGAGCAAAGGGAGATAGTTCGGAAGAAAAAGGGGTCAAGGTAAAGTACATTTCTCCTGTGACTGTTTTGTTTTTTCATAATGGTCTCTTCCTGCACAGTTTATTAAGAAAAGCTCAGGTAGAAATTCTCTTTAGTACTAAGAGACGAAATTTTTGTTTAATATGTATAAAATAGTTAAGTTTTCTCTGCTTAATCTTCTTTAATAGCCAGCCTTCTTCAATATTAAATTCTTGTAGTATGCATATATATGCTCCTTTTTGTGTCCATGATATTTGAAGAACTCTTCTGTAGAATTTACATTCAAAGGCATTTATGTGTTTCTCAGCTGTTTGTTAAGTGTCCAGGTCTCACAGGCATATGTTGCGATGGCAAAGATGCATGACCTTAAAAATCTTATTTTTGTAGCTCTGTCTTTTCCTCCTCTCTTTAGGTGTTTTAATTTCTGAAGAGTGATAGATGTCGTTCTTTTAATTTCTGAAGAGTGATAGATGTCGTTATTTTAATTTCTGAAGAGTGATAGATGTCGTTCTTTTAATTTCTGAAGAGTGATAGATGTCGTTCTTTTAATTTCTGAAGAGTGATAGATGTCGTTCTTTTAATTTCTGAAGAGTGATAGATGTCTTTCTTTTAATTTCTGAAGAGTGATAGATGTCGTTCTTTTAATTTCCCTCATTGTATCTCCGTTATTAGTTAGTAGTGATCCAAGATATTCAAAACTCTCCACTTCTTCCAGTTTGTCCTTATTGATACATATATCAGCTGCCTCGTTTGTTTTGTAAGTTGTCATCAATTTAGTTTCTTCGCATTAAAATAGAGGTTTTACTCTTCACTATTCTTACGGACTGACATAAATAGTTTTTCCAGTCCTTTTTTGTGTTGTGAACAGTAATACTGTGTCATCAGCATATCTAATTTATGGTATTTCATAACCTCTAATTTTTATGGCATTGTAATATTCTTTGTCTACATCTTCTCTAACATTCCTCATTATATTTTCAGTATACAACAAGTTGTTGTTTCACCAGTTTATTCTTACTGCTGCCTGTTTTTCTAGATGAAGCAATGGTGTTAATTGTGTCAAATGTGTTGGAAATCCTTTTTTTCTATTATTTCCCAAAGTTTCTGGTGTTGTATACAATCATATGCCTTTTTAACTGTTAAAGATAAAAATAGATTCACATTCAATTATTTACATTTCTTTTTCATGAATCGTATATGATCGCCTGTTCCTCTTCCTTGTGTAAAAACATCTTGGACCACACTGACTTCTCCTTCTGTTTTTTACGAATTCTACCCATTATGATTTTTAGTAGAATTTTACTGGCATGACTAATCAGAGCAACAGTTCTGTAGTTTGCGCCTTATTTCAAGTTACCAATTTTTGGCAGTGGTATGAATACATTTCTTGTCCATTCTTTTTGCCAATACCTGAATGCTATATCTTTTTACATAGTGCGTGATAGATTGTTGCACATTCCTTTCCTCCTGCTTTAATATATTCCGCTTTTATGTTATCACATCGTGGTGATTTATCATTTTTCAGATTCATTATTGTTTATAAAAGTTCTTCAATTGTCAGTTAGTGTTCATCTCCTCCAATAATAATCCACACTGTTGATTTCTGCTTTCACAGTCAGCCTATCTAGAAGGTTAAAATTACAGCTTATAAGAGGGAAATAATCTTCTTACATAAAATTATGGAAATCAAGAAATTCATGGCAGCAGTCATTATCATTACTGCTGGAAAAACATGATAACGAAGCTTATAAAGACCATATGTGAAGGAACAGCTTGTAGAATCGTGCATGGAGGAACTCTCACAGAAAGTTTTAAAGTGGAAACAGGCATGCGACAGGGATATTTGCTATCACCGTTCCTATTTCTTCTAGCACTTGACTGGATCATGAAAACTATTACACAAAGAAAAAGAAATGGGATACAATGGACACTGTGGAACCAGTTGGAAGATCTTGACTTTGCAGATGATGTGGCGCTTCTGACACACATCCACAGACAAAAGCAAGAGAAACTTCAGATCTTAAGCAAGAATTCAGCTAAACTGGGACTATATATTAAGAGACAAAAAAAAAACAACAAAGATAATGAAAAGTAGCAGTGCAAACAATAGCCTCTTGGTAATTGAGGGAGTGCCAGTTGAGAAGGTAGAGTATCTCACATATTTAGGCAACATAGTGGATACATATGGGGGAACAGAAAAGGATGTTAAAGCTAGAATAACCAAGGCCAGGACAGCATTTATCCAACTTAACAAAATATGGTTATCTAAGAACATCAAAACAAGAACCAAAATTAGGCTTTTCAATACAAACATAAAGACTGACCTACTATATTGTTCAGAGACATGAGTTATGACTAAAACAATACAACAGAGGATACAAACACTCATGAACTACTGTTTGAGGAGGATTTTAAACATTAAATGGCAGGACAAGATCAGGAACGAGGAGGTCTAGGAAAGGGCAGGACAAGAACCTATGAACCTACAAATCATGTCTAGGAAGTGGAGGTGAATTGGTCACACTCTGAGGAAACCCGACACCAGCATAGCAAGACAGGCATTGATATGGAATCCTCAAGGAAATAGAAAACGAGGAAGACCTAGACTTACTTGGAGAAGAGAAATTATGACAGTGCTCAGAGACAAGGGGTATACGTGGAAGAAAGAAGAGAATAATTCCAAGAACAGGGATGACTGGAGAGCCTATATCCGTGGCCTATGCTATCAAGAGAGTGGATGATGATGATGATGATGATGATGATGATGATGATGATGATGATGATGGACAAAACAGCAAAGCATCTGGTCTCATATCATTAACTGCAACAGAGCAGGACTTCTGGACCTAAATATTTCTTTATGACTGGTCAAAAAGCTTAAGTTATGAATAAAAATGTCATAAGTATTTGCCCTTCTGTAGTATTACAATTATTTACAAGCTTTGTTCTGAAGAACACTTATTACAACATTCCATCTCTTCTTCTTCTTCTTTGTTCGCTTCTACCACCAAGACCGCCCCGTGATCCAACTGAATTTGGTACTCGATAGGTCCCGTGGTCCTTGAAAGGACCACACGAGATCCCCAAGAGGACCACAAGAGGTTCAGAGTATCGCAGGGCTTGAGTCTGTATTCTCGGTGGGTCTCAGAAGCGGGATTGTGTAACACCGTGGTTTTCGTTGCACCAGTTTAATCTAAAGTTTTACTTTCTCACAGGAAAATCTCGACGTGCTTTGGTTATCAATATATCCTTGCTGGGTGAGAGGTGGTTGCCCATCCAGCCTAGAGCTGGACTTTCTCACCGGAAAACCTCGACGTGTTTTGGGATACCCGTGTATCCTCAACGGATGAGAGGTGGTTGCCCATCCAGTCCAGCGTTAGACTTTCTCACCGGAAAACCTCAGCGTGATTAGGATACGCATACATCCCCGCCGGGTGAAAGGTAGTTGCCTATTGAGACTGCCCTGGTCCAGTGTCTCCGACTTCAGCATTTTGTGGTTGTGGCCGCTACCCTTCCTAATTGTGACCAGGACCGAGCTTTTGTCCAGGAGCACGAATCCTCACCACTTTCACATCTGGGTTTTTCAGTATTATCCCAGTATGTCCGTGTTTAAGACATGTCCGACCTCTAGAGCGAAGGTACCGTGACATGAGTAACCATCAAGTTTCACCCCTGGTGTGAGCCGGTTTAGGCAAAATTCACCAGTATGGGTGTATATCGGAGGTGGCCGGCATCTAGAGCAGAGGTGCCGTGGTATGAGTAGCTCTAGCCGCGATAATACTGGACATGATTATACCGATTAGGCTTCACTTTATCCTTTCAATCACATTTTAACATCGGCGCCGCACGGCAACCTTAATTACTTTTTCACATTTTCTTCACTGACCGGAAGGAGTTTCACTCCACGCACGGTATCCGAAGAATCTCGGCAGCCGGTTCAGAACATTCCATCTGAAATAGATCTTAAAATTATAAGTTGTGTTTATACTTTAAAATATGGTACCATAGATTTCCTTTGTTCTAGCGGGATTATTCTGAAATATGATGACTGGAACCTTCTATCTCACAGATGTGTCTAAGATTAGATTCTTGTCTTAGAGAGCCTTCTCTAAATTAGGACTACAAGAACCTATCTCTCACAGATTTTAAACTTTATCCCTAAAAAAAAAAACATCCCGTAGTCCACCTACTAGAATATTCCGTCTCAATTAGATCTTCGAATTAGAAGTTGTGTTCTGTACTTCAATTTGGTACTACAAAAAACCATCTAGCAGAGATTTAAAACTTTAGCTCTATTTTTAAAAAATGCTGAAGAACAAGTGCAAATGTTCACTCCTTATAATTAAAATGTTGGCATAAAATGTAATCGGAAATGTTCAGTGAAACATAGATCATTTCTTGCTTTTGGGGTTGTCTTCCATTACAAATCTTTCTTGATTTCTGAGGTTGGGCTCTTCTTGAAAAATGATAGGTCTTTTTCACTTTTGTAGAACTTCCAGCCTTACCTATGGGAGCTGTCTTTCTTTTCCTTAAGTCACTTGTCTTGTTTGCGGTTCCTGCTGAGAGGGTCTCCTCCATGCTGTTGTTGGAGATTGTGTCTTTACTTGCAATGCTTATGTTATCATTAATGACTGAATATGTCCTTTTATGTTTTATTTATCCTCGACTTCCTTCTCTTCCTTATTTTCTTTCTTATCAGAGGAACTTAAAATCGATGACTCTATATCTGTACCATCATATTCATTGCTACACTTTTGGTCATTTGCCTTGTTATATTTCTTCTCGATCCACTGATATGATTCTGTCCCTGCTGGTGGTACATATCTCTGTAGCAGTATATTAGAAGTGGAAAGGTAGCGTAATTTTTGTTTGAAAGGGAGAAACTAAGTACAGAGTGATCGGGAAAACCCGATCGTCTGGTTGGTGCTCGTCTAGGAAAAAAGGGCACAGTGCGGCACTTGAACAGACAGAAAAAAAAGGAGAGACAGCAGACGACTAGGACTAGCAGAAGACAAAAGGACTAGGAGACAACTTAGGATCTAGAGAGAGTTGAAATTTGTATTTTGGTTGCAAGTTGTAGTTAGTTAGTCTAAGAAAATGTGCAACTAGTTTGTAATAACTCATTAGAATAGAATAGCAGGAGATCACGTTGGCTCTGAATTCTTTGGACATTTGTAGACGCTAGGAACTTGTTCTAGGAGATTGCGTTGCGATTTACGTCCTGAATGTGTGTCTTTGGAATGTGTCTCATCCTCATCCAGTGTACCATTAAAAATCATAACATTTAAGGTTGTTTCTGTGCTGCTATTCTGCCACTGGGAGGAAGTGCGAGCCTGGGTAAAGTTCGTCCGCAGACGTATAGTATGCGGACAACAAGGAGAGTACCACGCAAAACTCCATCAGCATCATCATTATAATTTGATAGCTGTTTCTAGCCACCTCAGTGGAACCCGTCATATGGGTACTTGCAACTGCAGCAACAAGTGAAATTAAGGATACAGCTTAAGCATGCAGAGCAATAACCTGATACATCTCCAGAATTTCCTTCAGAGCTTTGTTTCCAACCTCGAGTCGGCTCAAACAGTCTTTGTCTGCACATCCAATGTAAATCGTCTTTATCCACTACAATGGCTTTCTGCATTTCACCTGCCATTTCACCAATCTCTTCCACTAGCTGACACATAAAATCATTGTCAATAACTTCTCTTTTCCATATAGCTCGTTCCAGCCTGTAGCAACTTCACTGTGTAATTCTGCATGATCAGCTTCAGAGGAGACTGGTGCTCTTCATTGCTGCCTGCAACTCCCTGTTCTTCTGCTGCGGCTCACGAATCTGGCGGTTCTGTTGAGCTATACCAAGAACCAGCGTAGAACGAGGTCAGTGCTTTTGTGAGCAAGCACATGAAGCTCGGAAGTGTGTACGGCTTGTTGAGCGGAGCGTCCTCACTCACGTGATCCGAACGTATGAAGACCTATATATAGTCGAGGAATGTGTGACGGAGAAGAAGAAGAAGAAGCAGAAAGAGAGAGAGAGAGAGTCTGAGGATATAGCGGACTTAATTTCGTTTCATCTGTATCGTAAATACTTAGCCCAGCCGACCTCATAATGCTTGATAACGTATTGTGAATTCATAACGTGCTGTGGATTATGTCATTCTAGTCTTATGTGAAGATTCTCTGATTCCTGATGATATTCGTTATTTATTTGGATGGGCACACATCAAAATCCATCATGTTTCATTTGCATGGATAATATTATGACACTGGTATCAAGAGATACCTAACTTGGCAGTAGGCAGCTGCACAATCAATTATGTGCTTTAACACATAATAATTCCTGGAAGGGGGATATGTGTGTAATAATTCAGTGCATTGGCGCAAGGGGGAGATATGTGTGATAATTCAGTACGTTAGAACAAGGAGTGATATATTGTGATATGCAGTGCATTAGCACAGTGAAGATTATGTGTAGTATGAGGAGGGGGATATTGCAGCAGTTGTGTAAGTGCAGAAGTGCAGTGGCATCTGATGATTCGAGGAGATCAGAGTTTCATAAGAGCAGCAATAGCTACACTATTAATAAGTGCGATGGCACAATTTATATGAATGTATGTATATGCTTATGAGCACCAGGAGAGCCCAGGCCAACTGGGACCATATGATTTCAGTTGATTTTTAGAAAGTTATACATTATAGTGATGTCATGCCTATTACACACATGATGATACATGTTGGTGTCCTGTATATACCATGTCTGTTGTAACGTTAATATGGTGTATGTAGTGTGGATAAATAAACGTTGATTGATTTGAACTGTTTGACTTGGTTATGTGTTTTGCGTGTCACGTAATTTTGTATGGATGTATGTAATATGCTGCATAACTGGCATACAGTATCCGCGGAGGGGAGTTCCTGGATTGTCGGTTAGATGGGTTTTGAGCCTGGACACTCAGTAAGGTAATACATTAGGTCATGGATTTGTTGGTTTCAGCTGGTTGTGGTTATGTCCCTTCCCAATTTCATCCACAATTGCAGATTTAGCACCCGCTAGATTTACACTTTGCTATTTCTTTGAGCTCTGTGATATTATCCTGATGCTGCTTCATGGCTTCAACTTTGTTAAAGACAGCCAGCGAGGTAGCGACGATGTTGTCGACCAAAAAGTCGTGATCCTTTAATGCTCATATTTTCTGTGATCTCCTGTCGGCAAGAGTGATGTGGGTAATGTGTTTAGGGTGATGTGGTTAGGGCGATATGGTTAGTGTAATGTGGCTAGGGTAATGTGTTTAGGGAGATGTGGCTAGGTCGATGTGGTTAGTGTAATGTTATTAGGGTGATGTGGTTAGGGCGATGTGGTTAGGGTAGTGTGGTTAGGGTAATGTGGTTAGGGTGATGTGGTTAGGGCAATGTGGTTAGGGTAAAATGGTTAGGGTGATGTGGTTAGAATCGGCTTTAGTGACTGACGCCAATAAAAACAAACATTTACGTAAAAACTAACAAAGAAAAATGGAACTTATTTCACTTTGTTTCCACAAAAAATTGAACAAAGAAAACAACGAAATTTTGGGTTAAAGTATGTATGAATAAAATTCGCAACAGAAATTCGTCTTATTTCACTTCCTCCTTTTTCTCATTCTTGGATGGCCTCCGCTTTGTCCTGCTGTCCACACTGAACTGGGACTGTTTCTAGACGGCCGAGCGACTTGGAACGCCCATATAATCTTTTCCTTTCTCTTCATCATCTTCAGTATTCACAAATAGAAATTTATTAAGCTATGGTTGAATGACGAAAGAAGAAAAAGTGCTTGGATGAATAAATTAATAAGTCAAGAAAAAAAAAAACGCCTAGCGGGCAATTTTAAGAAAAATGTCTTTCCTGGTCTTTCCTGGACAAATCCTGGTTATGCCCGGAGAAATGATTGAAAATGTAATTATTCATTTCTAAAAGTGTCATAACAATAATAATAATGAAAGAAGTAAAGATCCAATAACTGCAAGAATAAATAAAACATATAGATAAAATAACGCTTTTTTTCTTTCACTTTTATCTCCCTGTGTGTATAAGGTTACCATTTGTGCTCAGTTACGCAAACATGACCTCCTTGTGTGATTAAAATTTACTGTCTGCACATATTTTTTTACGGATTTCCTGTTCTCGTTTGCACATCCATGGATTAGTCAGTTTTTCTTCACTCTGGCCGTACTCCAAGTGAAAAACAGAGATTCTCTGTATTGGTAACAGGTTAACGTTGTGGTCTGAATTCCCATGTTGGCTACTCGACCACTTAAGCAGTGTTCACACTTCTATTATTATATTTCTATTAGCACCTAATCTTTTGCATCCAGATGTAACCTTCATTAGCAGACAGCTTGGCTCCTCGATCACATGTGGATGGCATTAGCTGCTGTTGCGACTTTACTGTTTATGATGCTCTACGGTTAATCGTTTTAGATTCATCAAAGATAAAAAAGGTAAATATAACCATCTTATACTTTAGACGACGAACGAGCTCTTCGGAGTTGGCATCCCTGATGCTCGGTTGGTTTCTCTGCGAGTTTCCGTAACGATATCTTTTTTTCCCATCTGGAGTTGCCTCTAGATAGGTCCCAGGATAAGGTTGTTAGCCTTATGCCCAACTCCCGGTACATGATATGTAACAGATCAAGCGGAATTCCGCTGATTTCTGCATGCCGGCGAGAGCGTTTTAAAAACGACCGCCATCTTGCACGTCACGTAAGTTAACAGGCATAAAATCCTTTGATGAGGTTGAAAGACTCGCCGAAGACAGGAAAAATTGGCGAACTACTTTACGAGCCCTATGTAACGTTTAACGGCACGGGAAGGATATAAGATATAAGATACTTTAGAAGCATATAGGAGATACGGTGTTAGTGGCCATATTTTCCTTGATCTGTCGTCCACACTTTAGGGTGATGCGGCCAACAAGGCACCTGGCCGTCTTTCCTTGCCCAATTTCCTCTACAGGCACATGACTGAAGTGTCTCTATCTGGATTAAAACACCTGACTTTCGCAATGAGAGACTAGTTCACTAACCACTTTGCCACTCGTACGCCATCATTAAAGTAACTGCTTGCTTAGATCAGCTTACCACGTAAATGTAATGTTGATTCAAATGAGCATCTTAAAATTGCAACAGAAAATATAAATATTGTTCCATCGTCATGAAATTCACAGCTTTTTTTTTACTAATGTCTTAACTAATCACTTTCAACCTCGAGATGAAACGACATTTTCCTCTTTGAAATGCATACATGATTCAAGCGACAGAGACCAGCTTTCTTCAGGCTCAACCTGAGATTGAGATGGTTGACTCCGCCTTTGATTTAGATTCAAACCGCAGTCCTCTTAGCGTTATTAATCATTCCAACAAACACGTCGGTTTAAGACGTGACTGCGTCTTGTGCAGGTTGCTGTTCGTCCAGGAGTTAGTAAATTCTGTCGATAGAGCATAATTTACCTCTCCAAGTTCGGCGAAGACAGAAGGATACACAGAGAATGTCTTGCTCCTTGTCCAGTGCCCAGACGAGAACAATAACATTATCCCTGGTCTCCTGAGAACAAGAACATTATCCCTTGTCTCTTGGCCACAAGAACATTATCCGTTGTCTCCTGACCACAAGAACATTATCCATTGTCTCTTGACCACAAGAACATTATCCCTTGTGTCCTGAGCACAAGAACATTTTCCCTTGTTTCCTGAGCACAAGAACATTATCCATAGTCTTCTGAGCACAGGAACATTATCCTTAGTTGTCTAAGCACAAGAACAGGATATCATACAGACACAGGATATCATTTTCCTGAGTCTAGAAGCCGTACCGCTGAGGAAGTCGTGAAAACATGCTGCATGATGGGATCGTTTCCTGCACGATCTCTGAGTGGTCTTCACCTGTTGTGCGGATGAGTCACACCATTTTTGTTGTGACCATCGTGCTCTCAATGTCGTGATCCGGTAGCTGGCGTATCCTTTCCCCGGATCCACGATATATTGTGTACGTGGGGAAAAGCCACGTCTTATTTTTTTTAGAACTTTGAATGGTACCCATGGCTTTTAGTGCATTCCTATGCCGGAAAATGCCTGGAAGAAGTCCACATTCAGTTGTCATTAAGGCCATTTCCAATTCAGCTACACGAGTTTTGGCCTTAAAGGTGCATCATCTACATTTGTCGCACATATGGACACAGTATTTCGGCTAATGAATGCTCGAAAAGCCTACGTAGACGACTGATAGGTGTTCAGAGAGGTACCTTTAAGACCATGTTCCCGTTTTCAGCGACTCTTCGATAGATTGCGCACTCAAAAGGTCAAGTTGAAAACATTCAAAATGGCGCTTTGCGTCCCAAGAAAAGAACTATCTCGGATACGTGGTCAGTCAGAACCGTATTTCGCCTGAATCTGAGAAAGTGAGAGCAATTTTCGATATATCACCTAATTTGAATATAAAAGAAATGAGTTCTATTCTGGAAAGATGTAGTTATTATAGCAGGTTCATCTCTAGATTCTCGGAAATTATCTCTAATACAGTCGATCTCAGCAAGAAGGGGCGTAGATTCAAATGGTCGACTTAATATCAGTCGGCATTCAATTTCGCTATATATCATCTTGGTAAGTTCCGGCCTCTCTCACACTCTGATGTCACCAAACCACTTGTCCTGTATGCAGATGCTTTCAATGTTGCTATTGGCGCCTTTCCAGTGTAGACTGTTAATATTATTACTCTCAGTAGATGGTCTCTCAATGGAAGTGCCTTTGTACTTTCTTTCGTAAAAACTGTTTAGAGCACAAGCTAAGTGGTTATATTTTCGAAAGAGAAAGATATTCAATTTACCACGGCATTCAGAAGTTGAAATTATTCCTGAGGAATAGACGTTTTTGGTCAAGACAGATCACAAGGCTTTTTTTCAGAAAGCAGGAACTTCAGAACACAAAGGTGCAGAGGCAGTTAGAGAAATTTCGCACTCTGGACGTAGAGCTCCATTCTCAGAATGACCTCTAGAAACTTTCCATTGGGGGCTTTTGAACGATATTGTCCTCAGTGCCAGTTCCATCGCTATCAAAAGTTATAGGCCGTCCGGATTCTCAGCTAAAGGACGCTCGCGACGTCAATTCTGTCATTATTTCTCAGGCATATTCATCTTATACTAGAGGCTCTGTTCGCACAGGTTCCCCCTGCCCGTGCAACACGATGGATTTCTTGGACAAGGTGGTTAACACGGACAGCCCTGTCTGTAAGAGCGTAGGTTCGAAAGTCGATTTTCTCGCTTTGAAAACTCAGATACCGTCCACGTCCTTTCGTCCAAGACTTCCAGTGTCTCAGTATAGTAGGACACGTTATTGTCTGCCGTCTCCTAGGCACTTAGTTTCAGTTGCTCATCACAAACGTCCGACGCAAGCAGACCGTCATCGAGAGTCCGTCCGCAGCGAACATAAGATTCATGAATCTGAATCACAGAACTGCTGCGAGCCGAAATCGGTCGATGATTGCTGCCCACGCAAAAGAAGTTGCCTCATTCGTCAACTTAGACCAAACACTCCATCTTTCGTTCGGACAATATGGATACTTTCCGGATGACTCCTACCACCAGCATTAATTTGGGACGGAGCGTAAAGCAAAGTATGTCAGTGACGCACAGTTGACGATGACGTTAGGTAAGCTCTTAGAAGGAGCAAATTTAGATACCGTGACCTTGTTTTTAAGTTATTAGATTACTAAATACGTAATAGTCAGGAGTTTTGGAAACCAATGCAGCTGTATCTTTCCTTCGCCTTGTATGAAGCACTTACCGAAATATCGGTTTTCTCAGAACAGCATTTCGGTACTTCATATTTTTCTATTTCCAAATGTACAGTTAAACAAACTTTACCAATATCCGCATGAATTTTTGTCTTTTCTTTTATTGCGGAGAGATTTAAACTTTACAAAATGCTCACATGCTGAACCAAAGTCACAACAGGTTAATTCTCCTCCATACAAATTGAGCATCATGATGTTTCTGACCTGGTTATCCTCCAGCCGATTTCGCTGGTTGAGTTTTAACAGGATTTTGATCAAATAAACCGGTTATGGTAACCGACTACCTCCAAAGGTTTTGCTATTTCTTTTTCCAATGTGTACCATTAACTTGCAGCTAAAGCCATCACTTACATGTGTTGTGAGAACTTTTACTATAGTGCCTACTCAAATTTCAGTTTTTTTTAAACCTCACAGAATCCTACTGTTGTATGTAGTAGTGTTCTCAGTTTATTTTTAAAATATTTCACAATAACCAAGGAACACATAACGAGAATCAATAGAAAGTCATTTTATTTTGTGATTATTTGATTCTATGTCACAAAACTAAATCTACAGTAAAAGATATTCACTTTAGGTACAAGAAAGTTTCCTGGTTTCTATAAACTTTCCAGTATTTATATTGTCATGTAACTTATTTAATCTCAAAAAGCATTGTTCAGTAAGTACATCTGTGAAAGAGTTTTTTAGCAGAACGTCTGAAATTTGTGCTCATCTTTAAGTACAAGAAAATATTTACACTTGAGTTGATGTCCTCAAAGATAAATGCAATCGACCACAAAAAACGAAATAGTTCAAAGTGTTTTCCGTTTAGACGATATTCTGATTCAAGAATTATTGTTATCGATAGCAAAGTGCATGGAGTATAACAAATAATGAAAATAGCTGCAATAAGAACAGTCATTTTCATTGCTAATTTATCTCGGTTAGACATAGATTTAGAGTTTCCCTGGTGAATTTTTACGGTTTTGCGCCACGAGCTTGTCTGTCCAAGTTTTATTGTTAATATCAGAGTTAGTACAACAACAGCTAGAAATATCGAAACTCCTTGCACACTGTTAAAAATGTAATGTGTGCCCACTGCGCTATCACTTGTTACAGTTAAACCCACGAGGGTTTTATTAAGGGCAGGAATGAATTTCCACTCCAAGTGGTGTGTGAAGATCAATAGAAACATATACAACAATAAGTAACAGGATAAGGAAATCATGATTCCTGTTACTATCTTTGGTGTAATAATCTGCTTAATTCGTAATGGAAACCAAATTGAAAGACATTTTTCGATCGTGATAAAAACGGTGATTAATGAGGTAATTCTGGCGAACATCTCATGAGGTATAGCCCCAGTTAAAACCTGGACGTCGTAATAGATGATAGGTAAATTTGCGTCGACAATCAGAAGGTTGTTAAGCAGTGAAGTCCACAGTTGAAATAATAAACAACATAAATCTGAAATGGCCAAGCTGAAGAAACTAATATTGATAGTTGAATGGAAACCTTGTTTATAAAATATAACCAAGTTAATAACATTAGCTCCTATTCCGAAGATGATAATAAAAGTGCATAAAATAACAAAAGTTAGGACTTCAAAAAGATGCATTACTAACACATTATGTACTTATCTTGCTTTCTGCCATTCTTGTTTATGCCAGCTTTCCCTACTTTTTCTGTCTCTTTGTAAAACTGAATCTTACACCTCCATCTTTTTTCATTACATGTAAAAAAAGAAAATCACATTCAATTTGAAGAATTAAGAATCGCACAAGATGGAGAAGGATGATCATCAGCGATGTGCTGCACGGCAGGTAGAGTATGTAACGATTTATTGATGTTTGTGTACTGGGCGTTTGGATAATCACAACAAAAAGATATTACTTTCTACTTTCAGTGTTAGTTCGTGTGGCTCAGTAATTTACACAGTATTTAAAAGTCAGTCTAATTTATACGATAAAGTGTTTTATTCTAAAAAGTTGATTAAAAAAATATGCGTACAGATTAGATCTTTCAGAATCACCATATGTGTCCGCGTCATAGCCAGTAAAATGTAAGTTAACAAATAGAATGATTTTTTATAGAACAAACTGAATCTACTTTCTACGACCGGTAAGGCTGTAAGAATTTCTTTTCCAGGCTAAACCTCCTAAGAGAAAACAAAATCAGTTAACACCAGACTTAAATGAGTAAAGAAATCTTTCCCTTATCATCTGCTTCGGCTGGTAGGGAAGAGGGTAAAGCAAGTTAAAACTTTCTCTTGGCCACAGCAGTTTCTGAGTAAAATAAAAATCTGTCATGAGAAAAGCTGAAAAATTAGTATCACAGGTTGCATTTAACTGTTCATGTTTAAATATTGGTAGTTTTTTTTATGTTAATATCATTTTACAAAGTGAAATAAACACCATATCCCTATGTGCCTTTAAGACATCACAGGATTACGTTTACCTTTTTATTTTACCTTTACCTAACATAACTGCCTTAATATTTTATTTGCATTTCACACACATATTTCTTCTAATCTCTGAATTCAGAAATTGAAAGAAATTAGACAATAAAAAACATTTGCATTGAGATATGAAAAGTACTTCGGTGATCGGAGATGTGTATATGAGAACTTCTCTTTGTTAGATATATTTTTGTTACTGTTGTAAATTATTTAGCAGTTTATATTTTGTAGTAGAAAGTGTAGAAATGCTTTGTCATCTTCGATACTTTTTTTTTCCTTATCATCAAAGAAAACAATCAAATGAATTTTTTTTTTAATGTGACAAAAATAAAGATAATTTTTCTATTACAGCTGTCAGGGGAGAGCATAAAAAATTTCAGTCTCTCTCTGATTTGCGAGTATTGTGTAAGACATTTTCATTTCTTTCTAATCTTTTTCCGATAATTTTGCACACCCAAAATCCAGCGTAAGAATTAGTTGTGTGAAGACAAATTGTTGTTCTACAAAGAAACAATTTGACGAACATTATGACTATTGTTCTAACACTGAAGTGTTCTACACAAGTGACCTATTAGACTGCGTTTATTACACAGCCCAACAAAAAAAATCTAAAAAAATGTTCTCCGCATCTTAATTTTTAGACCTTTGCCTGGGGTTCTTTGCAGCGCTGATTCTGAAAATTGCGTTGGATAGATGCCATCAGCTCTAATTTCTTTGACATGGTTGAAATTATATATTTTTTTCCGCTCTTCAAAAATAATCTCTTCTACAGAATAGGGATGTCATAACATGTGGAATTTATGTATTTAATTTGCCAACATTTTCTGTGTATAATGATCTTTGTTTCACAACTATTCGTCTACTTCCTTTCCTATAATGCACACTGGCATAAAAATGTATGGCTAAAATGATAAAATCGCTTTTGTTCTGTTTTATTATATATATGACGGTATAGTGATTTTTGAAGGTAGACGTTAGGTAAGTCATCTTGGTATTTAAAAGTAGGTAAATACAAGGTTATTTTAATATTTGTTTACGTTTCAGTCCCTCTTAACTTAAGGCTCGTATGTCTCGCGTTGGCCAGGCAACTCATGCAAGTAGAGACTGCTCAGATGATCAGTTAGGAAAATGAGAATTTGGGGCAGTTTTAGTTTTGTGTTCGTTAGGGGCGGTCTAGAGTAGAATGTAGCTTACTGTAGGGACTTTGTGTTTGAGTTGTCGTCAGTAAGTAGTTTGTAATATACGACAGTAAGACTAGAATGTGGAAGAATTCTGGTGGCGTCGATGTCATCTTGACGTTATTAGACGCCGGGAATCATATTTATTGTCTTTCAGCAGTAGAGTCATGTTACTGGATTTGTCACTGCCTTGTTTCAGCTCATCGTCATCGCCATTATATCACCATTTGCACCAATACAGCCGTTATGATCTATAAAGCTGCTACTTGTGTTTGCCACGGAGTGAAAGCCGTTCAATTGAGAGTTAGTCTGTTAGAGAATAGTACATAGACACCACCAGACACCACCAGGCTCCAAGCAGGCACTAACCCGACATCTACCAACAACGAAAGAGACGGACCTCGACTCTTTGGAAAGACTGAAGTCTCGACTGTCTATCGTTGTTTATACTATGGAGTCTTAGATATAGTGGAAGTGAAAGCTCAAGTTTTGAAGCTTAGAAGTACTAGTGAAAATGGTAGGCCTACAAATATCAGGCATAAACAGGTAGACAGTATAATGGTCGATACCTTATTCTACCAATACTTCCTATCTATTTATATAAAAGTGTATAACTTAACTCTACCATATTCTTCATACTACCCTTAACCAATATTATTTTACAAAAATATGTGCACAAAATTAAGACGGTAAGCCATGGTTTTCATAGATTACATAAATTTGTATTCAAAGATTTCTCAACCTGATATGTTTAAAATAGTTGCCCTGAATAATAGTTATGATCGTATAGGAGCTGTGTGTATGTTCCCACTCACATCACTTCATTTTTGCAAAGCGAACAAAGTAGAGGTTATGGCTGCTTCAAGATGGAGCTGCTTCAATCAACCCGACGTATTTTGCTATATTTGGGGGGAGTACGCACTGAAAGCAAGTAGGAAATATGTTTCTAAGTTTGTAAAAAAGAGCATATATAGAGTTATTTTGGTGTCAAACATGGAGATCACGATAAGCCATGGGCTGCCTATATTGTATGCAACACTTGTACGGAGCATATGCGCCAGTTGACAGATGGAAAGAAAAGCTGCCTGAAATCTGGAGTACCAATAGTGTGGAGGGAACCGGAAAGCTACTTCGGTGCCTGTTATTGGTGTATTGGTAATATCATAGGCATCAATCGAAATGATGGTGACGCTGGGTTTTACCTTGATCTACCTTCAGCCAGGAGACCTGCTCCCCACTTGGATCTTATACCAATCTCGCCTTTCCTTGAACTAGCACAGCTACCAGGGGATGAGTCTTGCATGTCTGATATCGAAATAGGTAAAGAAATTGGGTGCAGTAACAGTGAATTCCACACTTCACATAGTGATCATTTTGATCAGAATGAGTTGAGCGATTTAAATCTTTCCACAGAGTCTTCTAAATTGCTTGACTCCAGACTAAAGGAAAAAATGTACTTCATCCTTGAAAGGAAATTACATTTTATCGAAGGAGAGGAAAGCATTTATTGCCATTCTTTTCAGAAGACAACAACTTAGTATTGTGCAAATGACATCGGAAACCTTGTGAACAAAATGTGTCTTTCAGAATATAATCCAAGTGAGTGGCATCTTTTCATCGACAGTTCAAAGTGTATTTCGAAATATGTTCTTTTAAGTAACGGCAACAGATATGGTTCTATTCCAACGAGTCATTCCACCAAGATGAAAGAAGAGTACAGAACCATCTCTTTAGTCTTGGAAAAGATATATTACCAAGAACATCAATGGGTAATTTGTATAGACTTGAAGATGTTTAATTTTCTTGTTGGTCAACAAAGTTGCTAGACGAAGTATCCTTGCTTTTTATACCTTTGGGATAGTAGAGCCGCACATGAACATTTGGGAAAGAAAAGATTGACCTCCAACGGAATATATGGTAGTTGGTGGACAAAATGTAATCAATGAATCCTTGGTAGCACGAAATAGA
>CM019699.1:9915079-10141054 GCA_009760885.1 Achatina immaculata
GCCCAGCATCTTCGCCACATCGGCTGCAAAGAAGACCCGCCTTAATTTTAGGGAGAGTGGTGAAGAAGAAGAAGAAGAAGAAGAAGAAGGAGGAGGAGGAGTAAAAAGAAGAATAAAAAGTTCTCTGAACATGCTTGCTATTCGACAAATACACGCAGGAGAAAGAAATCATTTCTCTCAAGTCTACTGAGTGACTGACATTTGGTGTTGTACTGTCTTACGTGTGTTTTGTACACGTGGTTTCGTGGTCTTGTATAAAGCCGCTCTGCTATCGTTACAGTGGCTGATAGATTTATAACAATGCTCCTTCATCATATCATGCAGGTAGCTCGGTAAATCTGCTACCGAGACCCTCCAGATGTTTCTTAGGCTTTTTGTGAAAAGTGTTCAGGCTCAACGCAGACTTTTGGCGAAAATTATTCAGGCTGAACGCAGACTTTTGGCGAAAATTGTTCAGGCTGAACGCAGACTTTTGAATGGCACGCGCGTGTCAAGGCCGGCCGAGCAAACAAATGATGGTAACTGTTCGGAGCAACCAGTCATCAGCAAAACGCCAGAAAATATTTAAAAACCAAAATTCACCAACGCATTCAAAAGTTTCGACGTTGAACAACCAATTAGCTCTCTCACGTGGCTGGATTCAGTTATGCAGGTTGCTAGGAGATGGCGCGTTGTGCGATGTTGCCCCTCGGCTCTTAACCCTCATTTTGAGGCGTGCTTTGAGTTTCGTGAGATGACTAACATCCGGGGAATATTGAGCATTAGAACTGAGCAGCAATCGATCTTTTAAAAATAGGAAACAACGAAGCTTTCGTACGGTAAAGAAACAGAACACAGTTTTGTAGGATTAGACATCGAAAAAATCGTAGACAAAACACTCTTAGACGCGAGAGAAAGAAAAACCATAAGAGAATTACGTTAGACTCGAGCCACGGACTCTGGTAGGACGAGCAGCCATCTAGCCACAAGACAACAGCGTAGCAACGAACTACGTTATCTAGCACCCCCTAGATAGATAGTGTAGTTCCTGGTACTCTGTTCTCTCGTGGTTAGACGGCTGCTCAGAGTCCGTGGTTCGAATCCTACGTAATTCTCTTATGAGTTTTCTTTCTCTCACGTTTCATTAAAGTGCGCCTACGATTTTTTCCGAAGTCTCTCTCTCTCTCTCTCTCTCTCTGAACCTTAAGTGCCCAGGGCACATGGGGCTTCCGCAAGGGTTTTCCACAAATGCCTGTCCTTCGCCTTTTTTTCTGCTCTTGCCCAGGTGAGCCCTCTATTGCTCAACATCCTTTCTGTTGTTCTTCTCCATGTCTAATCCTACAAAAAATGTGTTCCTTTACTTGAGCAACAATACGAAACCGGTTCATTCGATTCTGCGGATAAAAGCGAGTACCCGTTTCCTACACACCAATACCAGATATAGACCGATTCCAGATGCAGTGTAGTACCAACTTGAAATCGATTTATAAAACAATCCAAATCGGTTCTAAATGTGTGTTGAACACTTTGTTGAGTAGAACCGTTTACTGGTGGGAAACATCTTAGATGGGTTGGGATTTAAACGCGGGAGAGTTTGCTTGAAAGTCTGGCATCAAACAATAGCATCATCGCGTCGTGTCACTCCACGGTTTCTTCTCCCTTCAACAGTTCAAGATTCAGACTCTGGCTTCACTGCATTCGGGACAACCCCATATATGCTCCACAGCAACCATCCGCGAGCATGTTTGCAGCCCCTACTTATGTTCCTCTTTTACAATACACATTAGAGCCTTTGTTCACTCTGTTTATGAATATACGAGGGTCATTTGAAAGTCGTGAACAAACACTGTTTTTAAAAATCAGAATAAATGTATAGATTGAGAAAATATAAATGTATCAATTTATTTTTCATCCTTTCAACTTCATATAGAGGTCACATGACGTCACCATCATGTGTCACGTGACTATGCGGAGCAGAAACAAAATGACGGGTGCTGAAGTTTCGTTCCGTCAACATGCTGTTATTGGGTTCCTCGTTAAAGAGGAAATTCTCGTTGCTGAAATTCACCAAAGACTTCAGTTTGCTTATGGAGATGTGTGTATGGGTGCTAGCAGTGTTAGGAGATGGGTTAAACATTTCAAAGATGGAAGCACGAGCATCCAAGATATGCCTCGCAGCGTGGAAAGGGTTAACGACATCAGTAATTAAACAAGACATGCGTGTCACAGTATCTGAAATCGCTGTAAATCTTGGAATAGGACACAATGCAATACAGGAAATGATTGAAAACCTAGGCTATAGAAAAGTTTGTGCCCATGGATCCCATATTTGTTGACTGAAGATAAAAAAACTGTGAGAAAAACTCTCACAAGAGAATTACATTTATAGATTTGCTTAATTTGCTGTGGTTCTGTGTGTTTTATTGTGAATGTTAGGTTTAAATAATGGCTCAAATGTCTGGTAGCAGTTTTGTGTGGAGACAAGGAAAAGCATGGAGAAATTATCATTTGTTTTATATGCAAATCATCACGCACATTTACCACATTGCAGTAAAGCTGTGAGAACAAAACTTAAAACTATTTAAAACTAAAGTAGGAAGAGCTTTATTACTTAAACTAGTTAACAAGTTTGTCCGAAATTCAGCTAAACTTAACATTCCCTTTCTGCACAGTGGTATTGACTCTATACTAAGTTCTACTCTTTCCTCACCTGTAACTTATGCTCCATAACCCTCACTGTCTTAGATTACAAACATCTACCTAACCACATTCAGCTATTCCACACACCCTCTTTTTTATCTTTTTTTATCATTTTCTCTGTCTGTCTGTCTGTCTGTCTGTCTGTCTGTCTGTCTCTCTCTCTCATCTTTCCATTTTTCTCACACCCTATATAGTGACAACTTATCACACTTCAGGTCTTTATTTAAACATTCATGATAATCTACTACATGCACTTTCGGACATGTGTCCAAACTATTTAAATTTTATCTCTTTAATCCTCTTTACTAGCCAGCCTTCCTCAATATTAAGTTCTTGTAGCATGGATATATTTGTTCTTTTCTGCGTTCATGGTATCTGAAGAACTCTTCTGTAGCATTTACATTCAAAGGCATTTATGTTTTTCTCAGCTGTTTTGTTAAGTGTCCAGGTCTCACAGGCATATGTTGAGATGGGAAAGATGCATGCCCTTAAAATTCTTATTTTTATAGTTCTGTCTGTTCCTATCCACAGATTCTTTAGTTGTTTTACTTTCTGAAGAGTGATAGATGTCCTCCTTTTAATTTACCTCATTGTATCTCCATTATTAGTTACCAGTGATCCAAGATATTCAAAACTCTCCACTTCTTCCAGATTTTCCTCATTGATACATATATCAGCTGCCTTGTTTGTTTTGTCAGTTGTCGTCAATTTCGTTTTCTTCGTATTATGATAGAGGTTTTGCTCTTCGCTATTCTTACGGACTGACATCTTCTTCTTCTTCGTTCACTTCTACCACCAAAACCGCACTGTGATCCTACTGAATTTACGCCTGTGGTCCTCGTTAGGTCAGTGGTCTCCTGTGTGGTCCCCGAAAGGACCACACGAGATCCACGAGAGGACCACAAGGGGTTCAGAGTATCGCAGGGCTTTAGCCTGTATTCTTGGTGGGTCTCTGAAGCGGGATTGCGTGACACCGTGGTTTTCCTGGCACCAGTTTAGTCTAGAGCTGGACGTTCTCACCGGAAGACCTCGACCTGTTTAGGATATCAGTGCATCCCCGCTGGGTGAGAGGTAGTTGCCCATCCAGTCCAGAGTTGGACTTTCTCACCGGAAAACCTCAGCGTGATTAGGATACGCAAACATCCCCGCCGGGTGACAGGTGGTTGCCTATCTAGACTGCCCTGGTCCAGTGTCTCCGACTTCAGCATTTTGCGGTCGTGGCCGCTACCCTTCCTAGTTGTGACCAGGATGGAGCTTTCGTCCAGGAGAAGGAATCCTCGCCACTAGTGACTTCCACCTCTGGGTTGAGCCAGTTTAGACATATTATCCCAGTATGGGCGTGTTTGGGACATGACCGACCTCTAGAGCAGAGGTACTGTGACATGCATAGCCTTCAAGACTCACCCCTGGTGTGAGCCGGTTTAGGCAAAATTCACCAGTATGGGTGTATATCAGGCGTGACCAACCTCTAGAGCGGAGGTGTAATGACATGTCTAGCCATCAAGTTCCACCCCTGGTGTGTGCCGGTTTAGGCGTATTTCACCAGTGTAGGTGTATTTCGGACGTGGCCGGCCTCTAGAGCAGAGGAGCCGTGGTATGTGAAGCTCTTGCAGCGATACTACTGGACATACCGATTAAACTGCACTTTATCCTTTCCACCACCTTTTCACATCGGCACCGCACAACAACCTTTACTTCTTTTCCGTATTTACTTTCTTGACCGGGAGGAGCTTCACTCCACGCGCGGCATTTGAAGAGTCTCCCCAGCAGTGGCTTAACCTCTTTGACAAGCCGGTTCATGCATTCCACCCGATATGACTGCACTCAGGAACGTGGCCGACCTCCAGACCAGAGGTGTCGTGATTTGACTGTTTGCTTCGCTTTATCCTTTATACCACCTTTTCCGCAGTGATGCTGCGCGGCAACCCCATTTGCACCTTTCTTCATTGGCCGGGAAGAGCACCGCTCCACGTATGGCAACTGAAGAATCTCGCCAACAGCGGCAGATGAGATACCAAACGTGCCACTCATCTACCTAAGTATCTGGTTTTCAGGCGTCAGATATTCGCCCTCGCCCCTTCTCCTGTCAGTTTAAACAGTTCTGCCAAGGGAAGGCCATGAGCTGGACTTGACTGCCAGAGGCTATTTGAGACGCATGCCGTTGGAGTGGAGATCGAATTCTCCACCCCACCTCCGGCAATAACAGTCCTTAGAACCACAGACTGACATAATTAGTTTGTATATTTCTTTTTATGTTGTGGATATTAAATATGTGTAATCAGCATATCTAATCTCTGTTATTTCATAACATTCAATTGTTATGGCATCGTAATATTCTTTGTCTACATCTTCTCTAACATTCCTCATTACATTTTCAGTATACACGTTAAATAAGTAAGGTGACAAATGTACCCCTGACGGACCCGTTGTTTTTGTCAAACCAAGTTGTTGTTTCACCATTTATTCTTACTGCTGCTTGTTGATACAGATACAGCAGTGATGTTAATTGTATCAAATATGTTAGAAATTCCATTTTTCCCATTATTTCCCAAAGATTCTGGTGTTGTACACAATCAAATGTCTTTGAGTAGAGTATAATAGATAATATAAATTCACAATAAAATGTTGTATTTTCTTTACTGGAACCATATCTTTACCCGTTGTTATTAAGATATCTCTGTGTCACATACGTTACTAATTACAAGGAGATTTACTTTTCTACTACACAAGTGACACCAAAGACGTTACATTGATGAACACTACGCAGTTACCAAAACTCAGGACAAACAGCCACTACAAGTCCGTTCACGAACATGACCAGTTTACATGTAATCAAATCAATTCAACATAGATTCATATAGAACAAGATCTCCAGCAGTTACAAAAGAGATAAATAAAGTTTAGCGATGAATCCCCATTTTTAAGTGAGTGTTGTAAATGAATGTGGACTGAAAAACTGATGAACAATTACAATGAATAAGTAAAAAACTATCCGGGCGATTAACATCGCCATGGGACAGACACACTCAGACAACATTCTAACTTCAAGTGTAGTAAAAACTGCAACCTAAGCTTTCAATCTTGAATCACAAACATTGTCCCAAAGGGGAAATTCAAATCACAAGTTCTACATGACAATCTTTGTCCTAAAAAGTACAAATTAACCACGACTACTACATTCTAGATTCTATAACAGTTTTGTCCTTAAAAGGACAACCAACCACAAAAGGACAACCAACCACAAAAGGGCAACCACCCATAAAAGGGCAACCTGTATCATAGCCTTGTAAGTAATTATTATTGTTGCTATTATTACTATTGAATATGATTATGAAAATACACAGTAAAGAAAATAGTAAGATCGAATAGAGACAGAGAAAAATAGAGAGAGAAGGAAGAAAAAATATAAAATTTCCATGACACTATAACAAGACGCGGACAAAAGTAAACAGTGAAAACAGTGAATAGAAAAAGACGAGACACGGTGACGCTGACATGTAGGAAAGACAAAGGAATGACGCCAGAAAGTAGGATGGTCCAGTGATAACAAAGCAGTGATTGTACATTGACACGAGTAAAGAAAAGAGAAAAGACAAAAAAAAAAAAAGGCAGACACAACGAAATTCGAGGACACAATAAAACCTCCGAAATGAAATAGCAAGATAATGTCTTAGGTAAATAACAATTTCTTTTCTATTTCTTTAGTTGTTTTCCAACTTTCACATGCATAAATGAGGGTGGATATCAAATTTGAATTGAATAATCTTAACTTGGTTTTTGTGCTTATAACTTTTGAATGCCATATGTTCTCAAGATTCTTGAAGATCGATGCTGCTTTTGCAATTCGAATTCTAACTTCTTTTCTGGTGTGACCATCCTGGTCTATGTAGCTGCCGAGATATGGAAAATGGTTTACTTCTTCAACAGCTGTTCCTTCTTCGTATATATGTCCTTCGTGATTAATGAAAATTTCATTATTTTTGTTTTATCCTTGTTAATTTCGAGCTTTATTTTGCTACCCATTGAAGACAGGGTATCTCTTTTTACTTGCATTGATTTCACATTGTCACTGATAAGAGTTATGTCATCTGCAAAATCAATATCTTCCAGTTGGATCGCATTTACCCAATCAATGCCCGTTTTACCTGTGCAGGATTTTTTTTTCATTCTGAAGTCTATGGCAATCCCAAAAATCAAGGGAGATAATATACATCCTTGTTTCACGTTTGTTTTGATCTGGAACCCCATTCACTCATTCCTTCTGTGTTGACTACAAGGACATATCCATTGTAGAGGTCTCAAATGATGTTGATAATCTTAGATGGTATTCCATATTTCTTAAAATTCTCCTCACTGATTCTCTATGTATGCTATGAAATGTCTTTTTGAAGTTCAGGATTAATGGTCTTTGCTTTTCAATAAGTTCCTCAAATACTATTCTTAGAGTAAAGATCTGGCCGAGACAGCTTCTTCTTTTTCGAAATCCTACTTGTTCGTCTCTCATTGCAGCATCCACTATATCTTGAATTTTGTTCAGAATAACTTTGCAAATACTTTTGACACAACTGATAGTAAGGTTACTCCTCTCCAGTTGCTGCAAATGCCAAGGTTGCCTTTTTTCAGTATTCTAACAATGATTCCCTTTTTTCCATTTAGAAGGTACCTTTTCTTCTTTCCAGACTTTATTAAACATTCTCTATAGCTGGTTACAACACTCTCAGGCAAAAGACTGGCTTGCCAGACCCCTGCAAGAGGAACTCTACGGCCAAGCTGAAAACCTGAGACGAAATGCTGCATTTGCGAGATAGATCGACGTCCATGTCTTAGCGAATGAGGAGGTCAGAAGAATGCAATAAAGAGACGTAATTTTGCGTAGTAAAAGTGCACTGCTTGATATAAACATTGAACAATGTGGAACAATTGTTTGTCAGGCGTACTCAGAGATCCTTGGGTTAAACAGTCACGTGACATTTAACGCTGGAATAACTGAATTAAAGAGACAACTTGGGGTAACAAAGGCTTAGAAAAACCTAATCATATTGCTAGAAAGATAGTAACAAATAATAATAATAATAGTAATAATAATAATAATAATAATAGTAATAATAATAATAATACGAACACAGGTCAAAAAGTGCCAGCAAGTGAAGAGAGACGTAACCGATGAAATATACAAGGATTCCGTTGCGGTGGACGGAGTTACACACATAAATCCAGCCCTGTGATGTAATGTGTGTGTGTGTATGTGTGTGTGTGTGTGTATCTCCCTGCCTGCGTGTGGGTCCTGGCCGTACTCTTGCGGCTGGAACTGATTTTTATGTGCGGCCATCGTGTATATGAAAAGACTTTTTGACTTGCACTCTGATCCTTGTAAATGTTTTTTTGAATGGTTACACCCATTGATTTACGATTACCTTTTGGCTCCACCTAGAAGAAGTAGTAGTTTTAGTAGTAGTAGTAGCACTAGTTGTAGTAGTTATAGTAGTAGTAATACTAGTAGTAATGCAAATGAAAGGATTGAGCGAACTGAAACACGATTATAGACATGGAATCGTATGTACTTGTATGATTTCTCAGTGCAAAAGCACTGGGTTCTCTTCTTGTTGCCGTCGCCCTTCAGCTTGGAAATACGAAATCGTTTCAAAGTTCTGTCACAAATCCAGACATTATTGGAGTACAAACAACAGCAACAACAACAACAATAACAACAACAACAACAGCAACAACGACGACGACGACAACAACAACAACGATAATAATAGTTATAGATTTATACTAATAATAATAACATCAATAATTACATTAAAAGACATAATAAAAAGTATTAATGCAAACGATAATAGTAGTAGTAATAACAAAAACAGCAAAAAGTAATAATAGTAATCATAATAACATTAATAGCAATACAGTAAAAACAGCAACCGTATACAACATTTAAAAGTCGATTTTTTTATAAATAAAAAGGGCACTTTCTTTCTGCCATTTGCTCCTTGATGTAAAGGAGGGAACAAAATGATTTTTTAGAATCATTCTATTTCACTGGATCTTTACCTGGGATCCACGAAAAAAAAACTTGGAGGCACATAGGCCCCCAAATAAATTTAACTGAATTAGAAAATCTTAACATCAGGGTTTAATTTCTTGCTTAATTTGTAACGAGGAGTCCACATATGTTCTTAGCCCGGAAAGAGGGTCCAAGGCGCAAAACAGATTAAGAACCATCGATCTAATTTGTTGCACTTTTTGTTTCTCTGATGCATACTTACTCAGAAACAACATGGAAGAGGGTATAAAAGAAAATGGCGTCACTTTAGGAATAAAGAAGAATGGAGTTGAACTTTATTTCCAGCAATGAGCCTTAATGGCTCGGAAAACTGAAGAAGAAGAAGAAAAAGAGAAGAAGAATAAGAAAAAGAGGAAGAAGAAGAAGAAGAAGAAGAATAAGAAGAAGAAGAAGAAGAAGAAAAAGAAGAAAAAGAGAAGAAGAATAAGAAAAAGAGAAGAAGAAGAAGAAGAAGAATAAGAAGAAGAAGAAGAAGAAGAAGAAAAAGAAGAAAAAGAGAAGAAGAATAAGAAAAAGAGAAGAAGAATAAGAAGAAGAAGAAGAAGAAGAAGAAGAAGAAAAAGAGAAGAAGAATAAGAAAAAGAGAAGAAGAAGAAGAAGAATAAGAAGAAGAATAAGAAAAAGAGAAGAAGAAGAAGAGAAGAAGAAAAAAGAAGAAAGAAGAAGAATAGAAGAAGAAGAAGAAGAAGAAGAAAAAGAAGAAAAAGAGAAGAAAAAGAAGAAAAAGAAGAAGAATAAGAAGAAGAAGAAGAAGAAGAAGAAGAAGAAAAAGAGAAGAAGAATAAGAAAAAGAGAAGAAGAAGAAGAAGAATAAGAAGAAGAATAAGAAGAAGAAGAAGAAGAAGAAAAAGAAGAAAAAGAAGTTACTTATTCAGAATGATTTAAAAATTTTTTTTTCCTGTCGTTAATAAATTTGTCTCGACGCAAAGAATGAATAGTTTACATCAATAACTGTCTAGTCCTGATAGATCACTGTCTCTTGTGAAACTACGGCGGGATAATTTGGACTGAAAGTAACAAGTTAGATGGAATGTAAAATGAAATTCCCGAACTGGGTTATTGCAGGCTTTAAGCAAAATGTTACTTGAAAGATACTGGTCTTAAAAATACAGATGGGACAGTGCAGTCTCAGAGCAACAGTTTAAATTGCAGGGCCTGGGCTTAAAGTAAAGTTCTAAGTGGGACATATGTTTTAAAGTAATGCTTAAAGTGACGCTCTTTAGACTGAAAGTGAAATCTTGGCCACTCGAAACCGACAGCAAAATCTTAAGTGGGACAGAAACTTGACGCTACAATTAAAATATTGTAGGGGCGTTCTAAAGAAAAAGAAAATTGTATATGTGGTACCAGACAATGCTGGACAGGATGGATCGTATTGGAAGTCTGGACAATGATGAACAAGATACATCGTACTGAAAGTCTGGACAATGATGGGCAAGATACATCGTACAGGAAGTCTAGACAATGATGGATAGGATACATCGTAATGGAAGTCTGGTCAATGATGGACAGGATACATCGTATTGGAAGTCTGGTCAATGATAGACAGTATCCATTGTACTAGAAGTCTGGTCAATGATGGACAGGATACATCGTATTGGAAGTCTGGTCATTGAAAGACAGTATCCATTGTACTAGAAGTCTGGACGATGATGGACAAGATACATCGAACTGGAAGTCTGGACAATGATGGATAGGATACATCGTACTGGAAGTCTGGACAATGATGGACAAGATACATCGTACTAGAAGTTTGGACGATGATGGACAAGATACACCGTAATGGAAGTCTGGACAATGATGGACAGGATACATCGTATTAGAAGTCTGGTCAATGATGGACAGGATCCATTGTACTAGAAGTCTGGACAATGATGGACAAGATACACCGTATTGGAAGTCTGGACAATGATGGACAGGATACATCGTATTGAAAGTCTGGTCAGTGATAGACAGTATCCATTGTACTAGAAGTCTGGACAATGATGGATAGGATACATCGTACTGGAAGTCTGGACAATTATGGACAGGATACACTGTACTAGAAGTCTGGACAATGATGGACAAGATACACCGTAATGGAAGTATGGACAATGATGGACAGGATACATCGTATTGGAAGTCTGGTCAATGATGGACAGGATACATCGTATTGGAAGTCTGGACACTGATGGACAAGATACATCGAACTGGAAGTCTGGACAATGATGGATAGGATACATCGTACTGGAAGTATGGACAATGATGGACAGGATACATCGTATTGGAAGTCTGGTCAATGATGGACAGGATACATCGTATTGGAAGTCTGGTCAATGATGGACAGGATACATCGTATTGGAAGTCTGGTCAATGATGGACAGGATCCATTGTACTAGAAATCTGGACAATGATGGACAGGATACATCGTACTGGAAGTCTGGACACTGATGGACAAGATACATCGAACTGGAAGTCTGGACAATGATGGATAGGATACATCGTACTGGAAGTCTTGACAGTGATGGACAAGTTACATCGTACTAGAAGTTTGGACAATGATGGACAAGATACATCGTACTAGAAGTTTGGACAATGGATGACAAGATACATCGTACTAGAAGTCTGGACAATGATGGACAAGATACATCGTACTGGAAGTTTGGACAATGATGGACAGAATACATCGTACTGCAAGTCTGGACAATGATGGACAAGATACATCGTACTGGAAGTCGGTTTTGAAGTTGGCTCAAAGTAAAAGTATTGGTGGGATCCTGCTCCACTGCAGTATGTTGGATGACACGCTCTGGGCTGAAGGTGTGGGGCATGCTGGGCTCAATGTGTAAAGGAAATCATGTATAGATATCTCGTCACAATCCCCGTAGATGCTAAGAGATTCTCTCGTTTCTGCCGACATCCTCAACTCCTGCTCCACGCACGTACAGATCAGGTTAGTGCTGTTTCTTAAGTCAAGATGGTCCAGTATTTCCAGGTAAAGGAAAGAAAGTGCCAGTCTGGTCAGCTTCGTGTTTTTAAGAGACAGGTACGTCAAAAGCCCCAGATTTAAGAAAGAATCTGCGGTTATCGTGGACAACGGATTATTGTCCAAGTAGAGCGCCTGCATTCTGCTGCCTTGAGGGAAGCTGTCGTCGTTGAGCTCCGTGATGAGGTTGTTTGAAACGTCCAAATCTGAAACTGTATGGGAGTAGTCCACAGCCAGAGTCTCCCTGATGAAGCTGAAGGCAAATCTTAATACATTCAGCTTAGTTCCAGTATTTAAAAAACCAGCCATCGAAGATATCTTACAGTTTTTCCATCTCAAGATACATTAGAGGAGGTGGGACAGCACACGTGGATGTATCCGATATTGGATTGTGTGATAAGTAGAGATTTTCTAATTGGTTCATGAAGGACAGTTCTGGGAAAGCTGACAACTGGTATCCTTGCAACTGTAGCATTGCCAGAGAGTTTGCAAAGGGACGCAGGTCATCGCTCAGAAGTTTGGCATCGGAAGTTGTGTTATTTTGCATGATTAGAGTAGCCAAAGTACTAAAGCGAGGAAGAGCGTCCAGTCTTGATATGTGATTGTTGTCCAGCTGTAGGGACTGTAGGGCTGCCAGGACAGATAACGCTGTAGGAATCACCGCCAGGGTGTCGTTGTTTAGCACGAGAGACGTTAAGTTATTCACTTGATTATCCAGAGCATTACCTGGCAACACGAAGGACGCATTTGAAAGTTCAAGGGTGTTGAGGTAAGGCATGTACTGAATTCAGGGAGGACAGGATTTGAGGCCAACATCGTCTAGGGTCAGAGAGGTCAAATTTCCACCAATTTGTTTTAAGATATCTGTGTTCCAGGTAGTAATCTTCGTGTTGGAGATAAGTAAGGTTTGCAGTACGTCCAGATGAAGGAGAGCTCTGGGAATCTTGGCAAATCTAGCTTCGGAGAAGGTCAGGCTGGACATCGTGCCCGCTGACCCATCGAAAGCTTCGTCATCAATGCCGACAACAAGGTCGCCTTGTAGGCTAAGACCTGAGAGTGGAGATGGTAGTGAACCTGCTGCTACTGTAGTAATCTGGTTGCCCTTGGAAACAGTATTGAATTTTTAAAAAACACTATAGCCATACTACATTTAATTTCAAGCAAAACTGAAGGAAGATAGTCACTACTTGTCAGTATCTAGGATATTTAATACTGCAATGAATAAAGCGATAGCTCTAAGTGTAAGTCATACGTTATGTCAAGGACTAAAATGAGTACATGAAGAGATGAATAATGACTATGAAGTCTATCTGCTACTGACGTTTCTTAATTTTACATTCTGCCACTGCTCACATTTAGCAGTTTTAACTTTTTATGCTAAAAAGTAAACTGAGAAAGACCATACAGGTTATATAATTCTGCAGCTTTATAGACCAGGATGGTGACACCAGAAAGGAAGTTAGAATTCGAATTCCAAAAGCAGCATTGAATTTCAAGAATCTTGAGAACATGTGGAATTCAAAAGTTGTAAGCATAAAAACTAAGTTAAGACTATTCCATTCAAAGGTAATATCCACCCTCATCTATGTATGTGAACGCTGAAAACCAACTAAAGAAATAGACAAACAGTTAGATTCTTTAGAAAACAAATGCATGAGGAAAATACTCGGCATAACGTGGAACAAATTCAAGAACAACGCAGAGATAAGACAGATGAGCAAACAACAACTTGTTTCATGCGTGATAAGAAAAAAAAAGATGGACACGTGTCGGTCATGTGAAGAGAAGAAACAATCAGAAGTTCCTCAAAACAAGCCATCAAGTGAAACACAACAGGCCGAAGAAAAATAGATCGACCACGTGAAATTCTGAAGAGGGTATTTTTTTAAAGAGAAGCCAATTCAGTGGGCATACCATTCCTTGATGATATTGAAAAACTCACCGAAGACAGGAAATCCTATGTAACGGGACGGAATGGACGTAAGATACAGATTATTAACTTCATTTGGTGAAACTAGTTCATTGTTTCATTTTATGGTTAAAAAGATATTAACATATGCAGGAAACTCTCTACCGTAGAGAGCGGAACAACAACACAACTCCTTCAGATCATCAGAGGAAGTATCCCCCCTCAGACAAGTGTGTCGGCCCTATTAAACTCCTGACACTCTAAGGGGGGTGGGCCCATCTGGGTCATGACTCCCAGAGGTCTTGTGAGTTGTTGCTTTTTTTTCCCGGTCCCGGGATTGAACCCATGATCTTCCAGTTGCCATGCATTTTTACAGTGCGTCTTTAGCGATTTAGCTACGGAGGACTGGTATTGGTTGTGGCAAATGAAATTACTTATGTTCCCAATGCTTGTTTCGCATACTCCACAGCCAGCATGAGGCCTTTTCTGCTGTTTCTGAAAGGCTTCTCAATGCCCTTGCTCTTGCTTGTCCCTTTATGCCCAGTTGCTTACATAGGCCATATGCTGATGTTGCTACGAATCCTCTTGCTCCCACTTCTACAGCCGCCACTTTTGCCCTGACTGCTGCCCCCTGCCTCAGTTGCTTGACCAGATCATTGTACTTCTCTAATTTCAATAAATGATGTTCCTCTATTCTTGTTTCGTATTTGACTGGACTACCAGACCAAACATCTCAAGACAAAACAGAACAGGTTTATAACAAACACAGCCACCATGTTATTTACTATGAAACAAATATAGATCTATATTTAGTTTGCAGGATAATTTAAAACTAAATCTAGAACCCCACCTCCCCGCCGCCGATGGCTATAATTATTCATAACCTCGTTATTGAAACTGTTAAGGTTATTTTCTTTGTTGTTTAGCCTGGCATACATCAAACTTACGTCTAAATTAAGTGAGGATGGCTCAGCAACTTCTGCAACCAGCAACTTCGGTAAAGATGTCAACTGGAGGTTTTGACATAAGGTAATTTCTTCAAAGCATTCACAGTTCTGAAATAAAATAACAATAATAATAATACAGCGCTAGATGCAATGACTAAGAATATTTTCTACTATTTTTAAATAAGGAATAAACATTAATGTATTATATGTTTGCTTGTCTGCATATATATATATATATGTATCACCACTTACTGTTGAAAGAAAGAAACACAACACTATTGTATTCGTAATGGACACCAGATTTGAAATGATGTTCATTAAATTTGGTTTGGACATTTATTCTTTGCGACTGAGGCCTCCATTTCACTAAGGTGTATGGCCTCCTTTGGCCTGTATCAGAAAACGACATCTCCTTCACATGGATCCGATTAGCCGTTGGATCTACTGATGTGGGATAGCTGCCCACTCTTCCTGCAGTGTAGGAGATAACTGTCGGAGATTGGTTGGCGCCACGCCTCGCTGGCGGACTTGTCTGTTGAGTTCATCCCATAAGTATTCTATTGGGTTCATGTCTGATGACATGGATGACCACGGTATGGGCTGGACGTTGTTGTCAGCGAGGAACTGGGTGGTGAGTTGTGCCATATGAGGTCGAGCGTTATCGTGCTGAAAAATCGACCCTGGTAGAGCTAGAAGTGGAAGGACCTGAGGACGAAGAATTTCAGCGACGTATAGTTGGGCATTCAGAAGTCCTTCAATTTGCACCAGGTCACTTCTTCCCATGAAGCTGATCGTTCCCTCACACCAATACACCTCCACCATCATGTGGAGGAGACTCACCCATGCACTTCTGGGCGTAGCGCTCATGGACTCTGCGGTAGACTCTTCTCCGTCTATCGTGTCGCTGGAGCAGAAAGAATGATTCATCACTAAACCAAACCCTTCTCCACTGTTCACTGACGATGCTGGTTCGCTCACTGCAGTCGGTTCTGGCGATGCCAGCCAGTAAGAACAAGACATCTGTAGGGTCTTCTAACCCAAAGACCAAAGTCGTGCAGGCGGTTCCTGACCGTTTGATCTGAAATTCTACGAGCTGCTGTCATTGACTGGACTGTTGAGGACGCAGATGCAAATTGATTCCTGAGGTGACGCAGCCGTATGAAGCGGTCTTAGATAGGAGTTGTGACTATGAGTCTTCCACTGAGCGGCCGGTCTGCAGCTGAACCAGTTTCTTGAAATCGTCTTCAAGGCGGCTAATGGTGCTTCTAACCACATTAAATTGTCTGGCCACTACACTTTGTGACTGTCTAGTCTGTAAACATCCAATGATGATGAGTCGTTTTTCTGTAGTGAGATGAGCCATGTTTGCGCATTAAATTTTCAAATGAATTGATTTGATGAGCGCATATATTTTACAGTCATTCAGTAACATGGTCAGTGAGTTTTGTGTTCAGTAAGTTTCACGGGATTCTCGTGAACCTGTCATGAGTTATTGTCAAAAATGCTGTTTTGACCAATGTCGTTTTTTCTGTGCTCATGAATCATCTGCTGAGTAGAATTCAGGCCAGCGCGTGAAGTTGATGTTCAAGTGAACGTTTCAGGCAGTTTGCCCTTGTCAGATCAGCAAACTTCAGTTTAAATCGAACATCGTATTTGTTCCGTTTCTTTTTATGAACAGTATATATATATATATATATATATATATATATGTGTGTGTGTGTGTGTGTGTGTGTGTTTATGTATGTATGACTATGTACTCGTGTATTGTGGATATCTGATAAAACTTTTTAATTTAGTTAAATAAAAACAAAATACTTCATCTCTAAACTCTCATTCATAGCCAACCCCCAGCACAACTCTCCATTCCCAACCCCACCCCCACAACCCTCTATTCCCAACCACACCCCCTCAACCCTGAATTCCCAACCCCACCCCTCTCAACCCTCCATCCCGAACCCCGCCCCCACAACCCTTCATTCCCAACCCCAGCCCCAGAACCCTCCATTCCCAACCCCGTTCTTCCAAAACCCCATTCAAACAGAACTGTGAGAACCATCAGGACCACAGAGCAGTGTACCAAATGCCACCTCTTTTTTCTGTATGTATGTATGTATATATATATATATATTGCGTGTATGTATGTATTATGTATGTATGTACATGTATATATATGTATGTATGTACATATATATATATATGTATGCATACTTGTGTATGTATGTAAGTGTAAGTGTAAGGGACCGACTAGCGCAATGTTTAGAGCATTCGTCTCGCAACCGAATGGTCGAGGGTTCGAATCCCCAGCTGAGCGGGATTTTTTACCTGACCAATATGGCCCCGAGGTCGAACCAGCCTCGTAGAATGGGTACCAGATAAAATCTTGGAAGGAAAGGCAGCGAAGAAACGAACTGGCTCACCCTACCTCATACGCTATTGGCCCAGCATAATGAGGTCTCTAACGCTTCATCCCCTACGGCATTTGCTATGGGACTATCTTTACCTTTTGTTATGTATATGTGTGTATGTATGTATGTAGGTGTGTATGCAGGTATCTATGTGTATGTATGTAGGTGTATATGCATATATGTATGTATGTATGTAGGTGTGTATGTGTATGCATACATGAATGTCTGCATGTATTTATGAAGACATTTAGATATCTAAGTATGTATGTTTACAATAATGTCTGTATGTATCATGTATACCTGAATGTACGCATATATGTATTGTGTATATGTATGTGTGTGTTTGTGTCCGTATGTATGTGCATTATGTATTAACGATTTTGCCGTCTATGTTTTTCTCATTATCTCTATTTGTTCGTCTCCCTTACTTTTCTAACTCATTACTCTGTAGGTTTTATCTCTAGACGCATCTGTCAATCTATCTATTGATCATTTTTAGGACAAGATCAAAGTAAGCCATCAACTTAAATAACGTATATTTCGTTCTATCTACCTGTTATCTGTCCGTGTAGTGAGATGTAATTCATGTAATGAAGCTTCCACTCATGTGTCTCATGTCGTGATAGTCAAAATATCAGAAGTCAAATTTTGTATAAAGTTATCAAAATCTAAAATAAAACTGTCTATTTCTACAGAACCTGGTAGTTGCATGTTTGTCCAGATACGGCCAGCCAAAGAACAGGGCACAGCAACAAGCCAGGGGCTATAACCATCTTCTTTGTGTTCAGTGTGGCAAACGACCTGCAGGTGCAAAAGAGAAATATGTAAAAGATCCTTCAGAATATTTTATGATTCACAAGTTCAGTTAATAGTTAGTGTGTGCCAGCGCTTCTCAAACTATTTCTGACCGCTGCCTCCTTGTTTCCCAGCCCACATCGCCAGTGCTCCTACAATATGTTCTTTTTCTCTCAGTTGTTTCTGATGTTCTATACCACACCTTTCTCTCATTGCCCCCCCCCCCCACTCCTGCTCCCAGATTTACCCACTTTTAACTCTTCCACTCCTGAATTAATTTTCATGATTTTCCAGAATAAAATTTGATAAGAAATTTTGATAAAAGAAACAAGGAAGTCCCTCTATAATGTACAAGAACGGGTTGGATTAGAAATGTTCTACTTTTCAGTTTATTTACTTTGTCTAGATATTGTTTTGAACGTTGGCTATGGCTGGGGCATGTACCCCGGGTGATTGGTGAGCTCATTACCAAAACTGGCGCTGTAATGGACACCTCATAGATACAAGAGCAATGTTAGACCAAAGGAGGCATGAAAAAAGAACAGCAGAGAAGATGTTGAGTAATAGAACCTGGGGAAGAGCGGAAAGTAAGGAGAAGAACAGGCGTTTGTGGAAAACCATAGCGGAAGTCACATATGCCTTGGACACCTACAGGCTAAGAGAGAGCGATGGAGAGAGATAGAGAGAGAGAAAGATATATATATATATATATATATATATATATATATATATATATATATATATATATATATATATATATATATATATGGTTCAGATTTACAAAAAGATTGAAAGAGTGAGGAAAGTGGACAAGAACGAGATGGGCAGAAAGTAAGATGAGTATACATGAACGAAGAACATACAAGCATCCAATATTTCAGCAAAACCCGTTTTGAACGGTAACGTACAAAAATAATACAAAAGATTAAAATACACAGACGCAAAACTACGAAAAATTAAACAGTTTCTTTTTATGTTCTCACTGATTGAAAGACTGGCACAATAGTGCGCCTCGATAGATGTAGGTGAACACAAAGTGGCAGCAGGCGATTTGCTGCGAAATGAAACAAAGAGATGACTACATTCAGTATCAACATGGTTGTTCTTTGCTCCTGATGGCCCAGCTTGCTTCCCTGGGATAAATATGGCCTAAACAGAAATTCACCCAGATGGAACAGATGACGAAAGTAAGTAAACACTTAGGGGAGAAGAGAATGAAGGAAACCTCAGAAAGAATGAGGATCAGTGAAAGGACAAGACTGCTGCTTTAGGATGCCTAGTCAAGAAAGTCATTTGCTGAAAGTTTGAACTGGTGTTATTCATTTATAGATACTCATCTTATTCTCTAAATGTATAAACTAGGAACAAAGTAGGAACAGCTTTATTGCTTGACTACTACAACATTGTTTCTATTTTTTTCTTAGTTTATACATTTTGTATCCCAATTTTTTACTAGTTTATACATTTTGTATCACAGCTTTACTGCAGTTCTTCCTGTATAGTTATATACTTATCCACTAATTATTTTATCTTACTCTCTAACACTCTCTTTCTTGTCTACTTTCATAATTCTTTCTATCTTTTTGCAAAACTGAACCATACACAACTACCTACATTTATTGTTAGAAACACTTTTAAAACTGAACCATACACCTCTATCTACCTTTACTGTTAGAACCACTTTTAAAACTAAACTATACACCTCTATCTATCTTTACTGTTAGAACAACTTTTAAAACTGAACAATACACCTCTATCTATCTTTACTGTTAGAACCACTTTTAAAACTGAATCATACACCTCTGTCTACCTTTATGTATAAACTAGGAAAAACGTTGGAACAGCTTTATTACTTAACGACTACAAAGTTGTGACGTTTCGGCGTTAGCCTTAATCATACAAAAACATACAGGGCAAAGAAATAGAGAGAGGAGACAAAGTATAGATTCACATGAATACTATTTTAAAAATTTAATTAAAAAGTTAAATAGATTTCTTAGCTCTAAATTGTAAGATGTGACTTGTCCGGCGGTGTGTGTCAGGAATTGATTTAGTAGAACGTGGAGACTGTTTAAATGGAGACCTGTGATATGTAGTCAGTGGGTTATAACTGGGGGTGGTGGATGGGGAGCCGGAGAGGGAAGAGAGAGTGATATAATGTTGACCTAGTCAAGAGAAGATAAAATAGATGATTAGGGAAGAGGGGTTGCAAAGAGATACTGTGAGGAAAATGGACAAGTAGGAAGGGGTGGAGCTTAGACAAGAGGTACTATAATGATTTAAGAGAATGTAAAGTGTAGCTGAACAGCGAGTTTAAACTGTGTGGCTCCAGCGTCCCATAATTTTGAATGCAGCGGTTCTGAAGCGCCAGGCGTCTTGTGTCATCTGCGTGACATTGTTTGGTGGCTGTTACCAGAAAGTCAGATTTGCCTCTGTGGTTGGGGCTATTGAAATGATTTGGGACTTGTTTCGAAGCATGCTGGGTGATGTCGTACAGATGCTTTTGCATGCGTTCCCCTAATCTGAGGCAAGTCTCACCAATATACGTTATCCTGCATCTTTTGCAAACGATAATATATATCATATTACAGGACTTGCATGTGAATCCCTCATGAAGAGTGAGGTTAATTTTGGGAAATGTGATGGTTTTCGTTTCCAAGACTACCGGGCAGGTAACGCAGCTGGGGCGGTTACATTTTCTGGTGCCAACATATGTAATTATCTGCTTCAGGTGGCTGTGGACAAGGATATCCTTAAGGTTTGCCTTACATTTGTATGTGAACAAGTGTGGATCAGAGAAAATGTCGCGAGTGTCGGGGTAGAGTTGGATTATCGGCAGATGACGATAAAGAATTTTCTTAATCATCTGACCGTGCGGCTGGAAAGGCAGTACTAACTTAACTCTGTCAGATGGAGTTACAGGCTTTTTCTGAATGCTTCTTTGCTGCTCACTAGTTTTATACTATTGAAGGCTTCACGAAGTACCTTTTCTGGGTAGTGGCGATGACGGAAAAATTCTAATAACTTGTTGGACTAATCTATAAAATCCAAATTATCCTGACATATGTGGCGAAGACGTAGGAGTTGGGAATATGGGATGGAGTTCTTACAGGCTTCAGGCTGGGCGGAGGTGTAAAGCAAGTAGGTGTGACTGTCGGTGGGCATGTAAAATACAGAGCTGACAAGCCTGTTTGTGACAATAGAAATTTTAATGTCTAAAAAGTTGGCAGAACTATCAGAAATTTCACAGTGAATTTTATATTATTGTTGAGTGAGTTAGTGAATTCAATACATTTTTTTTAGCTCTTCCTATGGCATACTTGTGATTCCAATGCCATCATCGATGTACCTTTTATGGAATTCTAGAAGTCTGCCAGTGTAGGTTTCCCATAATTTGACTTTCAGCAAGCCCATAAATAGACATGCATAACTGGGACCCTTTTTAGTTCCCATGGCAACACCACTGATTTGCTCAAAGTACTCGCCGCTGAATTTGAAAGAATTTAGGTTTAGTACTAGCTGTGTGAGTCTGATTATGGTGTCAGTGTTAGTGGTGGGGATGAGGGTCTTTGTCGAGAAAACAGCGGAGTGCTAAGAGTCCATCCTCATGAGAGATAGAAGTGTATAGGGAGCAGACATCAAGGAGAAAGATGTGATAGGTGTGGTGTTGAGAGAGTGTGATCGAATCTAAAGTTGTTTATTGCGTGGTTGGTATCTTTCAAAAAGGAGGGTAGTTTGTGTACTAGCGACTGGAAAACACTGTCCAAAAACTCAGAAATGTGCTCAGTGCTATCTACTTTTACTGTTAGAATCACTCTTAAAACTGAACCATACACCTCTATCTACTTTTACTGTTAGAACCACTCTTAAAACTGAACCATACACCTCTATCTACCTTTACTGTTAGAACCCGTATTATCCCATTCGTCACATCTTTTATCTCACATAGTTCTTACACGATCGAAGTTTTCGAACGACTGAGTAATTTTTTTTTACTAGTTTCTTTCTACTGAAATTTATCAACAAAATGGATTCTGGCAGAGCACAGGAAAATAATGCAGCGGTGAAAGAGTTAATGAATAGTTCTATAGTTACCAATGGCTACCATTTTCGTTATTGTAACAAAATATGCGAGTAAGGGTATGCAACCTGGAAAATGCCCCTGATTATTGCTTACTAGATTTGTCAGGCTGATCTCCCCTGGTTTATTGGAGGAGAATTTAACTAGCAGTGTTGTGCACGAGAATGTTGTGAAAGTGCTAGCATCAGTTTGAAAGTACAAGGGGTGTACTTTCTTAGTGCAAGGAGTGTACATTCTTAGTGCAAGGAGTTTACTTTCATAGTGCGAGGAGTGTACTTTCTTAGTACAAGTGGTGTACTTACTTAGTACAAATGGTGTACTTTATTAGTATAAATAATTTACTTTCTTAGTACAAGTAGTGTACTTTCTTAGTACAAGTGGTGTACTTACTTAGTACAAATGGTGTACTTTATTAGTATAAATAATTTACTTTTCCGTGTTTCATCGCATTTGCTGGGTTCAGATGATTGTATTAGAACGAGGCATTTGAATTTGTCATCTCCACGTGGTCGCGAGCGTTATGACATGTGACATAATGTGCTTCACTAGCCATCGACTTTCATCTACATCAGGAGTTAAATACATGTGATGTTATTTGTTGGTAGTCAGTCTACGTGGGGTGTCTTGCCTGGGTGTCTGTCAAGAGTCTTTTCTATAGAACATGTGCTGGTCCTCTATGTAACAGTTCTTTTAATTGATCAAACCATTCATCTAACGCCAGCCCTTATAGAAGGAAGTAACAGAGGTGTGCACAAAATGAATAACTTGTTTTCATTGGGTGCAAATACCGACTTTTCCACTTTAACCTTTTGACAGCCGATTTTCCGTTGATCTCCAAAGCGAAGCAGGAAATGAAATCAGTTAAAGGAGAGGTCAAGAACTAGGTCTTCCAATACAAATATTGTTTGTTACTTCTGGTCCGCTGTGTCTATACAGTTATTGATACAATGAAGTTATCAGCTAAATTATGTTTGGTAACGTCCAGAAACTGCTATGTATCTACTCGCTTCAAAATCGGACGACACTGAAAACTAACTTCTTTAGATGTTATCTTCTTTTGTTTCTTCTCCGCATTCTTTCTTAAGTGGTTAATCCATTTTCAAATATGAACTTTACAGTGGACTCAAAATCTGTTTGATTCATATACAAGTTTACGTGAAAGGAATAGGTGTGTCTCGCAGGTAGATTTGATTGTGTCATGTAGCAAGCAATTTGATTGTAGAATACAGGTAAGCAGAGAATTGATTGTAACACGTAGGCAAGAAAAGATTTGGTTGCAGCATGTTGGCAAGCAGAGATTTAATTTAGCATGTAAGTAAGCAGAGATGTTACTGTTAGCATGTAGGCAGTTAGAGATTTGGTTGTTACATGTAGGCAAGCAGAGAACTGATTTTTAGCATGTAGGCAATTATTACTTTAAGGTGATATTTGTGAGCTGTCACATATCATTTAATGTGCAAGAAGAGGACTAGTTAAACATTTTATACAGACACATTCAGTTAAAAAAAATAAGATAAACCTCTAACTCCACATACCGAAATCTTTGTTTGAGACTGGTAGAAACCTATTGGGCAGAAGACAAGAGACAGTACAATCGTTTATTTCTACAGTCACGTCCAGCACATCTGTGCAACTTGTAGGGCCAGTCTTGCAGGAATATCCAGATGACGGTCTCACACACGTTAAGTGTTTTTTTTTTCTTAAGTCAGTCCCGATTCTGTCTACACGTTATCACAGTTGTATGTACATGTATGTCAGATAAGGTATAGATATACATTCTTCTTCTTGCTTTTGTTGCTACTGTGTTGTATGTGTTATTGTTGCTGTCGTCATTGTTGTTCTTATTGTTCTTGTTTTTGTTGTTTTAGCTGGGCTTTATGATTATTCTTCTTGTTTTTTATGTTTTTGTTGTTGGTATTTTTCTTCCTCTTGTTGTTTTTCTTGAGGAAGTTGTTCTTTTTGTGACTGTTGTTCTTTTTGTGGCTGTTGTTCTTGTTGTGGCAGTTGCTCTATTTGTGACTGTTGTTCTTGTTGTGGCTGTTTTTTTTTTATTGGTGTTCTTGTTGTGGGTGTTGTTTCTGGCCCCGCTGTTGTTTGTGATTTTTCTGCTTGTTATTATTTCCCTTGGTGCTGTTATTATTCTTGCTCTGGTTGTAATCTTGCTGTTGTTACTGATGTTATTCTTTCCGTTGTTACTATTGTTATTCTTTCTCTGGTTGTAATCTTGCTGTTGTTGCTATTGTTATTCTTGTTCTTGTTGTAATCTTGCTTTTTTGGCTATTGCTATTGTTTTCTGTTGTTGCTGTTGTTATCCTTTCTCTTGTTGTAATCTTGCTGTTGTTGCTGTTGTTATTCTTGTTGTTGTTGTAATCTTGCTTTTTTGCTACTGCTATTGTTTTCTGTTGTTGCTGTTGTTATCCTTTCTCTTGTTGTAATCTTGCTGTTGTTGCTGTTGTTATTCTTGTTGTTGTTGTAATCTTGCTTTTTTGCTACTGCTATTGTTTTCTGTTGTTGCTGTTGTTATCCTTTCTCTTGTTGTAATCTTGCTGTTGTTGCTGTTGTTATCCTTTCTCTTATTGTAATCTTGCTGTTGTTGCTGTTGTTATTCTTTCTCTTGTTGTAATCTTGCTGTTGTTGCTGTTGTTATTCTTTCTCTTGTTGTAATCTTGCTGTTGTTGCTGTTGTTATTCTTTCTCTTGTTGTAATCTTGCTGTTGTTGCTGTTGTTATTCTTTCTCTTGTTGTAATCTTGCTGTTGTTGCTGTTGTTATCCTTTCTCTTGTTGTAATCTTGCTGTTGTTGCTGTTGTTATCCTTTCTCTTGTTGTAATCTTGCTGTTGTTGCTGTTGTTATCCTTTCTCTTGTTGTAATCTTGCTGTTGTTGCTGTTGTTATTCTTTCTCTTGTTGTAATCTTGCTGTTGTTGCTGTTGTTATTCTTTCTCTTGTTGTAATCTTGCTGTTGTTGCTGTTGTTATTCTTTCTCTTGTTGTAATCTTGCTGTTGTTGCTGTTGTCTGTTATTCCTGCTACTGCTGCTGTTGTATTTGTTCCGTCTGTGGTTGTTGTTGCTGTTGCAATTATTGGTTCTTCTTGTGTCTCTTTTTTGTTGTTTGTTCGTAATGTTGTTATTACTGTTTCTGTTATTTTTGGTCCTTCTTCTCCTACTCCTCCTTCTTTTTCTTCTTCTTCTTCTTTCCTTCTTCTTCTTCTCCTTCTTCTTCTTGTTCAGTCACTGCACTACTTAAACTTGCTTTCCTAATCACAATGATTATTTTTGTCCCTTTGTCTAACACCTACATTTCTTGATTCTCTTAAAACTTTGTATGTTCACAATCATTCCTGTCTTTAATTTCCTAAAAGTTCACACAAAACATAGTACTTACAGCGATGATGCTATCGTTTTTATGAACTTCAGTGGCCTGCAGAGAGGTTTAATAGCTTTTGCATAATGGGAATCATCGCGTACTTTATAGCAGAGGTTCTCACACAGTGGTTTGCGGACCAGTATAACCTTTACAACATCTTGTCCCAGTGAGTCAAAACGATCAAGTCAGTAAATTAAAATAGTAGTAAAATATAAACCTTTTTTCATATTCTTTCAACAGCTGTCACTGAAAGAAGAGTTATAGTTTTGATCAATCAGAAATCAATTTGAGACATCGGTTCTCTTCCTCGTGCGTCTTTTGTTCTTAAAATGTAAATCAAGAAAAGCTAAAATCATGTAAAAGATAAAAAAGGCAACTACAGTTTCTTCTTTCCTTACTCTTAATATCTATTTTATACTTCATTTTGACATCATAAAATAACAAAATAACAATGTCACACAAAAAAACACTTAAAATACATATTTTAGATTAAAAGTAGCCATCTCACAATGGCTTTGGTGACGTAGACGGTTAATGTAACAGACTTTGATGGCAAAAGTAGGTGTTTCGAATCCAGCCGGAGGCAATCCAGTCATCCAGTGGTAGAAATAGGTACCTGGCTTCTTGTGGAGCTAGGAATGGAAATGCGACCAAGGCGTGATGGTTGACCAGGCCACCCTCCAGTGTGTCGACAGGCAGAACATAAAAAGAGTGACACCAAGTCAGCTTAGCGTCTCCAAGGCGTAGCCAGGCCATCATTACTTCTTTTTTTAACCATCTCAAGTCACTTAAGGGATAGATGACAGTGCCAAAGAAACGTAAGGGATAGATATCAGTGCCAAAGCCACTTAAGGTACAGACGTCAATGCGAAAGCCACTTAAGGTATAGACGGCAGTGAAAAAGTCACTTAAGGAATAGATGGCCATGCCAAAGCAACTTAAGGGAGACATGGCATTGCCCACAATTTCTTTGACCTTATCCATGTCATGTCGACATCATTGCAATATTCTGTCTGTGCCCGTATCTTCATTGCGCTGTCGATGAACTAATGACGATAGCTACACCCCTGGCTACGAGGATCATTTCGAAAGTTGTGAGGACATTTTTTTAAAAAATCAGAATGTATACATTGAGAAAATATAAATGTATCACCTTATTCTGCATTCTTCGCATTTCATATGTAGGTTATATGACATCACCATCATATGTCACGTGATCAAGCGGAGCATAAACAAAATGGCGAGTTCTGAAGTTTTGTTTCGTCAACGTTGTGTTATTGAGTTTCTCGTTAAGGAGGAAATCTCCGCTGCTGAAATTCACCAAAGACTTCAACTTGCTTATGAGATGTGTGTATGGGTGCTAGCCGTGTTAGGAGGTGGGTGAAACATTTCAAAGATGGAAACACGAGCATATAAGATATGCCTCGCAGCCGTCGACCTCGAACTGCCTCCACTGAACGCAACGTGGAAAGGGTTGACAACATCATTAATTAAACATGACAGGCGTCTCACAGTATCTGAAATCGCTGTAAATCTTGGAATAGGTGATGCACTTATATTTTCTCTATCTATAAATTCTGATTAAATTTTTTTTTCTCAGGACTTTTGTAGGACCCTCATACAACCCTCTTCCCCAGTCCACAAAAGAAGGGCCAGGTACTAATTTCTACAGCTATGAGTAACTGGTGTTTCTCTGACGAGATTCAAACCACTAACCTAGTCATGAGAGGGCAATGCACTATCCGCTTCGCTACCCAGGTGCCTAAAATTCTGTGTGTGATATTTTATTCTTCTGTGACAATAACTCATGCTGTGTGTTTTTTTTTAATTTCAACCTTCATAAAAAATGATACTCGGTTTCTTATCTCTGCTGCTATGTCCCGTGAAATCTACAAGCTGTAGGAATGTGAAGTGTTAGTGCTTTTACATTTCTAGACAACCACAACATTTGAGGTAGGGATGTGAAGTGTTAGTGCTTTCACATTTCTAGACCACCACAACATTTGAGGTAGGGATGTGAAGTGTTAGTGCTTTCACATTTCTAGACCACTACAACATTTGAGGTAGAGATGTGAAGTGTTAGTGCTTTCAAATTTCTAGACCACTACAACATTCGAGGTAGAGATGTGAAGTGTTAGTGTCTTCACATTTCTAGACCACTACAACATTTGAGGTAGAGATGTGAAATGTTAGTGTCTTCACATTTCTAGACCACTACAGTATTTGAAGTAAGGATGTTAAGTGTTAGTGCCTTCACATTTCTAGACCACTACAACATTTGAGATAGGGATGTGAAGTGTTGTGCCTTCACATTTCTAGACCACCACAGAATTTGAGGTCTGAATGCCAAACCGAAATACACATTTTTTTAGGCTGGGCTGACCCGAGTGCCGGTCGAGTGGCGAGATTCAGCCAAGGCTTTCTGATCGCCAGGCCAGTGCACCGACCGCTACACCACGGTTTCCTGTGCACTATCACAATATTTTGCTAACCATCGGCGACTGCAGAGGTACGTATGGTCTATCCATCAACTTGGGATCCGTTGTAATGAAAAACTTCACTCGTGCTGTAAAATTCACGTCTCCTACAACAAAGAGAGCTGCAGACACGAATTAACACGATTATTCCCCTTTATTCACACTTTCTCATTGTTGCCATCGCCGAAGCCTTGGAATACAGTGCATGTAGTCTCCATCTCACTAGTGCTCCTTCTACACCAGACCCAAGTGTTAACATGGCGTTTCTTCGACACAATGGGAGCCGTGTCAGTGTTGGCGACTCATAACTGGCAAGCTAGTGTCAGTGTTGGTGACTCATAGCTGACATGATAATGTCAAGTTTGGCGACTCATAGCTGACATGATAATGTCAGGGTTGGCGATTCATAGCTGACATGATAGTGTCAGGGTGGCGACTCATAGCTGACAAGCTAATGTCAGGGTTGGCGACTCATCGATGGCATGATAATGTCAGGGTTGGCGACTCACAGCTGACGTGATAGTGTCAGGGTTGGCGACTCATAGCTGACAAGCTAATGTCAGGGTTGGCGACTCATAGCTGACAAGCTTATGTCAGGGCTGGCGACCCATAGCTGACATGATAGTGTCAGGGTTGGCGACTTATAGCTGACAACCTAATGTCAGGGTTCGTTACTGATAGTCGACATGATATTGTCAGGGTTGACCACCCATAGTTGACATTGTAGCGTCAGAGTTGGCGACTCATAGCTGACAGGCTAACGTTAGGGTTAAATGACATATAGATGACATGCTAGCATCACGATTAAGTGACACATAGATGACATGTTAACATCAGGATTAAATGACTAATGATGACATGCTAATATCATGGTTAAATGACGACATACCAGCGTCAGGGTTAAATGAAACATAGATGGCATGCTAACACCAGGGATAAATTACACATAGATGGCATGCTAGTGTCAGGTCTAAATGAAACACAGATGACATGCTAGTGTTAGGGTTAAATGACACATAGATATCTTGCTAGTGTCAAGGTTAAATGACACATAGATGACATGCTAATGTCACGTTTAAATGAAACATAGATGACATACTGGTGCGAGGGTTGAATGACACATAGACGACATGTTGATGTCAGGGTTACATGAAACATAGATGACATGCTAGTGTCAGAGCTAAATGACAAATAGATGACATACTAGCGTAAGAGTTTGTGAATCAAAGCTGACCGCTCCATTGATACCCCCAGTAGTAGATCTAGCCTGGCTAACGGATTTGGGATGGCCATGGTTCTCATGGTGGTGGACTCTGCTAAAGAAGTAATGCTCACTCCTGATTTTTGATCCACTCAATGACTGAAAAAAAAACAGCAGCCGCCTAAAACCGCTCCCAATCCGACACGATGCTGTGCTTCAACATCTTCATTCCCTCTGCTGGAAAGAAAACAAGCTCCACAGGTCCAGGCAGATAGAAGAAAAAGAAGAAGAAGAAGAATATAGACCTGAAGCAGTGAATCATCTCTCTAGCCGGGAACCGAAGTTTAGCTTCGTTCTAAAAACGTTAATTTGCTTTGTTAAATTAGCCTTCACATAACCTGAGTAAATTATATGTTGCTTGCTGGGCCTAACTGCTGGCTCTTTCGTGCACATGGAGGACTTTGTGATGCACATGAAAGCGCTCGAGATTTCCAAGTCGTTTAATCTTTCCATCCTGCCCGCGAATGTTCTTTCACGCCGAAACAAGACTTTGAAAGTCACAGACCTTTCTTCAGAAGCCCCCTGAAGCCATTATACAGAGATCGACGCACGTATGAAGCTATTTGGTTGCTTCAATCTCTGTAAGAGAGAATTATATATATAGTTTAAATATCTTAAAACATTGCACGAGTTATGAGCCCTGAATTCAGAATGCGTCGATTGGTTCTCATTTGATGTAGGATCCCTGCACAAATGCGTGTATTCCGTAGTATATTAGAGATCTTGGTCTAATGATAGCCGTGGTAGAGGCCGGGGTTGGGGGAGAATACATCACCTTTAATCTAAGATGAAGAGCGGATATAGAATCTCACGCCTGTTTCTTGTTTGTGTTTTCTCTCGAAGGATACATGTTTTTTTTTTTTTTGTTCTTTTCTGTTTGAAGAATTTCAACTTTCAAAGCGATTTAAGGAATCAATTTATAATAAAATTGTTGTTTTACAAGATGCAGTAATACTGTTTATATAAATTTATGTACGAAACCAGCATATGAGATTTTCTTAAAAGTTCAAGTTTACCTGGTACAATATCAGTAATGTATTTCGATTTTCAAATTCACAAAAAAATTTACAGGGGAAAAAAACAACGAGGAAAAAAGATTACATACTACAAGTGGGGGAAGAGATAAAGGGGAATAAATACTATAAGATAAAGGAGTACATACATAAAAGTAAATTGTAGGACAGCAATAGGTCATTGACTGCAAGTTTTTATGACACAACAGCAAAACAGGGTCAACGCAAGTCCGGCCGACGGTTGCGCAACATCGGGCGGACTGGCAGCTGACCTAGTATAAAAGAGAAAAAGATGTAGAGTTAAGGTCGGTCGGAAATTTGTACGTTGACCACGCAGGAAGATGCCAACGGACAGGAGGGTAATGTGTTCTCGTTTAAGCACGAATGAGTATGTTATCCGTTGATGGATGTATGCGTGTGTTTAGATTTAGTTATGGCTTACATTCTGTGACGTGGCCGCGTGCAAGTTGTGCTGTCGATCCCTCCGAACCACCCCGGCCCAGTCAGGTTTTAGTAGAGTCACATCGGTTGTCACGCTCAAGAAATTCAAGACGACACATCTACCTGAAGGTGCTACCAACACAGCTGATCAGAGGTCAACAAACCGTTCAGCATTGAATTATTCTACGAAGGAGTTTCCATATACGCCACATCACGTATGCACGGCATCAACGGTCAGTGACCCGACATGTACACAGCGAAGCCAGCAAGCGGAGAAAGTTACAGTCAACTCAGTGACACTGAGCAAACCGGTAATTTAGGACAGGTAGATGGAGATGTTGAGAAGAATTAGAAGCGAGCATGAAATAAAGACGAGAGGAACTATTTCAGCAGACGTCCGATACTGTGCATTCTCCTCAAGACCTGTGAGGCAAGCGGCATTCTGAGCAAGCGGTACCCAAGGGAGAACTTCTGCAGAGTGTCGTAGGAGCTGATGCCATTCTGTGCACGCAAGGCGACAACACCGGCCCCAACGTGCTGAATGCTGCTGGTCCAAACCTATAGACTGCGGCCACTGCTTCCCAAGAGACTGGTCATATCGACGTGGAAGAAGGTGCCAGTATGGATATTCAGGCGATTACCTGCCCTGCACAGTCCACAGGGATATTCAGTTGATTACCTGCCCTGTACAGTCCACAGAAATCTAGACAGAAGTGACCATTTTTCTTGTTCTCTTGAAAACTATACAGTCACATACATAGGAGGACTCAAGAAAACTGTAGCAGTTCTACTGGGACATGTATGACGTATAAGGAAGGATAGATTAGAGAGGAGGAGCATCTCATGTCATCACCTGATTCCTGGTCATGACCTAACAAGTGTCAGTCTCTTATTAAACAAACATAAGGCTATGGGAGATGAGATGACTCATCGACATGCCCGTCTACAGCAGCTACAGGCTGTCAGTAATGAGCTCACTTAGGCTGGCAAAGTTGGAGAATACCAGATTGAGCAGGAAAACAGTGAAATGTCTTCACAATGCGGAAGTCTTGTACTGGCCACGTACTGCAAGAAGAGGCTAAATTAGACAGTTAACTTCTACCAGTTGTTTTTTGCTGATGCTGATGATGTGGACCCTTGGTTGATAGTAGTCTTAAGTATTTGTAAAGTGAGGATGTGGACAAGTATGAAGCCGGTGTGCAGTCATTACTTTAAGAAAGCTTACAGAGGTTAATGAGGAACTCGAGAGCTACCAGTCTGTTATAGAAGGACTTCACGAACAAGCTGGCAATCTTTGAAAACAGGATAGTGACTCACAAGATGCCTAAGTTCTCCTGAGTTCAACTGACAGACATTATCCTGAACTTCTTGAATTCTCCAAGCTGAGCAAGCAGAGAATCGTTGATACACTTTCACTTTACAAACTTTTCAATGAGAACAACTGAATGGAAACTTTTAAATGAGTTTGATGGAGAGGAAACATTTCAATGAGTCTGTTGAGCAGAAACTTGAATTGACGAAAAGGAGAAGTTTTTAAGCACAATAAATGTTACTGACGAGATTGAAGAATTAGCTATTATGAAGCACCGTTTCGATAGTTTCGGACATGAAATGAGTGCTACAGCATCCATTGTGATTCTCGAGAATCAATTAGCTCGTCAACTGCTGCAAGCTGAGTATCCAAGATGTAGTGTGTCGCCAAAAACCTGCTTAGTGTAATATGAAACATCCTTCGTGAGTTGACATTCAGAAGCGAGATGAAATCAGTGTTGCTCACGGCTTGCAGAATTTTAACATTGAGTGTAATGAAACAATTAGCTGGATCCACGACAAAAGCTAGGGTGACTGAATCCTCTGATGAGCAGGGTAATAACTTTGCTGGAGTAATGACTCTCCAGTGCAGGCTGAACACAATGGAGAAAGATCTTGCGGCCTTTCAAGCTAAGCTCGAGTCCCTTCAGAACAGGCAGAAAGACTGGAAGAACTGAAACCTATAGAAGGCCAAGTCACCAGAGAAAAGATTCGAGAAATAAATAATGTTCGGTTAGACCTTAAAAGAGTATTTAGAATTATCGAATTATCATGATTGTATTCTAAAGCTAGAATCAGCTATCTATATTCTGCGGCTAGAAATAATATAAATGAGAATAGATACTATAAGTGAAGAAAAAAAATAAAGGAGAATAGATACTGTAAATGAGAAAAGACATAAAGAAAAATGGATACTGTAAGCCAAGAATGAGATAAACGAGAAGGTTCAGTGGAGAATAGATACTATTCTCTCTCTCTCTCTCTCTCTCTCTCTCTCTCTCTCTCTCTCTCTCTCTCCCTCTCTGAACCTTAAGTACCAAAGGCACATGTGGCTTCCGCAAGGGTTTTCTACAAACTCCTATCCCTTGCCTTCCTTTCCGCTCTTGCCCAAGTGAGCCCTCTATTATTCAACATCCTCTCTGATGTTCTTCTCCGTGTCTCCTTATAAAGGCGAGTAGATGCTATTAATTAAGAAAGAGATGAAGGGGAAAAGATGCTATAAATGAAGAAAGAGATACAGGCGAATAGATACAATACTTGAGGAAAGACATGAAAGGAAATAAATATTATAAATGAAGAAAGGAGTATAGATACAACACTTGAAGAAAAGTGAACGACAAGTAGGTATAATCAGACAGCAAAAAAAAAAAAAAGCAGAAACGATTCTCCAGCATTTGTTAGGTTAATACTCGGAAGTGATATGGTTGGCTGTTATATACGATGATGATATTGTAGTATTTAATATTTTTATATGGTGTAGTATTTTATATTTACTTTACTGAGGTGAATTGATTTGTTCAATCTTTTATTACTTCTTGCCGCCGTCGTATTGAGTGGTGGAAGGGTGACTACGCCATACATTCACACCTTACGTATAAATAACAGGAACACGAAACAACAGCCCTTTTCTTCTTAAAATCACGATCCTTGTATTTATAAAATTCTGATCCACAAAGGAATGCGAATCAAACGAATCCTATGCGCATGAAGTCCATATATTTATACATTTCCACACGCGTTATTGATTCATAAAAAAAGGTTCCTTGAATAATATGATTTCAATCCTGATTACAATGCACATACTAAACTATACAAGTCAGCCTTCATCTATCGAATGATCCTTCGTCCACGACTGGTCGCTGGACTGTCACGTGCTCAACTTCTCCCCCTTTTCTTCTCTTCTCGTATTATGTACCTGGTCAGCGCCGGAATCGAAGGCCTGGGGATTTCCGTTCAAAACGTGGCCGTCTCTGGCCAGTGAGATTTCCAGTCAAAACCAGGTCACTGCTTGCTTTATTTTTCCACTCCTTACATACTCCCCCTGGTTTTGTACATTGTAGCATAGCTACATATCCTGAACTCAAAATCTTTATGACCTTCTTTTGGAACCAGCACATATGTTGCTGTAGTTGCGTGTCGTCTTCCTCCGGTTAGACTGTTGGTGTGTTGGTCTGGCCTATTTTTTACTGCCTTGCAGTATTTCTCATATACTGTATTTGGTGGTGTAATGTGGGCAAGGCTGCTACTCGTTGTTCGACGCTCTGCTCTGTAGCTCCGTCTTCTGATTCGGCGGGTGATTGGTTTTCATGTACTAGTAAGGATGTACTTGTTCGAGTGGTACTGTCTTCGCTGTCTACTGCTACCTGTGGGGTGGATGCGACTTCTTCCTCCGTTATTTCTATCTGCGTACTGTCAGGTTCGGTCTCTGATTCCGACGAGTCTACTACTATCTCATCGTCGGTGTCGTCATCGTTGTTGGGTGCTATACTGAGTGTAGCCTGTCTGCGCTGATTGTTTCTGTCGTCTGTAGGGATATTCCAATCTTGTTTGGCCTTTCTCAAATAGTTTGCGTGGACTCGTATTTTTCCTGTCAGTTGGTTCTTTATTATAAATGATACTGGAGATAACTTCTTTAGAACAAAGAATCCCGTTTTCCATTTGCTGTCGTGTTTTGATGTCATATGGTGGTTTAATAAGTATACTGGATCGCCTATAGAAATGTCCTCAGTTGTGCTTTGTTCTTCGTACTTTTGCTTCCGTGAGTCTTTGGTTCTGTTTATGTGGTTTATCACTTGTATAAGAGCCTTATGTTGTCTCATTAGCGTGTGTTCTATAGAATCATTTTCACTGTAGCAGTGTGTTCGTAGTCTCAGGATGGCGTCCAGGGGTAGAATGGGGTGTCTCCCGTACATGAGGAAAAATGGGGAGTATCCTGTTCGTTTAGAAATGTTCATATTCATCGCTGCCACCGCCTGTGCCAAGTACTCGTCCCATTTACTGACCTCCGTGTTTACCAGTTTGGCCACAATATCATTTAGTGTGCGATGCTGTCTCTCGTTTGTCTCGTTGGCTTGAGGATGGTATGGTGTTATGAAGATATGGTGAATGTTATAGCGTTTCACCATAGTTTGGAATTGTTCTCCGCGAAACTCGGGACCGTTGTCTGTGACTATAGTAATTGGTACTCCATGTCTTGGGACGATACTGTCGATTACCAAGTCAGCTACTGTTTTACTTTGGATGTTTGGCGTTGGAAAACACTCCGTCCATGCGGAATATTCGTCTGTTACATGCACGATGTACTTGTTGCCTGATGTGGTGACTGGATAAGGTCCTGAACAGTCGATACTTAATTTCAGCATGCATGCCGGTGGGGTATCGGATATTTCTAGCGGATTTTTTTTAGAGGTAACAAGTTTCTTGTTTTGCACGTTTGGCACTGCTCTATGTGCTGGTTTACGTCCTCTCTCATGTTCTTCCAATAGTATCCTATTTGTATGGCTTTCAACGTTTTTTCCGTCCCCATATGCCCGTTATTATCGTGGTATTGTAGATGTTGTTGTAGATGTTGGGGCGTGACGGTTCTCAGCCTGTAGTCGTCGTCGTCTTCTTCCACTTTGTATAGCACGTTATTCATTATTCTGAACTTTTCACTGATTTTTCTTGGTAATCGATTGTGCTTCATATCTGCTTTTAATTGCCTTATCTCCTCGTCCAGGTCTTGCTCATCTGCCATGACGGGAGGGGTGGGTAACTGTTCGGTGGGGGCTGGTAAGAGTTCGGATATTGGTTGTGGTTGTGGGAAGGGATCGTACATAGGAAAATCGGTTGGCAGAAAGGATGAAGAGTTGATGGTGTTTATTTCAAGCATGTTATCCTGCTTGTTGACAATTTCTGCTGTCTGGCGATTGTTGTGCTTACAATGTTCTGTTCCTGGCCGAGAAAACTGGTCGGCGAGGTTCCGTGTTCCTGAAATATGACGAATGTCTGCAGTGTAGGCTTTGATGAAGTGACTCCATCGTTGTATTTTGAAGTTCTTGTGCTTGGCGTTCATTAGGTTTATAAGTCCTATACTGTCTGTTCGGATGCTTAACTGGCAGTGTAACACATATTTGTGGAGTTTCTGTAACGCGTACACTAAGGCGTATGCCTCCTCGTTGATGTGCCATTTACTTTGTGACTCACTTAGTCTATGGGATAGAAAGTAGATTGGTTTTAGATTTTCCTCTCTCTGTCTTGTGCTGTTGTCTTGTAGCAACACGGCGCTTACTGTTGTTGCTGATGCGTCTGTGTAAAGTATCATCGGTTTATTTAAATCTGAGAATGCGAGCATGGTCTGTCGCATGAGGTCATTTTTTAGTGTGTCGAATGCCCTTTGACATTCTGGCGACCAGGAGAATCGGCTATATTTTCTTGTGAGCGCGATTAAGGGCTCTGCCTTGTGGGAAAAATTGTCTATAAACCTTCTGTAGTATGATATTGTTCCTATAAAACTTCGTATTTGTTTTAATGTCCTTGGTGTGGCTATCTCTGCCATTGCCTTTACTTTCTCTTTATCTGGTGTGATGCCTTGGCTACCCATGGTAAAGTCTAAATAATTGATTTTGTTCTGTGCGAAGTTGCACTTGGCCATTTTCAACTTGGCGTCATGTTGTCTTAGCCTGTCAAACACAGATTGTATGTGTTTGATGTGGTTCTGAATCGACGTCTTAGTAAAAATCAGTATGTCATCTATGTACGCTATGGCGTGGTCTGATAATCCGTACAGTACTTCATCCATTAATGCCATGAATGCTGCTGCAGCGTTGGCGACGCCAAACGTAGTTCTGGTAAACATGAACTTTCCAAAACTGGACGTGAAACTGGTCTTCACTTTAGAGTCATCTGTTAGGGGTATACTCCAATATCCTGATTTAGCGTCCAGTGTGGTAAAGTATTTTGCGCCGTTGAGCAATGACATGATTTCTTCTACGTTGGGCATCTGGTATGTGATGGGAGTCGTGATTTTGTTTAGTCCTCTAAAGTCGCAGCAAAAGCGATGTGTTCCGTCCTTTTTTCTTACTATAACTATCGGTGAGTTCCACTTGGACAGTGGTGCTCGTTCTATGATCTTTGCCTCTAGCATATCCTTGATTGCTTTCTCTATAATGCCTCTGTGTTTGGGTAGCGTAGGGTATGGTTTTGTGTATGCTGGTGGGTTGGATCCAGTGTCTATGTGCAGATGGACGGTATTTGTTCTAAGTCGTTATTTGCGAAAATGTCTTGATTCTTGTCTATTATCGTTTTGACAGCTGCTTTGTGTTTATGATTTACCTGCATTTGTGTAAGCAGTTGTTGGATTCTATCAGTAGATCTGGTGGTATTTGCGTTGTTCTATGTTTGTTCTTTATTTATATTATTTATGTCGAGGCCGAACTCTGCTTTTGCTATGATTTGTCCTTTTTTTATTCTAAAATGCCTGTTGGAGTTGCTGACTATAGTCACGAGGCATTTTCTTTGTTTATCGGGGTTAACGATACTGTCTATAGTTTCAGCACAAGGTTCGTGAAGTAATACACTATTCTGGTCAATAGTGATCATTAACTCCGTGTCTTTAAATGCCGATAAAAGTCTTTGCAATTTTGCTGGTACGATGGTTATTGTTTGTGGTTTAATTGCGACGTCACAAGTAGCTCTGATCGTTGAGCAAATCTCGTATTCGTTTTTCATAGGTACTTTGGTATTTCCAATCGATAGTTGCATGCTTCCGAAATCCACTATTGCTTTTGTGTGATATAGAAAATCTCTGCCTAGTATTGCGGGTCTGCACATTCTGTCTACCACTATAAACGTTTGTTTATGAGTTTGTCCTCCTATGCATATGTTTATCCATGTGATTCCTTTTGCCCTTAATTCATAATTATCGACAGTCCAGCGTTTGCCTTCGTTGGGCAGTAATACCGTGTTTGAGCGAATAGTTTCCCATACGTTTTGTCTGATCAGACTGACTTCGCTGCCAGTGTCGATGAGTGTGTGGATGATGGTGTTCTTTATCTGCGCGGGAATGGTGGCAGTTGCGTTTGTGCCGTTTTCAAGTGTTGTGATACGGCCCGTTGCTACTTGTAGAGGTGGGGTGGACCGTTTACCATACCTCCGTTGAAGTTTTCCGAGCGTTTTCTCTGTTGATTGTAGACTCTGTATTTTGGTGTAGATTCTCGTGGTGTTCTGTATCGGTCCTCAGGTGGTCTGGCGAATCTGGGTGGTGCATATTCATGGTTGGTCTGCATGCTCCTCCATGAACTTCTGGTTGATACGGGCGCAGATTCATATCTGCATTGGCGAGCTATGTGCCCATGAATACCGCAGCTGAAACATGGTTTTGATTTTATGTTCGTCTGCGTGTCCTGATAAGAGACCTGGGCCACGGTGGCCGTGCTTTGAATTACGCTTTCCGAGGCAGCTTGTCTTTGTGTAGCACTGTCGTTGCGTAAAGAAGAAGTCATTGGTTCAGTTGTCGGGCATGGGGTATCCCCATTGGCCATGCGGGATGTTAGTCTTTTTGTGAATTGCTCCATTTCGATACTGTGTTGATTGCCGAGTTTAATGTCTGAGGGTCTTTCTTGATTAACTTAGTTTTGATTGCTTTGTCGTACACAGCGTCTATAAAAAAATTTGCCAGCAAATGCTGCGTGGCCGGTTGATGTATCTTGTCGTTGTCGAAGGCTTGTTTTGCCAGTTTAATCATTGTTTCTGCCATGTTTTGGATTGGCTCTTCTTTGTGTTGCTTCAAATTGCTTATTTGTCTCAAGGCTGCATGAGGATCGATGCCTTTGCTGAAACATTTAGCTAGTTCTTTCTTAAAATCCGCATATGTTTCGTCTGAGTTCTCTTGAATTCGCCTGGAGACAAAGTCTGAAACACTCCCCGTTGCTGTAATAAGGAATATGTTTTTCTTGTGCGAATCATGTAGGTTATGCACAAACACATATTTTTCTGTTTGTTCTATCCATTGTTGGAATCTCTGTGGGTCGCCAACGTAGGTATCGATGTGGCAGGGTAAACCTTGAGTGGCGAAGGTTAGCTTTAATTGTCTCAAGGCTTCGGTCATTGTTGTGACCGGGTCAGCTTCTAGTTTGGGTTCGATATTTGTTGCAGACTCCATGGTTCTTGGCCTTTTGATGAAGCTTATCGGTTGAATATTTGTAGAAATATTTTCCGAGATGTTACACTGCGTGCTTGTTCACACTGCAGCACTATGCGTGATTGTCCGTACTGACTTACTGTCCAGCCTGTCTGTTCCCCGACTAACACACATTTCTTCCGACTAGGCGTGCTCCACTCTGACTGGAAATTCCAGTGGGGTCTTCCTCACACGGGAACTTTCTTCAAAGCACAGCCTCTGTCCGAATGTGACGTAACACGCACGTGGGCGCTGAGCCTTGACCTTTTCCTGGTGGAATTTCCCCTGTACACTCGCTAAACACAGAACCTTGACTGGCCACTTGTCAGCCATGTTTGTGCAAACGGTGACCTCCTATGTTCCAGTATTAATCCAAATGGTTTGTAACAAGGTCAGCTGACATATCAAACATATATTATCATATATGCAACGAGGAATCGTTGGGTCACGGTCACCACATGTAGTATTTAATATTTTTATATGGTGCAGTATTTTATATTTACTTTACTGACGTGAATTGATTTGTTCAATCTTTTATTACTTCTTGTCGATGTCGTATTGAGTGGTGGAAGGCTGACTACACCATACATTCACACCTTACGTATAAATAACAGGAACACGAAACAACAATCCTTTTTTTCTTAAAATCACGATCCTTGATTTATAAAATTCTGATCCACAAAGGAATGCGAATCAAACGAATCATATGCGCATGAAGTCCATATATTTATACATTTCCACACGCGTTATTGATTCATAAAAAAGGTTCCTTGAATAATATGATTTCAATCGTGATTACAATGCACATACTAAACTATACACGTCAGCCTTCATCTATCGAATGATCCTTCGTCCACGACTGGTCGCTGGACTGTCACGTGCTCAATTTCTCCCTCTTTTCTTCTCTTCTCGTCTTATATACCTGGTCAGCGCCTGGGGATTTCCATTCAAAACGTGGCCGTCTCTGGCCAGTGGGATTTCCAATCAAAACCGGGTCACTGCTTGCTTTATTTTTCCACTCCTTACAATAATACTAGTTTCTTGTGAATTCTTTGGCTTGTTTGGATACTCAAATTTTTTTTTTAAAAGGACAAAATCCTTCTCGCTAATCGCCAGGAGTTTTACAATGCCGGCCACAATTGGGGAGCAGGCAAAGCCTACAGAGTTTGCTAGGATGACCTCATCCTTTCTGGTCGATGATGTAATGTACCAGGAGAAGATTCGGTGGTAGCTGGGTTGAAAAGGGAGGATTGTAACTTGGAACTTTGAGAGCCATTGCTCGGAAGAAAAAAAAAATTTACGTTGTCTGTTGCTTTCAATTTCTGCTTCATCTTAGAACCTGCTCTTTTCAGATCTCGCAAATATACAGTAATGTCAGCTCTGCTTGGTACAGTAACACTGTTTTTTCTCACTACAAAGTTCACTCTTTTCTCTTAGTGCCTTCTTCATGTCGTAAAACCTGCACGTTGAGTTGAAGACTGCGGTAAAACTGGTTGTGGTAAAGCGCATATAGTCAGAGATGCTTGCTGCAGTTTTACAAAAGAAAGTAGAAAGAAATAAAGATAGGAAGGAATGACAAAAGTGGTTACGACATTAGCACTTCGAAAGGTAACAAATTTAGTACCAAACCAATATTTCGGCGGTACGCCTTCATGAAGCCAGATATCCTCAAGGAAGTAATGCCATGTGTTTTTGTTTTTTCTTTTTCTAAAACTACACCATACACCTTTGACTATCTCCAGAAACTGCTAGTGTCGAGCCTAAATGTAAAACACTCATAGATCTGTTATTGTTATATAATTTATCGAGTTTATAATTCGTTTTTATCAGATAATATTTTAAATACACTAAGTTAAGACTTCTACCTACCTGTTTTGGAAACACTGAACACCCTCTAGAGACAGATGTCGTAAAGTTCTAATTATCTCATTCACACAGGTTAATTAAAAACTTAAAAAAATAAGCCAAAAACAAAACAAAATAAATGCCCGTGTTTCTCCTCCACACAGCAAGGGAAGATAAATGTTATCCCAAGAAAATAAACAACAAACTATACAGCATACGTACAGTTCTAATGACAACAATGATAGAGCAGTGTTTAGGAAATAAAACATTGATCACATGGTTTTGTAGAGCTGTATGCGAAGCTGGAGATCTGGCGAGGTCTGGCAACTCTACCCGCCTCCTCTCGCGATTGAAGGTCTCCCCTGGCGCAAGATTCGAGTGTTGAGCTGCGAGCAGAGCGGGCCAAACTTAACACCAACGAGCAGCAAATCTAGTGTATTCTCTGGAGGGCATTGCTTGTACAAGACTGGGGGGGGGGGGTGTGTGGTGCGAACGAACATCTTTGTAGAATACTGCGAAATATAATAGTTTTTTCTGTGCTTCATAATACAACGCTACATCTGTTAATTGTATCACTGTTTCAACCATGTAGCAACAGATTTTGAATCATACATCAGCAGATTCTGACCATACAACAACATACAATGACCATACAGTTAAATATTCTGACCATACTACAACAGATCTTGACCGTACATCAACAGATTTTGACCATATAATAAGAGATTCTGACCATGCAGTAACAGATTCCGACCATACAACAATAGACTTTGACCACATACCAACATATGTTGACAGTATAGTAATAGATTCTGATCATACAACAATAGATTTTGAAGACACATCAACAGATGGTAACCATACGTTAACAGATTCTGGCCACATAATAATAGATTCTATCCATAAAGTAATAGTTTTTACTGTCGCCACTCACTGAGTAGTAGTTCCTGCCACCGCTAATTTTATTTTGGCTGCTACTTCTAATACTACTATTACTACAACTACTACTACTAGTACTACTACTACTTCTACTGCTACTGTTACTACTACTACTACTACTACTACCACCATCGCTACTACTACTACTACTACTACTCCTCTACTACTACTACCACCATCGATATTACTACTACTACTACTACTACTACTCTACTACTACTACTACTACTTCTACTACTTCTACTACTACCACCATCGCTACTACTACTATTCCTGCTACTAGAGATGATGACGACTGCAGTAAAACTGCTTCTGGTAATAAAGGTAGATAGAGGCGTATGGTTCTAGTAGTAAAGGTAGATAGAGGTGTATGGTTCTAGTAATAAGGGTAGATAGAGGTGTATGGCTCTAGTAATAACGGTAGATAGAGACGTATGGTTCTAGTAATAAAAGTAGATAAAGGTGTATGGTTCTAGTAATAAAGGTAGATAAAAGTGTATGGTTCTAGTAATAAAGGTAGACAGAGGTGTATGGTTCTAGTAATAAAGGTAGATAAAGGTGTATGGTTCTAGTAATAAAGGTAGACAGAGGTGTATGGTTCTAGTAATAAAGGTAGACAGAAGTGTATGGTTCTAGTAATAAAGGTAGATAAAGGTGTATGGTTCTAGTAATAAAGGTAGACAGAGGTGTATGGTTCTAGTAATAAAAGTAGATAAAAGTGTATGGTTCTAGTAATAAAGGTAGATAAAGGCGTATGGTTCTAGTAATAAAGGTGGATAAAAGTGTATGGTTCTAGTAATAAAGGTAGATAAAGGTTGTATGGTTCTAGTAATAAAGGTAGACAGAGGTGTATGGTTCTAGTAATAAAGGTAGACAGAGGTGTATGGTTCTAGTAATAAAGGTAGACAGAGGTGTATGGTTCTAGTAATAAAGGTAGATAGAGGTGTATGGTTCTAATAATAAAGGTAAATAGAGGTGTTTGGTTCTAGTAATAAAGGTAAATAGAGGTGTTTGGTTCTAGTAATAAAGGTAGACAGAGGTGTATGGTTCTAGTAATAAAGGTAGATAGAGGTGTATGGTTGAGTTTTAAAAACGACAGAGGGAGCGAGGAAACTGAACAGAAACACAAATGACAGAATGTAGGGAAGTAAAATGAGAACATGTAAATGAAGAACACAACAACATCCAATATTTCGGCCTGAGAGTTTTTCAAGGATTACAGACAAGGACAACACATGACAAAAAAAAGGAAGGAAAAGAGATGAGAAATTGAAGCCCCCCTCCCCCACCAACCTTTCTGGCACGAGTTGGAGTTGGGTTTTTTGGAAGACGAGGTAGAGCTGCAAGATTCGCTCTGGAGTTTGAAGCCTTGCCTGGAATATACAGCTGGGGATGTGTTACAGGGCAGTGAGATACAAGCGTGCTGGAAGTCGGCAATGTCCCGTGCCTTTTCTAGGCCACTTACAGACTACTCAAAAGATTTCAAGGGCCACAATCATTTTTCAGGTGAGTTGGGAAAAGAAAATTATTGCTGCAAATATTGGAATGACTGCAACTGACAACCGACTGCCAAGGTTAGGAACGTTACTAAACTATGTGATGGTGATAAATTCTTCAGGTGTTATAGGTAAAAGAAAACCACAAGAAAATTGTCAGTAAGTTTCACGCTTCACCTTTCGAAGGACACAATTCACGCAGTGACAAGAATGTCTTGCCCGTGCAGACTGTGTAGTTCTGAACACAGTTCAGCTTCTTCTATCAAGTACAAGGGAATTTATGGCCGTAACTGTGGGACTACTTAACAATGTCTCTGAGACGTCGGCCTAGTGGTGCTGACAGATGGCGTGCCATGGTATGGTTCCAGAAAGGTGTGTCAGTGAGGGGGATTGGCAGACGGCTTGTAGTAACCTATTCAGTCATTCAAAGACTGCCAGATAATTTTGTCAACACTGGAACTGTGGAACTAGCCAGAAAGTCTGGACGACAAAGAATAACAAACGTGCAACAGAATCGATGCTTTGTCCTAATCGTTCTGTGAGACAGAACAGATACGGCCAGCGCAATCAGGGCGCATTTGAAAGAAACCAGCAACACAACTGTCAGCTACGAAGCGATTCGCAACAGGTTTCGTGAGGAAAATCTTTACCTAAGACGTCCCGCAGTACACCTCCACCTAAAAAAACTTCAGCGCTCAGCTCTTCTTACTCGGTCTCGAGTTCATATGGCATTTACCAGCCAGCTCCGGTCACTAGTACTCTTTACAGATGAGTCGAGGTTTACGATGTCGATTAACATTCATTCTATCTATCTATCTATCTATCTATCTATCTATCTATCTATCTATCTATCTATCTATCTATCTATCTATCTATCTATCTATCTATCTATCTATCTATCTATCTATCTATCTATATCTATCTATCTGTCTATCTCTCTATCTATCTATCTATCTATCTATCTATCTATCTATCTATCTATCTATCTATCTATCTATCTATCTATCTATCTGTCTGTGTCTGTCTGTCTGTCTGCCTCTCTGTCTGTCTAAGAGCATGTCAACTAATTTTACAGTCCCTGTATGGAGACAATGCTTCTTTCGAAGACTCCACCCCTATGGGATAACATGGTGATCACTGTATCATTAGAAGGGCTAGTCCTGTTAGTGGGGGTACGATCAGAGAGGTGGGACGGGGTTTTAGTCAGCTAAAGTTCGCCAACCTTGACTCTAGCATGTCAGCTATGGTTGCCAAATCGGAGAGGGTCTTCTCCTCTCCCCTCACAGAAACTACCTGAAAGATGGTCTGCATAAAAATATCTGGATACTGAAAACATTCTGAGAGAGAGAAAGAGAGAGAGAGAGAGAGAGAGAGAGAGAGTCCTACAGGATAACATCTTAGTTTATAGATAAATATTATGCATATTATCTAATTTCATCTGATAAGGCATTTTGTTTCTTTGTGATGTGTTATCTTGCACACAGACTATGTCTGGGCCACTCAGTGGTTCTATATTATATCTGTGGAAAGAAATGAAACGTGAACGTCAGAGTTGGCAAACCATAGCTGATCAAGACCCTATCTCACCTCTAAGGTGATACTGAGAGATAGAGACACCTCTGTGTAGAGATATCTCTCTTTGTAAGAACATTAAGAAATTGATTCAAAATGGAAACATTGCTTCAAAAATCTAAGATCTAACTTATAATTTAAAAACACTTTAACCATTCCTAAAATGATCGTATGATGATCTGGTGGGACATGATTTCTCCAGAACTAAAACTTTTCTTATCCTGGAGAACTATGATGGATATTATTATAAATATTACATACAGTAAATCACAAATCTGTTATAGAAACAGTCCCTAACATTGCTAACTGCTCACACATGTATAGTGTTATTCGTTTTTTCCTAGCAAGTCAGTCTGTCTGCCACACTTACTTTCTGACTGCTCCATAATATCAGTGCCAATTATCGAGCGGACGCCTGTGTATATTGTTATAGAAAATATAAACCACGAAGTTGTATTATTATGAGTTATAAAAAGTAAACAAAGACAGATAATAAACACAGTCTAATAGGCCACTCTCTGCGAAACAGTGGAACACAACAGGCCAAAGAAAAAGAGGCAGACCGCGTGAAATTCTGAAGAGGACATTGTTAAGAGAGGCCAAATTAACAGGGATAAAATCCTTTGATGAGGTTGAAAGACTCGACGAAGACAGGAAAAATTGGCCAACTACTTTGCGAGCTCTATGTGACGTTTAACGCCACAGGAAGGATATAAGATAAGATAAGAATAGGCCACTTATGTAGAACACTTCACTGTTAGAATAATAGTTATATTTGTCAAAATGTTTATATTGACGTTTTGCGCTGACATAAGATGTAGAGTAGCACGTGAAACAATGAATAATTTTGAAGTTAGATCTGATTTTGATTGTATAAAATTATGGTAAAAGTTTTCGAAAGAAATAAATTTGTCTTAAATGAAACTTGTAACTCAGAAGGGGGGCAGAAGTTTTTATGTTTCCGCTGGCGAATATAATAAAATAATTGTCTTTATTTTATCATAGAAATAAATCATTTGATTCATTTCTTTTGTGATGAGAAAATAAAGACATTGTGCTGAAGTGACAAAGCATTGCTGCATTTTCTATTACAAAATATAAACTGGTAAATAATTTATAACAGTAGCAGAAATATCTTTAACAAAGAGAATAGCGTCTCCGATTATCAAATTATTTTTCACATCTCGTATCTTTTGCAGTTTTTAATTCAGAGAGTTGAGGAAATAAATCTGTTCGCGAATTTAAAAAAAAAAGAATATTTAGGCGATTTTATTTCCCATTTTAAAACATTCTTATAATAAAATACCTGACCATATTCTACGAGGAACGGTTAAACTCTTCCACTGATATTTTTATTATGTCAGATTTCTATTTGTATTTTTTCGTTAATTCGTCATTTTACTCAAGAATTGCTTACATGACTATACAAACAAAGCCGACAAGAGATACTTTTATCTTGCTTTTTCTCTTTCCTGTACGAATGAAGCAGATGATAAATGAAAGATTTCCTTTGTTATTCAGTCTGGAGCTAGTTATTTTTCTTTTCTCATAGGAAATTGAATCTGACAAAGTGAATATCACAGTCTCACCGGCCACAGAAAGTAGATTCAGTTTGTTCTGTAAAAAGTGTATCTGTTGTAAACTTACCCTTTATTGGTATGGAGAGGATATATAAGGCGAAGTCTAAGGATATCATCTCTATGCATTTTTGTGCAGATATTTAAAAACATGTTTTTATAGAATACAATGCCGCCTGGTTAGCTGAGTGGTTAGACACTCCTTTTACGAAAATGGTACCCGGTTCAAATTCTAACAGTGGGACTTTTCTAGTACACACTTAAAAAGACCCCGGGTCAACCCAACCTCAAGAAGTGGATACCAGAGAAGTCTGGGAAGGTAAATGCGGCCATGCGTGACACTGATCACATCAGAGTTTCTTGTGTTGAAGGTCGTTGGAAATACGGGCATATCACCGTGTCCACGATATGAACTATTGGCACGGAAACAGAGATTTCACTTTCTTTCCATAGAATAAAACACTTTATCTTAGAAAATAGATTAGCTTGTCTAAACTTTGGAAATTATTAAACCACACAGACGAACGTTGAAAGTGATTGTTTATTTTTATTTTTTCATTGCCCTAAACGCCCAGTACACAAGGACCAATAAATAATCACATACATTATGTGCCGCGTTGGAAAAGGTTAAAGATCATTGTTCTCTATCTTTTTGCATTGTATTTTTTTCTGGTGATTATATGCCGTTTCTTCAGTTGACTAGAATATTTTTCTCTTAACCTCCTTCTTATTTTCTCCTAGAATTACCAGTGTATACCACGCTGTCTAGCTTGTCTTCTCACATTTCCAAGAAAATCTTACCGCTTTTTTCTTTCTTTACACTAAAACTTCTTCGTTTGTTTATCCAAGTAGCCAAATATTTGCTGCGTATTTCTCTGCATAAAACATATTTTACTTGAAATTTCTTGATCATCTTCTAGTTCATTTTCCAAGTTTCTTAACCGCACAGAAATATTGGTTCTATATAGCAGTTTTGCTATATTATTAGAGACATTCTGGGATTTCATAGATATGAGAAGCATGATTTTGACAATAAAAAATACTGTACTTTACTGTGGTGGTGTCTCTTTGTCTTCGGTTCGTTTTGCGTACAGTTCTCGCTCTCGTCAGCAGACAAAAGAAAAGATAAACTGTATAAAAAGAATACTCAACAAGGAAGCAAGAAACCTCTTTTGTTTTTATACTTCTTACTCGCTAACTCTCAACTGATCTCAGAATCTAGAGGTCCGTCCACCCACTATCTGTAACTGGTAGAAGCACACGATTCTCTCTAAAGAGATAAATAATGAGACTTTAAAAGAAAAAGTAGGAACAGCTTTATTCATTAACGGTACACACAGCTCACAGTTTATTCATACAAAACATCACAGGACAACAAATTAAGAAAATAAGTATAATTTTACATAAGAAAGAAAATGTGAAGAAAGGTGGAGACATCTCTTGATATGTGTGAGACTGCAACCGAGACATGGTGTTGGCTATCAGTTCAAATTCTTTTATTTTACTTATTATTCTATTTTTCTTACAAATGCATTTAACTTTTAGAGTTTAATTCTAGGTGGTTCCAGAGTATCATATTCATAAGTGATTTTAGAGGGCCAGGTAGCGTGTGTCATCATAGTGACACTGTTTAATGGCTATCATCGCTCTGATGTCCGACTTAACTCTTTGCTTGCGGCTGTTGAAATCTTTGGACTGTGGGTTAGCACTATTGTAAGAAAGATGTCATGATGACATTTATGTTTCAGGATCTCCGTAGACATCAGCTTTTCTTAACCTTTCCCTTCTTCACATCAATGTCTGGAATAGTGCTTTCTCTCTACGTTTTTATCTGCTATTTCCTTTATGCCACTATATTTTAGATCCTTCAACACAACTGACATCACTAACATCTATTCCGTCAATCTTTATCTAGATTAAGCAAGTACTGTACTTCTCTCTCTCCTTCACTTTCTCTGTGTCTCTGTGTTTGTCTCTCTCTCTCTGTGTCTCTCTCTGTGTCACTCTCTCTCTGTCTCTCTCTGTCTATCTCTCTGTGTCTATCTCTCTCTGTGTCTGTCTCTGTGTCTTTCTCTGTGTCTCTCTCTATCTGTCTCTCTGTGTCTCTCTCTATCTGTCTTTCTGTGTCTCTCTCTATCTATCTCTCTCTGTGTCTCTCTCTATCTATCTCTCTCTGTTTATCTCTCTCTGTGTCTCTCTCTGTCTCCCTTTCTTTCTATCTCTCTCTCTGTCCTCTCTGTCTATCTCTCTCTCTCCCTTTCTACACACTGCAGACATACTGTACAGCAAATCCTTCCAGACTATAAAAGAAAGAAAAATGTACAAACACGCGAGAACACGTGACCAACATGACGAGCCGAGCAAACTAAACAGAGAAAAGAAAATTTTTACTTTCAGTCTACGAACAAGCCTATAACCTGAAACAAACTTCTGAGCAAAACCAAGAAAAACGAAATCCTAATTGCAGGCACAGTTATACGAGTATTAAGGAGAAAGGAAGTCCAACATTTCCTACTTAAATGGCCAAGATTAGATGAATTATGAATAAAACTGCTTCTAGGACACCCTAAAGTTCCCAATCGTTTATATTCCAAGGCTGACAACTACATGGACAGTCAAGTTCTTCACTATGTCATCAGCTACCAAGAGCTTCTAGCTCACAGCAACAAGGAGATCCACCACCACCACCACCACCACCACCACCACCAGCACCACCACCACCACCAGCACCACCACCACCCAGTGCTTACTTGCTACAATTGCTCACTATTAGTAATCAAACAGATTGGTATCACAGCCCACTGACCTACTGCTTAAGTTACAGCGTTTTATAATCACAGAGTTTTGGAAGCAGCCATACACAAGTCAGAAGATCAGTTCGTTAATATCTTTTTTTATCTCTGTTTAAAATACAACTCTCTTACCTGTGTTATATATCTTATAAGCAACATTATACTTTCTTTTCTTCCATCTTAGTCCTGTATGTTTATCATTGAGGCGTAGTCACAAAATCAACACTATGTGCTCCGTTAATGAATAAAGCTGATTCTAGCGCTTTGAGAAGTGACATTATTTGTTATCACAGCCTTACCGCGGTGGCTTTCTGAATATTTATTATATATTTAGTTTCATATAATCAAACAAACAAATTTTTCCTCATGTAACAGCTACCAAATCAATATTAACTTGGTATTTCGGGACGAACATTTAGTCAAATTTGTACATATTGTCAATGATTTTTGTATATATTGTCAGATATTCTTCCATATATTGTAACAATCATTTCATCTTGTCCGATGTTCAATTCTGACATATCTGGACACACTTCCGGCAATGATTAGACAATAATGACTGTCGTTTCTCCACTTCTATTATCAGTGAATCCTAAAATAACTATTAAAAATTAATGAGCAGAATTTGTTAAATTGATACCGAAATAAATACGTCCAAAGACAATCTGTTCATGGAGAACGTGAAACATAGAGAAGAGATACTTTAAGATACGTTAGTGATGCATCTTTCTGAAGTCCTAAACGTTTCTTATTTATGCATTTTTATTAGCGCCTTCGGAATGGGAGCTAACGTTATAAATCTGATTATATTTTATAAACAAGGTTTCCATTTAACTATCAATATTAGTTTCTTCGGCTTAGCCATATCGGATTTATTCTGTTTATTATTTCAACTGTGGAACTCACTGCTTAATAACCCTTTGATTTTCGCCACTAAATTACCTATCGTGTATTATGAGGTTCAGCTTATAACTGGAGCTATACCTCATGAGATGTTCACTAAACTTACCTCATTTATCACCGTTTTTATCATGATCGAACGATGTCTTTCCATTTGGTTTCCATTACGAATCAAGCAGATCATCACACCAAAGATAGTAACAGGAATTATTATTTACTTATATTGTCTTACGCTGTTTTATGCATTTCCACTGTTTTGTACTCATCGTTTGGAGTGGAAATTCGTTCCTGCTGTCAACGGAACTCTCCTGGGTTTGGTACTTACAAGTAATATCGCGCTGAGCACAAACTACATTTTGAACAGTGTACTAGGAATTGTGAGCTTCGTGGCAGTTGTTGTACTAACTCTGATATTAACAATAAAACTTGGACAGACAAGATCGTGGCGCAGAACGGCAAACGTTCACCAGGAAAACTCTAAATCTTTGTCTAATCGAGATAAATCAGCAATGAAAATGGTTGTTGTTATTGCAGCTATTTTCATTATTTGTTATTTTCCATCTACTATGTTATCAATAACAACATTCCATGATTCAGAATTTGGTCTAAACGGCAAAAGCTTTGAAAGATCTCGTATTTTCTGGGTTTCTGCACTTGTTTTTGAGGACATCAACTCAAGCGTAAACATTTTCTTGTACCTAAAGATGAGTACAAATTTCAGACGTTCTGCTAAAGTACTCTTTTACAGATGTACACATTTCAGTTGAAGGTTTTTAAGAATAACTGTGCTACATGACAATATAAATATTCGGAACTTTGTATAAAGCAGTAAACTATGCTGTTCTTAAAGTGAATACCTCTTGGTGAAGATTTAGTTTCCTGAGACAGGATAAAATAATCATATTGTAAACTGGCTATTTGTAAAGCGATGCCCTGTTTTGTACTTGTTTTAATTTGATATGTTGTGTATGAAAGAGAACAAGCTCTGCTATGAGTACGAAAATTTGATCGAAATTTGGTGTGAGTACTACATCAAAATAGTCAACACACCAACAGGAAGAAGAAAGTTCTGGAGTGCTTTGATTAATGGACCCCAATGTAAGTATAACTATCCCTCAAGAGTACATTCTAATCACACTTGCTATTTCTCTACATAAAAAAGCACTACTAACGAAAGATGCTCACTCGACAGTCAAACTAAACCTGTGCGTAATTTTAGACTTTTTCTCTGACAAAGACGTCATACTTGTCGCTAAGAAAAAGACTGAGCACAAATTCCGATTCAGACAGTCTAAGAACATTCTAGATGATGTAAACAGCTAGGTGCCATAACTTTCTATATCTATCTATCTATGCCTCTGACCCCTCGTGGAGCATAGGCCGCCAACAAGAGCTCGCCAGGCAGTTCGGTCCTGGGCCACTCTTTCCAACTGTCTCCATATCTGGTTCATTATTTTGATGTCCGTGTCCAGACTTCGGCGCCTGGAGTTCCTTGGTCTCCCTTTCCTCCTTTTACCCTGTGGGTTCCATGTTAGGGCTTTCCTTGTAGTACTGGATGTGGATTTCCGTAGGGTGTGTCCGATCCATCCCCATCTTCTTCGTAGGATGTCGTCTTCCACTGGTTGCTGGCCTGTTCGCTGCTGCAGTTCTTGGTTACTTATGGTATCTGGCAATCGTATTTGTAGAATCCTTCTAAGGCATGTGTTAATAAATGTCTGGATTCGTTTCATGATCGTAACAGTAGTTCTCCAAGTTTCTGAACCGTATAGCAGAATGGGCTTTATCATGGTGTTAAATACTGTGATCTTCAATTTAGTTGACAAGGTTGAAGTTCCCCATATTTTCTTCATCTGATGGAATTTTACTCTTGCCTTGCCCATTCTTGCTTTTACATCAGCTTCTGTTCCTCACTGCTTGTCTATCACACTTCCCAGATAAGTAAACTTTTCAACCTCTTCCAGTTCCTCTCTTTCCAATATAATGGGCATTTCGTTGACCTCATTTACTCTAAGAACTCTGTAGTTGGAGCAGGAGCTCAAGTCACCTTTCTTTCATAGCTTGACAAGGTAACCTTCTTTCCACTCTGTAGGCACTTGCTCCTCTTCCCAGATCTTCCTGAAGAGGGGGTGAAGAATGTCTACACTTGTCTCAATACCTGTTTTCAGTGCTTCTGCCGGGATATTATCAAGTCCTGCTGCCTTGCCATGCTTCAGTTGTTTTATGGCTTTACAGATCTCTTCCCTTGTTGGTATACCACAATCTATTCGTAGATCTCTATCGGCTGGTTCAATATTCGGTGGGTTATGAGGGGCTGGTCTATTCAACAATTCTTCAAAGTGCTGCATCCATTTGTCTCTCTGTCCCCAGTCATTGGGTATTGTTTTTCCTTTCTTGTCTTTCACTGGCCTCATCGGCACACTATAATTTCCAGTCATCTTCTTAATTGTGGAGTATAGATCCTGTATATTTCCCTGCCGGGCAGCTCCTTCTGCCTCTGTTGCCAGTGTTTCTATGTAGTTCCTTTTGTCTGTCCTGATGCTCCTCTTTGTTTTCCTACATGCTTCCCTATAATATTCTTGTACAATAATTTTACTGGCTCTTGTGCGGCTGTTGTTGAGTGTTGCTTTTTTCCTCTTTCTCTCCTCTATTCTCCTTATGGATTCTGCAGAGATCCACTCCTTGTGGCACAGCTTCCTGGGGCCAAGCACTTCTTGGCATGATGAGGTAAATGCTTCTTTCACTCCTTGCCATCTCTTATCAATTGACTCTTCTTCTGGTAGATCTTGTAGAATTTGAAACTTATTGGCGAGTGCGATCTTAAATTCTTCCTGCTTAGTTCTATCTTTTAGAACTGTGGTGTTGTATCTCTGGCGTTGTCTACTGTTGCCTCCTATCCCAGTCCTCTTTAGTTTTAACTTCAATCGAGCCACAATTAGATGGTGATCTGATGCAACATCGGCTCCTCTTTTGCCCCTTACGTCCTGAAGAGATCTTCTGTATTTCTTCCCAATGCATATATGGTCTATCTGATTCTCTGTTACCTGATCCGGAGAAACCCATGTAACTTTGTGTATCCTTTTATGATGGAATAAACTCCTCCAATGACCAAATTGCTTGTGGCACAAAAGTCAGCAAATCTCTCTCCATTATCATTCATTACACCCAATCCTTGCTGCCCCATGATATCTTCGTATCCCCTGTTGTCACTTCCGATCTTGGCATTGAAATCACCCGTGGCGATAACCATGTTCCGCTCTGGACGACTCTGCACAATACCCAGCAATCTCTCATAGAATTCCTCCTTAGTACCATCGCTGCTTTCATTTGTTGGTGCATAACACTGAATGAGATCCATATTTATCCTTCTCTTTTGGGTTTTGAAGGTGGCTATAATAATCCGTGGGCCATGCACCTCCCATCCAATTAGCGCTCCCTGAGCTGTCTTTGACAGGTTTCCCTGGCTTTCACTGTCCGGCTTCATGCTTCCTCCAGCTGGAGGCCCGTCCTCCCCCAGGGCCGAAATATCTCTTGAGTCTCTTTTTGGCGTTTCTGTAGCAAAGTTCTTTTTATAGGATAAGGTTGCTGGCCTTAAGTCAACCCTCCCCCTTTTTCCTGACTTGGGACAGGCAATGATCCATAAAATGGAATACTTTGAAAGCAATTAACTCACACTTGTTTCATTGGTTAGTTACCTTTGACCAAATACTGTCACATGAGTACTCGTATTCAGGAACCCAGATACACGCTGACAGATGTTCACATCACATATAGAAATATCCGACTTAAATCCGTGGCTGCAAAAGATAAAAACCGGCACATGATGATGTTTAATTGATGAAAATGGTAATGGTAAGTGAACTTTCACAGTGATAAGCGTGAAGCTGGTAATTCATACATAAGCAGCAATAACAAATACAGACAAGTGCAATCAAGCAAACACAGCAAGACTCTCAATCGACGAAGCACAAGTCAAACATTCCACCTGTCAACCAGACGTAGATTTTAAAGTATCATAAACTACCACATTGTGTTCGTAGTGTACAGGCATTCATCCTAGTCTATTCTTCTCAAGTATTTCACGTAAATAACCAAACTGTGCTCTCTGATCAGACAAGAGGCCTGATTTGAGTTCGTAATACAGCCAGATGTACACAAACATTCATGGGCGGCGACAGTTAGAACCCCTTGGCAATCATTCGTCTCAAAATACTGTTATAGAGTTCCTAATTCTTGCTATATGTATCATTTGTTCAAAGTTCAGACTCCGGCTTCACTGCATTCTGAACAATCCCATATATACCCCGCCGCATGCCGCAGCATCCATTGAAGAGTATGTTTGCTAATAGTTCCTGTCCTATGTTGGTTGTCTACGGTGTGTTTCCTGCCACACAGTTCGGATTTCCTACCAGCGTCTTTAATTTGTTCTAGCTCCAGCAGTCTCCTCACAGCTACATTGTTCTTCCATTCCTGCTCTTCATTTTTCCCGAAGTCTGTCCAATACAGCCTTAGCAATGTCCTCCTTGCCTATTGACAGTCTGCCATTTATTTTAGCCTGTCCTTCAAGTCTGTCTGCCACATCATTGCCATGTACTCCCGTATGCCAACGATAGTATGCTTGTCACATCTGAGTGGCTTAAAAGATGAACACATTCTTTCCATAGCAAATTCTTCTCAATCTTACGAGAGATACGATCTGTGAATCAGTCACAATGGCATCATTAACCACACCATGAGCAACTAACCATTCCAATGCCGCTGACACATCCTGACTTTCCATTCTCATGCTTGAAGTGCTCATTTAAAAGTCTCCCGAACAGTGTGCCACTACTCTTCCATTTCGATAGTCAACAAAACTCCAACCACTTCTGCCGTTCCGAGCTACTGAGCCATCTTTATATTTTACCCTATCATTTGTTATTGTGCATTAGCTTCTTCATAGACTGAGAACATCAGTACATACAGCTATAAGAGTCTTACATCTTTAATCCTTACCGTGACGTTAAAGTGACTTAGTTTTTACAAAGCAGTATATAATCTATAATAGTCTTACATCTTACATCCTTCCCGTGCAATTAAAGTGACTTGATTTTTACAGAGCAGTACATACATCTATAAGAGTCTTACGTCTTACATCCTTCCCATGCAGTTAAAGTGACTTGGTTTTTACAGAGCACTACATATATCTATAAGAGTCTTACGTCTTAAATCCTTCCCATGCACTTAAAGTGACTTGGTTTTTACAGAGCAGTACATAAGTAAGCTTAAACCATGGCTTCTGCTCCGCCCAACGTTGAGTTTGCTGAGCACCCTACAGGACTCACTGGCACGTTTGATGGAGGACTTATCTCTCTCCCATGTCCTGTCTGTGGTAGATACGTGCGTTGACAACCCTGCCACTTTGGAAAGCTTGTTGATGTTGAAAAACGTGTGGATCAACAGGGAGGGGAGTGAGGGGGGTGGAAGCGGCGAGTTTAAGGCTAAACTCTCAACAATGCCCATTTGTGACTCTCAGAGTCGGACAAGTCACAGTGTCTTACAAGTTACAGCTAAGTGCTCTATTCATTTTTGTAAATGTATACTTTCTCTCTGTATTTCTTTGTTCAGTGTGTGTTTGTATGATTAAGGCTGAAGCCGAAAGGTCATAACTGTGTACTTGTTAAGTAATAAAGCTGTTTCTACTTTTTTTTCCTAGTGTGTACATTATGTTGTAATACATATTGTGAACTTGAATTGTACTTCCAGGGACAAGATTTTTTTCTGATAGGTCAACTCACAAAGAAGTTGTTATCTGGGGGAAATCCAAGCCGTCAACTTCACATTCGTAGCAGCTGGTTTCTCCAGTCATCAGGACTTGCGTCGTAGCAGAAGTGTGACATGCCTGACCATCACAGGTCAAGACCCAGATCACAGGGTAAGATCCAGATAAAAGGTCAAGAACAAGATAACAGGTCAAGCCCCAAATCACAGGTCAAAACCCAGATCTCATGTCAAGACCCAGATCACAGGTCAGGTGAGATCACAGCAGACGTGAGAACATATTACAAGTGTGGTAAGCAGGGCCACATAGCCCGCTGTTGTCGGCAGAAGACTGATAAAGTGTTGAGTTGGCTCACGGTGAGGTCACGTGCGTCCGACATAAGATACACACCTACTAGACATGTCAAAAGGAATTCTGTTTCCGTCTCACATGCGTCAACATTATCGAAGGTGGCTACTGATTCCTCCTACTTCTGCTTCTGTCCTGATTTCTGTTGCGTCTTCTTGGACTAGAGCCTTATTAGATACAGGAGCAAGTGCCTGTTTTCTGAAGGAGTCTGTCTACAGTTCTTTGTTTGCCTGTTCGAGATAGTTTGCAGACAGTCACTGCCTCTTCTATGAAAGTCAATGGCGGAGTTTGCCTTCTTCTTCCTCTTGTTTGTGTGACTGTTTGGCGTTGCTTCAATGTGACTCGCAACATGAATGGATCCGCCATTCTAGGACGTGATTTTCTGTCTCGCTCTGGTGCTATTTTAGAATACCAGTCGAACACTCTCAATATTCACAATAAGAAGATACATTTAGAACAGGATATACATATTGCATGTATTCTTCGTGTTCGGAATTATTCTGTGCTCTCTTCTCATTCTATGAATGTTATCCCACACAAACTGAAGACCCAACCATATTTCCCAACAGGAAAGTCTTACATGGCACAGACTGTTGATACTTCTTTTTTGCAGTCGCAGCCATAGATTGAGGCTGTGGACTCAGCCTTTGATCTCGAACCTCGTCATTGCCCGGTCATTACAGTTATCAGCCATTCAAACAAGAACATCAAGTTGAAACGAGGATGTGTTTTGGGAAGATTAGCGTGGCTCGCAGCGTCTGCAGACTCTGTTGAAGTAGAAGCTGCTACTGCACGGTCAGCGAGTGAAGGTCGCACCGAATGTATGATCAGGAGATGTCAAACACGAAGTTGCAGAGGTGGTTTGCTAACCTTCGCACCACGGACCTAGAGATGTTGTTTCATCCTGGTACAAGATAGGTTGCCTTAGCACTTGTCGATGGTGCCAGGTCTTTCCCATTACCGTTGCAAGTTAAGGCCAGGGAAGCTGTTCAGTCCCAGCGGATTGGCAAACAGGAAGTCAAGTCGGTTAATCTTGTTGAAGCATATTCGCTAGCCTGTAGTCGCCTGTGGTAGACTGTGTGCTTCAGACCGACTTGCCCTGTCTCTATTCATTTAGGCCGCATGCAAATATGGCGACGAACACGTTACGTCCGTTTGTGCTTTACGTCGCCATCAACGTCTTTTTGTCTGTTGGGACCTAGAACCGGTCTTACTCGCCGGCTCAATTTCTTTCTAAGTTGCCGCGTACCACTCAGTTTAGTTATTCTCTCCCACCTTCTCCTCCCTTTGTTTCACTGGTTCCTCCATGGTTCCCGTCGGAGATTAAACAGAGTGTTGACGCTGGGTTCGTGCTTCCGAGCAATCTATGGAGGTGGATGCTTCTCCATCTGGTGTCCCTATTTCGGTCGATGATTGCCGTCTACGACGTTGGGGGAAAGCAGAAGAGACGTACTTGCTCTTCTCGTACGACACCGAAGTCTCGTCGCTTCGGCAGTGAGAAGTATTTTCCTGATGAGACTTCAACCGGCTGTGACTACCATACAGAGGCAGATCAGCAATAAATCTGGAGTTAGAAGTAGCTTTGGGGGTAGATTATGTTATTGTGATTTTTGTGTGTTTCTTACACTGAAAGTCGTCAGGTATTACACAAGTTCGGTGAAGTGCATTCGGCTGCAACGATAAATATACGTTTATTTACGCAGAGGATTCTTGTAAACATGGATATAGAATTTCCAACAGTTCATATGAAAAGTCATAAACAACGAGTTAGTCAATCTTGATAAGTTTAAACTACACTAGCATTAGTAAATAGTTTGTCTCTTTCTCTTTCATGAACCATCAACAAACTCAATCTTACTAGCTAGACTAGTCAGGTTTACTGGAACCTGTTAAATAGTTGCTCTCTTTCTCTTTCATCAACTGTCAATGAAATATAAGTCCAGATCTTTCATTTTCCTACTCACAGTATCGATATCTATTCACTAGCTCTCATAAGAACCTGTGCCAGACTAGCTCGTAGTTTCATTACATCAGCATGACTGTCCGAGTCTACTTCGCAAGGTGCACTTTTACTATTTCTTCTACAATGTCTATCTGTAGTTGTTTGTCTGTTTCTATCTGAACATCTCTCTTAGTCTCGATCTACGTATCTCTGTTCGAGTGTCCGTGTATCTTAGTGTCGGAGTATCTTAGTGTCGCAGTACCTTAGTGTCGGAGTATTTTAATATCCGAGTATCTTAGTGTTGGAGTATCTTAGTATCTGAGTATCTTAGTGTCCGAGAATCTTAGTGTCGGAGTATCTTAGTGTCCGATAATCTTAGTGTCGGAGTATCTTAGTGTCCGAGTATCTTAGTGCCGGAGTATCTTAGTGTCTGAGTATCTTAGTGTCCCAGTATCTTAGTGTCTGAGTATCTTAGTGTCCCAGTATCTTAGTGTCACAGTATCTTAGTATCGGATTATCTTAGTGTCCCAGTATCTTAGTGTCGGATTATCTTAGTGTCCCAGTATCTTAGTGTCCGAGTATCTTAGTGTCAGAGTATCTTAGTTTCCGAGTATCTTAGTGTCCGAGTATCTTAGTGTCCCAGTATCTTTGTATCGAATTATCTTAGTGTCGAGTTATCTTAGTGTCGGAGTATCTTATTGTCGGATTATCTTAGTGTCCGAGTATCTTAGTGTCGGAGTATCTAAGTGCCCGAGAATCTTATTGTCGGAGTATCTTAGTGTCCGAGTATCTTAGTGTCGAAGTATCTTAGTGTCCGAGTATCTTAGTGTCGAAGTATCTTAGTGTCCGAGTATCTTAGTGTCGGAGTATCTTAGTGTCCGAGCATCTGGTTATCTTCGTACTTTAGTGTCGGAGTTTTAGTTCTGCCCCCGTGTCGTTGTATGTACCTCTCTGGCCATCTTTTCTCTCCTGCACCTCCTCTGCACCTTAGCATCTACTGTCTCCTCTGTCTGTGTATCCTCCCTCTGTCTTCATCTGCCCGTCTTTTTATCTTAAAGCCCATTTTGATGGACTGACCAATCGGTATTTATGCTCCGACAGTAAATGTCCACTTGTTTCTATATTTGTCCCTATTGGTTCTTCAGTCATAACCTGTCAGATTAGTTCTGTCGAATGTCCAGCCCTTTTTCTGTGCTACTTTCTACCTGTACTTGTCTGATTGCTAGTCCATTTCTTTATTAGTCATGTCCTGTTCGCAGACTATCGTTGCCAACAGGATTTTTGGCATTCCTTAAATCCGCCTAGCGTCACTGTCCAGTTTATCACCTCCCGCAAGTTGTTCTCTAGCGTCTAGGGTCTGTCGGAAATTAACTGTCTGTCACCCTGTTCTTAGATTTCGTGCGCCGTTCGTGTGGCATCACCTATTATTACCGGACTATTTTACTTACGACCGTCTTTCTTCAGCATGTCTCTATCTCGGCGTCATTGTGTCTATCTTTTCTAGTCGTCTGTTTCTTCTGTTTATCGTTGTCAGGGTCCAGTCGTAAAAGGTCTTTCACTAGTGTCGTGGGAACTTGTTTTCTACACTGTTCTCTAGGTTTAATTCCTAACTTTTCTGTTCTTAGTTAATGGTAACTATTATAACTAAAATATATTCACAATTATATTCAGAATTCTCGGTTGCAAGGGATTGTGCTGTAATTCTCGAAGGTGTGGACATTAATAAGTTCATCTCTGGAAATAGTGTCTCGCGCACTGTTAGAGAAGTTTCTTTCGCTCGAGTTGGAGCCGAGGAAAGGTTTATTCAGAACACAGTTCTAAAAAATAAGGACCCCATATTCTCTCCGATGAATATGTGAGAGTATAGTTTGAAGCTACCCACAAGGTGTATAACAATGTAACGTTTGATGTGTCACTTGTGTATCAGTTAAGTAAATCAGCTTAGTAAATAGTGAGATTATGTAACACAGTGAATGAAGAATACAGACACACACACACATATGCTAGATCAGTACAGTACAGTGTTTGGGCAATACTTATACATTAGTGCACTAAGGGTGTTATGATAAGCAATGAAATAAAAATATGTGAGAGGTGGAAAGAATATTTTGAGGAAATGTTAAACTATGAAAACCCTACAACTGAATTACAACACACAGAAACAGCGACACGTGACCCAAGAATTGAAGAACCTGTTATGGAAGAACTAATAATAGCTATAGAATAACTGAAAAACAACAAAGAAGCAGGATTTGGTAGAGTTTATGCAGAGCTGATTAATGAAGGAGAAAAAAGGCAATACATGAAATATCAGACTCCGTTATACAACAAATATCCATTGAAGAAGAAAGTAGCGGATGAAAGGAAAGTAGAGATGATAATTCCCATCTTCAAGTAATGAGATAGGAGATTATGTGAGAACTAACAATCATTCATTCATTTGCATGTCCCCTGTGGGACTTTGCCTCCCTAACAGCTCTCCTGTAGGCCTCTCGGCTGTAAGTAAGATGCGCTGCTGCCGATGCATCCATTTGTAGATTATCAACGATGTCTTGTAGCCATCTTCGACTTAGTCTTTCTCTCTTTCTTTTTCCCTCTATGTACCCGTCGAAGACGGTCTTCTTTAGATTATCATAACGTTTAATGTGTCCAAAATATTTAAGTTTTCTCTGTTGAACCCTCTTTACTAGCCAGCCTTCGTCATTATTACGTTCTTGTAGTATTGATATATTTGAAGAACTCTTCTGTAGCATTTACATTCAAAGACATTTATTTATTTATTTTCACTAATATTACTGAACGGAATAAAGCCTTATGTTGAGGACATCTTAAGAGATTATCAAGCTGGATTCAGAAGGAACAGGCCTAAAACAGACTAGATATTCTTCTTGAGACAGAAAACCGGGAAAAGCTAGGAGGGGGAAAAATAAGTCCATAACATATTCCTTGATTTCAAAAAGACATATGATAGCATACACAGAAAAACAAAACCTTGGAATATAATGAAGGAGTTTGGGGTACTTAAGAAATACATTAAACTATGCATGGAGGAAACAGAAAACATGGTGTTATATAAAGATAGGAAATCAAAACCTTTCCAAATAAGAAGAGGCCTGAAGCAAGGCGATGCCCTCTCCCCGATGCTGTTTTGTCTGGTCCTAGAACAAATTATTATTGTTCAATTAAACAGTAAATAAAACTGAATACATGAGATAAGAAAAGGTGATACAATGAAAAACAAGACAATTAGATCCGAATAGAAAGTAGGAGGATTAAAAGAACGCATTCATATAAATATCTGGGGAATGAATGAATGAATAATCTTTATTTTTCAGGGGTAAAGAATTGGGCACGCAGGCCTGTATTACATTCTGCCCTTCATCACTCTATCTTTCATTCTTCCCACACACTTGATTTAGTACAAATATACAAATTAAATTGGGAAAAAACATATCAAAAGAGTGTAAGATTTAACTACTACATTCACAGTAAAAGAGAAGAAGTAATTAACCTAATAAAATAGCACTCACGCACACATACATACGCAGACATATACATAAACAAAAATACATTGTAAATACAGATCTTCTAACATATGGTTTCTTAAACAGACATTAAAATAATTTCTAACAATATCTAATATGTTGCTTTCCTAACTATTTCATTTTAGTACCTGATAGTTGGCGAGTCACGTGTTGAGAGAGGGCTGGTTATTTTGTGGAGGCATATAATTACAAGCAAGTAAATAATGAAACAGGTTTAGTTAAAGGATGAAGTATTACCAATGGATTTTAAATGTTAGGGAAGGGTGTTCCAGAGCTGTACTGCAGAGTATGCAAGGCTTGTCTTGTACAGATCAATCCTGGGTTTAGGAAGAAGACAGTTTTTTAAACGCTGGCTATGTTTAGTATTATACGTAAATAGTGACCAGAAATAAGGCGGAGCATTAGTAGGGACAGTAGTCAAGTGCACCAGCATTGTGAATAATGAAGGTAGACTTAGGATACTAGCAGAGAACAACAATTATATTGCCTTTATACATTTGCTGCAATCAACAAAATCACGTCCAAGAATGGCGGATCCATTCATGTTGCAAGTCACATAGAAGCGAGGCCAAACAGTCACACCAGCAAAGGTAACAGGGAGGCAAACTCTGCCATTGACCTTCATAGAAGAGGTAGTGACTGCAAACCATCTCGAGCAGGCAACAATAAACTAAATGTATACAAGGCACAAATTAGACCATTTGTCGTGTATGGACCAGAAACATCGAGCACTACAAAGCAAGAACAAAACTCGGTTACAGAACCTTGAAAACATAACCTTGGGAAGAATGTTTGGGCTAGATAGATATCATATATCACAAGAAACAAAATTAGAAATGGCAAAGAAACACAAGTGCTATTCCAGTCTCCACCTATGACTGCCATTATGAAAACCAGCAGACTGACATGACTCAGACACTTGGAGAGGAAGGATGAGAATAGACAGACAAAAAAAAACACAGCTTATACAGAAGTGATTAACGGAGACAGACCAAGAGGCAGACTGAGATAAATGTGTTATGACAACCTGGAAGAAGACATAGGAGCCTTGGAGCAGAGACTTGGCAGGAGAAGACCTAGAAGCCTTGGAGAGGAGACTTGACAGGAAAAGACATAGGAGCCTTTGGAGCAGAGACTTGGCAGGAGAAGACCTTGAGCAGAGAGAAATGGAGACAACTCTTGTCTGCAGCACGTTCGGCGTTATGTTCCAGCAACCTGTTCGTGGTTGCAGATTCACAACTGTTGCTTGGATCAACGATTCGACCAGCTTCCCTGAGTGCGTTTATGATATCAACCCGCTCCATTGCCTGTCCGCTGTAGCCATGAGAAAAAGTCTGTACGCTCGTTCGCCATGTTGTAATATGGCGATCCCTGACATGTTAGCTAGGCTACGGGTTACAAAAGGAAAGGTGGGACTTGGTCTTATTCATATATGGTTCGCTAGCCTTGTTGCTAGCATGTCAGCTATCGTCGCTAAGTTAGAGAGGGTCTTTGCCCGCATAGAAACTGACTGACATAATGCTCGCATTTTCAGCTGATAAAGCAATATGTTTCTTAGTAAAATAAATCTTGCTCACAGGCAGTCGTAAGTAGCTTTGTAGTTCTACCTGTTATCTGTGGAAAGAAATGAAACAATTCTCTCTGTAAGATCGTTGAAAAACTGACCAAAAATAAAAGCATTATTTTGAAGATCTAAGATCAAACCCAGAATTTAGAAACACGTTCGCTGTTTCTAAAAGAACCATACCATGCTCTGGTGAGATATAACTTATCCAGTACTAAAACTTGTCTTAACCCGAGGAACTATGATGGACATTGTTTTATTACATATAATAAATCATAACCGCTTACATTGCTCACTGCTCACACATGAATAGTGTTACTCGTTTTATTCCTGGCGGGTCAATCTTTCTGCCATACTCACTTTCTAACTGCCTCACAATATCAGTGTCAATTATCGAGCGGAGGCCTGTGTATCTTGTTATAGAAATTATACACCACCAACTTGTAACATTACGCGTTAAGGGAAAAAACAAAGACAAATAATAAAGACAGTCAAATAGGTCACTTGTGCAGAACACTTCACTGTTAGAACAATAGTCATAATGTGTGTCAAATTATTTTATATTGACGTTTTGTGCTGACATAAGATGTAGAATAGCACGTGAGTTATCTTCATGAAAAGGTGAAACATTATGACGTTAGACCTGAATTTGATTGTGCAAAATTGTGCTAAAAAGTCTGTGAAGAAAGAAAATTATCTACAGAAAACTCGTAACTCAAAGACAGACAGTCTTCATGTCCTGTCTGACAACTATAATGGCATAATTATCTTTCTTTTATCACAGAAAAAAATGATTTCATTAAATTCTTTTGTGATGACAAAAACCCCCCTTTTATTTAATGTGACGAACCATTGCTACACTTTCTAGCACAAAATATAAACTGCTAAATAATTTATAACAGTAACAGAAACATACATAAAGAATCTGTGTTGAGGAACAGATAGAACTACAAAAATAAGATTTTTAAGGACATGCATCTTTTCCATCGCATCACATGCCTGTGAAACCTGGACACTTAACAAAACAGCTGAGAAACACATAAATGCCTTTGAATGTACATGCTACAGAAGAGTTCTTCAAATATCGTGGACACAAAAAAGAAAAAATATATCTATATTACAAGAGCTTATTGTTGAAGAAGGCTGGCTAGTAAAGAGGATTAAAGAGAGAAAACTTAAATATTTTGGACACATTAAACGTCATGATAATCTAGAGAAAACGGTCTTGGAAGGGTACATAATGGGAAAAAGAAAGAGAAGAAGACCAAGACGAAGATGGCTGCAAGACATCGTTGACGATCTGCAAATGGATGCATCAGCAGCAGGCCATCTTGCTCACAACCGAGAGGCCTACAGGAGTGCTGTTAGGCAGGCAAAGTTCAGCAAGGGACATGCAACTGAATGAATGAATGAATGAACAGAAACATCTGTAACAGAGAGCTCTCACCTCCACAGCTTCTCCTATCATCAAATTATTTCTCGTACCTCGCAATTTTGCATTTTTAAATTCAGAAAGTTGTAGAAATAAAACTCCTAGTGTTTGCGAACTGAAAAAATGGGTATTTAAGCGGTTTTATGTCCTTTGTGAAATATCTTTATCATAAAATACCTGACCATATTCTACGAGTAACAGTTAAACACATCCACTGATACTAATGTTTCAGTTTTTATCATGTCAGATTTCTATTGTTTCAGTTTTCCATTAATTCATCATTTTACTCAGAAATTGTTTTCATGATTACACAAATATAAAGCCGCCAAGATATAGTTTTAGCTTACTTTTTCCACTTTCCTCAACAACTAAAGAAGAAGAGAACTGAAAGATTTGCTTAGGCATTTAGTCTAGTTTAAATCGATTTTCTTTTCTCATAGAAAGTTGAGTCTTGCAAAGTGACTCTCACAGCTTCACCGGTATCAGAAAGTAGATTCAGTTTATCTCATAACAGGTGCTTCTGTTTGTTTGTTACACTTTACTGGCTAAGTTGTCTTAACTTCTTACGACATGTTTAAGTTGTTTAACTTCTGTCTTCTCACGACATGTCCAAGGTATGAAATTTCTGTCTTCTCACGACATGTCCAAGAATTTCTTACTCGCTTTTTCTTATAATTTTAACCAGTTTCAGATGCTCTAAAACATCCAAGTATGTTTAGCCAAATAGCCGAGTAGTTGTTTCGTATTTCTTCAAAAGAAATATATTTTGATTGAAATTTCTTTATTATCTTTTAGTTCATTCTTCAAGTTTCTTAACAGCACAGAAATATTGGTTCTATATAACAGTTAGAGACATTCTCGGATTTCATAGATTTGAGAAGCATGATTTTGACAATAGAAAATACTGTACTTTACTGTGGTGGTGTCTCTTTCTCTTCGGTTCGTTTTGCGTACAGTTCTCGCTCTCGTCAGCAGACAAAAGAAAAGATAAACTGTATAAAAAGACTACTCAACAAGGAAGCAAGAAACCTGTTTTGTTTTTATACTTCTTATTCGCTAACTCACAACTGATCTCAGAATCTAGAGGTCCGTCCACCCACTATCTGTAACTGGTAGAAGCACACGATTCTCTCTAAAGGGATAAATAATGAGACTTTGAAATAAAAAGTAGGAACAGTTTTATTCATTAACGGTACACACAGCAGTAACCTTTCAGCTTACACTTTATTCATACAAAACATTAGAGGACGATGAATTAAGAAAATAATTCTAATTTTACCTGTAAAGGATATCTTTCTTATATCTTATATCACTCCCGTGTTGTTAAACGTCACATACGGCTCGCAAGGTAGTTCGCCAAGTTTTCCTGTTATCGGCGAGCTTTTCAACCTCATCAAGGGATTTTATGCCTGTTAATTTGGACTCTCTTAACAATGTCCTCTTTACAGTTTCCAGTGGTCGGCCTCTGTTTCTTCAGCCTGTTGTGTTCCACTTGATAGCTTGTTTTGTGATTCTCTGATCGTTTCTTCTTATCACGTGATCAACATATGCCCATCTCCTTTTCCTGAACACACATGAGACCGGTTGTTGTTCGCTCATCTGTCTTATATCTGCATTGTTCTTGAATTGTTTCCACTTGATGCCGAATATTTTCCTGAGACGTTTGTTTTCAAAGGAGTCTAATTTCTTGTCTATTTCTTTAGTTGTTTTCAAGCTTTCTCATGCGTAAATGAGGCTGGATATTACACTTGAATTGAGTAGTCTTAACTTGGTTTTTATGGTTATAACTTTTGAATGATTCTCAAGATTCTTGATGATCGATGTTGCTTTTGCAATTCTAACTTCTTTTCTGGTTTCACCATCCTAGTTTATGTAGCTGCCAAGGTATGCAAATTGATTGACTTCTTCAACATCTGACCCTTCTACGTGGTTGTTTTCCACTTTGATTTATGAGTAGTTTTATTATTTATGTTTTGTCCTGGCTAATTTTAAAGTCATATTTTGCTAGCCAGTGAAGACAGGATATATGTTTTTTCTTGCATGGAATTCACATTGTTTCTGCTAAGAGTTATGTCATCAGAAAAAATCACGATCTTCTAGTTGGGTCCAATGTACACAATCAATACCTGTGTTACCTGTGCAGGAATTGTTCATTATGAGGTCTATGGGATATAACATATAAGAAAGAAAATGTGAAGAAAAGAGAAGACAACTCTTAGTGTGTTTGAGACCACGTCCAAGACATAGTGTTGGCTATCAGTTCAAATTCTTTTATTATGTTATTATTTTATTATTGTATTTTTAAAAAATTGTATTTTTTACAAATTTAAATGTTAGAGTTTAATTCTAGCGGTTCAAGCGTAATGGATTCATAAGTGATTTTAGAGGGCCAGGTAGCGTATGTCATCATAGTGACACTGTTTAATGGCTGTCATCGCTGTAATGTCCGTCTTAACTCTTTGCTTGCGGCTGTTGAAATATTTGGACGGTGGGTTAGCACTACTGTAAGAAAGATGTCATCATGACATTTCTGTTTCAGGATCTCCGTAGACATCAGCTTTTCTTAACCTTTCCCTTCTTCACATTCATGGCTGGAATAGTTCTTTCTATCTAAGGTTCATGTGCTCTTTCCTTTATGCCACTATATTATAGATCCTTCAACACAGCGGACATCACTAATATCTATTCCGTCAATTTTTATCTAGATTTGATAAGAACTGTGCTTCTCTCTCTCCCTCTCTCTCTGTCCCTCTATTTTTCTGTGTCTCTCTCTGTGTGTCTCTATCTGTGTGTGTCTCTGTGTGTCTCTATCTGTGTGTGTGTCTCTCTGTCACTCTCACTCTGTCTCTCTCTGTGTCTCTCTCTGTGTCTCCCTCTGTCTCTCAATCTCTCTCTGTGTCTCTCTATCTCTGTGTGTGTTTCTGTCTCTGTGTCATTATCTCTCACAGTCTCTCTCTGTGTCTCTCTCTGTGTCTCCCTCTCCTTCTCTCTCTCTGTCTATATATCTCTCTCTCTCCCTTTCTACAAACTGCAGACATACTGTTCAGCAAATCCTTCGAGGCTATAAAAGAAAGAAAAATGTACAAACACGCGAGAACACGTGACCAACATGACGACCCGAGCAAACTAAACAGAGAAAAGAAAATTTTTACTTTCAGTCTACGAACAAGCCTATAACCTGAAACAAACTTCTGTGCAAAACCAAGAAAAACGAAATCCTAATTGCAGGCACAGTTATACGAGTATTAAGGAGAAAAGAAGTCCAACATTTCCTACTTAAATGGCCCAGATTAGATAAACTATGAATAAAACTGCTTCTAGGACACCCTAAAGTTCCCAATCGTTTATATTCCAAGGCAGACTAACTACATGGACAGTCAAGTTCTTCACTATGTCATCAGCTACCAAGAGATTCTAGCTCACAGCAACAAGGAGATCCACCACCACCACCACCACCCAGTGCTTACTTGCTACAATTACTCACTAGTACTAATCAAACAGGTTGGTATCACAACAAACAGACCTACTACTTAAGTTACAGCGTTTTATAATCACAGAATTTTGGAAGCAGCCGTACACAAGTCACAAGATCAGTTACTTACCTTTTTTTTATCTATATTTAAGATACAACTCTCCTACTTGTGTTATATATCTTATAAGCAACATTATACTTTCTTTCCTTTCTTCCATCTTAGTCCTGTATGTTTATCATTGAGACGTAGTCACAAAATCAACACTATGTGCTCCGTTAATGAATAAAGCTGATTCTAGCGCTTTTAGAAGTTTCATTATTTGTTATCATAGCCTTACCGCTTTTGATTTCAGAACATTTATCTGAACATATATATATATATATATATATATATATGATTATTTATATATTTAGTTTTTATAATCAAACAAACAAATGCTTCCTCACGTAACAGCTACCAAAACAATGTTTTCTTGGTATTTCGGGACGGACATTTAGTCAAATTTACACATATTGTCAATTATTTTAGTATATATTGTCAGCCATTCTTCCGTACATTGTTACAATGATTTTCAATTTGTCAATGTTCATTTGTGACATGTCTGGACACACTTCCGGTAAATGATTAGACAATAATGATTGTCGTTTCTTCATTTCTATTATCAGTGAATCCTAAAATAACTATTACAAATTAATGATCAGAATGTGTTAAATTGATACTGAATTAGATACGTCCAGAGACAGTCTGTTCATGATGACCGTGAAACATAAAGAAGAGATAATTTAACATACGTTAGTGATGCATCTTTCTGAAGTCCTAAACGTTTCTTATTTATGCATTTTATTAGCGCCTTCGGAATGGGAGCTAATGTTATAAATCTGATCATATTTTATAAACAAGGTTTCCATTCAACTATCAATATTAGTTTCTTCGGCTTAGCCATATCGGATTTATTCTGTTTATTATTTCAACTGTGGAACTCACTGCTTAATAACCCTTTGATTTTCGCCACTAAATTACCTATCATGTATTATGAGGTTCAGATTATAACTGGAGCTATACCTCATGAGATGTTCACTAAACTTTCCTCATATATCACCGTTTTTATCATGATCGAACGATGTCTTTCCATTTGGTTTCCATTACGAATCAAGCAGATCATCACACCAAAGATAGTAACAGGAATTATAATTTACTTATATTGTTTTACGCTGTTTTATGCATTTACATTGTTTTGTACTCATCGTTTGGAGTGGAAATTCATTCCTGCTGTCAACAAAACTCTTCTGGGTTTGGTACTTACAAGTGATATCGCGCTGAGCACAAACTACATTTTGAACAGTGTACTTTGATATTAACAATAAAACTTGGACAGACAAGCTCGTGGCGCAGAATGGCAAACATTCACCAGGAAAAATTTAAATCTTTGTCTAATCGAGATAAATCAGCAATGAAAATGGTTGTTGTTATTGCAGCTATTTTCATTATTTGTTTCATTCCATCTACTATGTTATCGATAACAGCATTCCATAATTCAGAATTTGGTCTAAACGGCAAAAGCTTTGAAAAATCTCGTATTTTCTGGGATTTCGCACTTGTTTTTGAGGACATCAACTCAAGCGTAAACATTTTCTTGTACCTAAAGATGAGTACACATTTCAGACGTTCTGCTAAAGAACTCTTTTACAGATGCACATAATTCAGGAAATGTGTTTGAGAACAAAAGGTGCTAGATGACAACAGAATAGTTTATATATAAATCAGTAAACTTTAGTTGAAGATTCAGTTTCATCATGCACTATGTAATTTAAACACATATTAGTGCTCTACTGTACAATTAAACAAGTGTTATAAGCTTATTTCCCTGGAGTAGGTCTACTGAACTGTTAACGTGGGTGTAAATGTGTTAATACACCTGCTAAACAATAATTTATTTGACTGAATAGATCACATCAATGTCTCACATTCATTCAGTCATTCATTTACATGTCCCTTTGCGGAACTTTGCCTGCCTAACAACACTCCTGTAGGCCTCTCGGTTGTGAGCAAGATGGCCTGCTGCTGATGCATCCATTTGCAGATCATCAACGATATCTTGCAGCTATCTTCGCCTTGGTCTTCCTCTCTTTCTTTTTCCCATTATGCACCCTTCCAAAACAGTTTTCTCTAGATTATCATGACGTTTAATGTGTCCAAAATATTTAAGTTTTCTCTCTTTAATCCTCTTTACTAGCCAGCCTTCTTCAATGTTAATTTCTTGTAGTATGAATATATGAGTTCTTTTTTGTGTCCATGGTATTTGAAGAACTCTTTTGTAGTATTTACATCCAAAGGCATTTATGTGTTTCTCAGCTGTTTTGTTAAGTGTCCAGGTTTCACGGTATATGTTGCGACGGGAAAGATGCATGCCCTTAATAATTTTATTTTTGTAGTTCTGTCTGTTCCTCTCCACAGATTCTTTTGTTGTTTTATTTTCTGATGAGCGATAGATGTCAAACTTTTAATTTCCTTCATTGTATCTCCATTATTAGTTAGTAGTGATCCAAAATATTCAAAGTTCTCCACTGCTTCAGTTTTTCCTCATTGATACATATATCAGCTGCCTTATTTGTTGTGTCAGTTGTCATCAATTTAATTTTCTTCACATTAAGATAGAGGTTTTGCTCTTCGCTGTTCTTATGGACTGACATAATTAGTTTTTTCATTCCTTTTCTGTGTTGTCGACAGCAATACTGTGTCATCAGCATATCTAATCTCTGATATTTTATAACCTCCAATTGTTATGGCATCGTAATATTCTTTGTCTACATCTTCTCTAACATTCCTCATTATATTTTCAGTATACATGTTAAATAAGTAAGGCGATAATATGCACCCCTGAAGGACCCCTTGTTTTATGTCAAACCAAGTTGTCGTTTCACCATTTATTCTTACTGCTGTTTGTTTGTCTAGATACAGCAGTGATGTTAATTGTATCAAATGTGCTGGAAATCCCATTTTTCCATTATTTCCCGAAGCTTCTGGTATTGTACACAATCAAATGCTTTTGATTAGTCTATAAAGGATGAATATAGAGTCACAATAAACTTTTGTATTTTCTTTACTAGAACCATGTCTTTAGCTGTTGTTATTAAGATATCTCTGTGTCACATACAAGGAGATTTACTTTACTGCTACACAAATGACACCAGAGACGTTACATTGATGTACACTACACAGTTACCAAAACTCAGGACAAACAGCCACTACAAGTCCGTTCACGAACATGACCAATTTACATGTAATCAAATAAACTCAACATAGATTCATATAGAACAGTATCTCCAGCAGTTACAAAAAAGATAAATAAAGTTTAGCGATGAACCCCCATTTGTAAGTGAGTGTTGTAAATGAATGTGAACTGAAAAACTGATGAACAATTGCAGTCAATAATGAAAAAACTGTCCTGCGATTAACATCGCCATCGGACAAACACAATCAGACAAAATTCTAACTTCAAGTGTAGTAAAAATTGCAACCTAAGCTTTCAATCTTGAATCACAAACATTGTCCCAAAGGGAACAATCAAGTCACAATTTCTACTTGACAATCTTTGTCCTAAAAAGTACAAATTAACCACAACTACTACATTCTAGACTCTATAACAGTTTTGTCCTTAAAGGGACAACCAACCATAAAAGGACAACCAACCACAAAAGGACAACCAACCATAAAAGGGCAACCTGTTACATAGCCTTGTAAGTAATGATTATTGTTGTTGGTACTATTACTATTGAATATGACTATGAAAATATACAATAAAGAAAATAGAAAGATCGAATAGCGACAGATAAAAATAGAGAGAAAAGGAAGAAAAAGGTATAAAACTTCCATGACAGTATAACAAGACTCGGACAAAAGTAAACAGTGGAAACAGTGAATAGAAAAAGAAGAGACACGGTGACGCTGACATGTAGGAAATACAAAGGAATGACGGCAGAAAGTAGGATGTTCCAGTGATAGCAAAGCAGTGATTGGACGTTTACACGATAAAACAAAATAGAAAAGAAAAAGAAAAGGCAGACACAACGAAATTCGAAGACACAGTAAAACCTCCGAAATGAAATAGCAAGATAATGTCTTAGGTAAATGAAAATTGTATAGACGGAGTTGACACTTGACACGCGTTGTGATGTGATTGCTCACAGTTTTAAAATAAAGGAGTGACCAACTCGGCCAGCTGAACAATTAAATATTTAGAGGCGTGACCTATGGGACAACTGACTTACCTATATATAAGTAACGGGGCAGTTTGAATGACGGATAATCAGAACGCTCATGGGAACCAGTGGACATCTGAAACGTGGAGCCACAATACTTATTGTTGAATCCATCAAACTGCACTTGAAGATAAAAAGGAGACAGAAGACAGGAAAAGAGACGAAGAAAGAGGAGGAACCAAGTAAGAGAACGAGGAAGAAAGAAGGGAAATCAAGTACAGTGAGGAACGAGGAGGAACCAAGAGGGGAAACGAAGAACAAACCAAGTAGTGGAGATCGAGGAGAGGAGACAGAGGACGGAGCCATGAAGATGGAGGAACAAAGACGGTCAGTGAACTGAGACCGGTCCAGACAAGATAAGAAGAGAAGGACAGACAATCAGAGAAGAACAGCAGAAGGAGAACACTCAGCATAGAAGACACGAGAGAGAAAGAAGACGTAGGTACCGGCAGTTGGAATAGATGGATAATGAGAGCAATAGATACTCTGGAAAAGCAGTTCTGCAGAAGTAGTTCTAAGACAGACTGAAGATGTGATTTAATTCAAGTGATATGAATATTTGTTACTTTGAATCTTCGAGTACAGTGATTTAGTCGTGTAACTGATTGACCACGTGTTGCAGATCGAATATAGTACAGAGTTTAGAATTGTCCTCTTATTAAATGTATAGAATATTATGAAATAGGGGAACATTGATAAATGCTGCATATAGAACATGATAGTTTGATAGTGATGTGCTTCAACGACGAAGCTAACGAAGATTATGTCATATTGGAACTTAGTAAAATGATGTTGTGAATTCTAAGTCGAATATCTTATTTGTCAGAAGTAAATGAATTCTGTAGAGACCATTTCATCAGATTTGCTGTGGTTTAGTGAATGTTGTAATATTTGTTAAAAATCGATGTGTTATGATCAGATAACCAATGAACACTTCTACTATCAGTCATCAAGAATAATAGTTCACAACGTACAATATTATAAACCAAGCACAAAAACTTACATTAAAAAACAAGGAATCCCTAGCAGACCTTCCAGAAACAAACTAACATATCCTTTCACTTCAACATCTAGAACAAACACATACTCTCACTTCAACATCCAGAACAAACACATCCTCTCACTTCAACATCTAGAACAGAACTAAACTTTTCATTCATCCAACCATTCAGATCACGTGACTGACCTCAACGTCGGAAGACGAATAACTTTTTCCTGTCCTCTATTAAACAGGTGATTTTCTTTCACAGCTGCTTGACAACAGCAACATGGTTTCTAATCCACTATTTGCAACAGAATAAACATTATGTTGCATATCGATAGCAACATTTCTTGAATCAAAATTTCATCTAAACGGCAACACTTTTAAAACAATTTTGAAACATCTCGTATTCTGTGATCGTTAGCACTTGTTCCTTTGGGACATGAACTCAAGCGTAAACATTTTCTTGTATCTGAAGGTAAGCACACATTTCAGACGTTCTGCTAAAGAAGTTTTTTTTATTTTAGATTCTATACACTTCAGTAAACTCTTTTTGAGATTAAGATTCTTACATGAGAATATATATAGTCGAATGTTTGTAGAATCCAGGAAACTTTGCTGTACTTAAAGGATAGATGCTGAAATACTAGGCTGAGATCGGACAAAGGCAACAATGCTACAACCTTATTGGAAAGACTGTGGAAAAATGAATAAAAGTGTATAAACTAGGAAAACAATGTAGGAACAGCTTTCTTATTATTTAACGATAATAAAGCTGTTCCTACTTTTCCCCTATTTTATACATTTGATACCACAGCTTTGACTGCAGTGCTTTGTGTATAGTTGTATACGCATACGCTAATTATTGTGTAGGAAAATGAAGAAACAGAGTGGGAGAACAACGTAATTGTGCAGAGATTGCTAGAGTTAGGACAAATTAAAGGATGCTGCTAGGAAATCTAAACTGTGTGGCAGAAAACGCACCGTAAAGAACCAACACTTGAAGGGAACTGTTAGGAAACACGTCCTTGGGTGGATAGTGCTACACGCGGCGGGGTATATATGGGGCTGTCCTGAATGTAGTGACGGCGGAATCTGATTATGAACCTTTCAACCTTTGTTTCCTTCACCGGCGATTTTGTTTCGTGATACAGAATCAAATAATCGAAAATAGATAAACAAATAAATAAAATGTCCGATTGTTAAAGAGTGCTTAGTTTGGTGTCTATACTAATGTGATGTGATGTTGTATAGACAAGTACACGCCATCAGATGATTCAGGAACCCAGATACACTCTTGTAGAAATAACCAACGTAAGTCTACTGGTTACATATCACACAAAACTGTGCAGGATGATGATGTATTGATGAGGCAGGTCATGCCATGTGAGCAGTGATCTGTGTCAAGCCAACAATTCAGACATAAGCAGCAATAACAAATTTAGATCAATTCAGTCAATCATAGCAAGATCCTGAAATGACGATGACAAGACAAACATTCTTCAGTCATGACGCAGGCTTCATAAGATGAAAAACCCTTACTTTCCCTCCGAGATTACAAACCATTACATTACCTCAGAGATAGCAAACCATTACATTGCCCCCGAGACTACAAACAATTACATTACCGCCGAGACTACAAACCATTACATTGCCTCTGAGACTACAAACCATTACATTGCCTCCGAGACTACAACTCATTACATTGCCTCTGAGACTACAAGCCATTACATTGCCTCTGAGACTACAAACAATTACATTGCCTCGGAGACTACAACCCATTACATTGCCTCTGAGACTACAAACCATTACATTGCCTCCGAGACTACAAACCATTAAATTGCCTCTAAGACTACAACCCATTACACTGCGTCCCACTACACAAGCGTTATCCCAGTTTCTTCTTCTCCAGCGTGTCCCATAACTAACTAAACTGAGGTCAGAGATTCTCTGTCCCACTTGCTCGCTGACACGACAAGAGTGATTAGTTTATTACAGCCAGATGTACATTAAGATTCAAGGGCGACTACAGCAAGAATCTATGGGTAACTTACATCTTACATCCGTCCCGTGCCGCTGAACGTCGCATAGGGCCCGCGTGGTAGTTTGCCAAGATTTCCTGTTTTCGGCGAGTTTTTCAATCTCATCAAGGGATGTTATGCCCACTGAAATGCTTCTCTTAAAAAATGTACTCTTTAGAGTTTCACGTGGTCGACCTATTTTTCTTCGGTCTGTTGTGCTCCAAATGACAGCTTGTTTGGGGATCCTCTGATTGTTTCTTCTTATCACATGATATGTCCATCTTCTTTTTCTGATCACCCATGAGACAGATTGTTGTTTGCTCATCTGTCTTATCTGCGTTGTTCTTGAATTAGTACCACTATACCGAGAATTTTCATTAGGCATTCGAAAGACTCTAATTTATTTTCTATTTCGTTAGTTGTTTTCCAGCTCTCACATGCATAAATGAGGGTGGATAGCACATTTGAATTGAATAATCTTAACTTGGTTTTTGTGCTTATAACTTTTGAATGCCATATGTTCTCAAGATTCTTGAAGGTCAATGCTGCTTTTGCAATTCGAATTCTATCTTCTTTTCTGATGTCACCATCCTGGTCTATGTAGCTGCCAAGATACGGAAAATGGTTTACTTCTTCAACAACTGTTCCTTCTTCGTATATATGTCCTTCGTTAATAATGAGAAGTTTCATTATTTTTGTTTTATCCTTGTTAATTTCGAGTCCTATTTTGCAACCCATTGAAGACAGGTTATCTCTTTTTAATTGTATTGGTTTCACATTGTCACTGATAAGAGTTATGTTATCTGCAAAATCAAGATCTTCCAATTTGGTCACATGTACGCAATCAATGCCCGTTTTAGATTTGCAGCATTTTTTTCATTATGAAGTTTATGGCATTCTAAAAATCAAAGCAGATTATACGCATCCTTGTTTCACACCTGTTTCAATCTGGAACCATTCACTCATTCCTTCTGTGTTGACTACACGGACATATCCATTGTAGAGGTCTCAAATGTTGTTGATAATCTTAGATGGTATTCCATATTTCTTAATATTCTACTCACTGATTCTCTGTGTATGCTATCAAATGCCTTTTTGAAGTTCAGGATTAATGGTCTTTGCTTTTCAATATTTTATTCAAGTATTAATCTTAGAGTAAAGATCTGATAGAGACATCTTCTCAATTTTTGAAATCCTGCTTGTTCTTCTCTGATTGCAGCATCCACTATATCTTGAATTCTATTCAGAATAACTTTGCAAAATACTTTTGACACAACTGATAGTAAGGTTACTCCTCTCCAGTTGTTGCAAATGCCAAGGCTGCCTTTTTTCAGTATTCTAACAATGACTCCCTTTTTTCCATTCAGAAGGGGCCTTTTCTTCTTTCCAGACCTTATTAAACATTCTCTGTAGCTGGTCATGTTGTCGATGTTAATAGCTTTTAACAAGTCGGCTTTTATTTCGTCTTCACCTGCAGCTTTGATGTTAGCCATTAGATTCACTATTTTTTCAACTTCATGCAATGTACGAATAATTTCATCTAGGTTGGCAAATAGTTGAGGGAATTGTAAGTCAGTTTCAAGGTCTATCAGTTCTTTTGGGTGTGGTCGATTATATATTTCTTTTGAGTGTTCGACACATCTTTGCTTTTGGTCTTTACTCCTGTAACTACTCATCTTAAAATACTCTTACATGGTTGCTGATTGTCTTTATATGCATCATTTGTTAGTGTGTCATAGCTTCGTCATAGACTGAGAACATCACTATGTCTAAGGAAACAGCAATTAGTATGTACGGCGTAGTCCCTTGTAACCTAAAACTATGAACATAATTATGAATATATTATAGTTATAAAGGTTAACATTAAATAAGAAGAAAAAAGTTAGATAGAAAATTAGAGAACAGGTTAGATAACCGATTCCGACGACAGTAGTGAAAAACCATTACGACTGGACGCTGACAAGTGTAAACAGAAGAAACAGACGAAAAGAAATGTTAGACACAATGACGCCATTGAAAAAGTAGATATTCACAAAAGTGTTGGTTAAATGCTTATCAAATAATGTCATAATTAGCATCACATTTTGAGGTTTTGTTAGACGAAGTCTCTTATTTGAACTGGTCATAGAGCTTTATATGAAATACTGATATAATAAATTCGTAAAATTATACTAACTAACACATATATTTATTCTGGTGAAGTTTTTAAATTATATTAAATTATATGCAAACGAGTATTCTAAATTTATTTACGTTTTGAAAAACAATATTTAGTTTTGGCACAAAAAAAAGTTAAAACTGCTACATTTCTGCAACTCAAAGTGTAAATGTAGCGAAGTCATTAACGAATAGTCTTCTCATGGGAAGAGAGTTGCTTACTGAGGAAGCTGTGCCGGCTGTTTTCATGGGAGAGGTACTGTAAAAATTTGTACCTGACACTTCTTGACTCTCGGAACACGATCTGAGGGAAAACTACATTTAAAATAAGAAATGTCCCTATTTGCATAGTGAGGTACCCACCCACACCCACCCCCCCACACACACACGTACACACACACACACATTTAATTAATAAAAAGGACAGTTTCTTTCTGCCTTTTGCTCCTTGATGTAAAAGAGGGAACAAAATCATTCTAAAAAATCACTCTGTTTCACTGGATCTTTACCTTGGGTCCACAAAAAAAAAAGAAACATGGGGGCACATGGCGTACCAACTGAATTTAACTGAATTAAATAATCTTAACATCAGGGTTTCATTTCTTGCTTAATTTGTAACGAGGAGTCCACATATGTTCTTAGCCTCGAAAGAGGGTCCACGGCTGAAAATAAATTAAGAACCATCGATCTAATTTGTTGCACATTTTTATTTCTGATGCATACTTAGGCAACATGGAAGAGGATATGAAAGAAATTGGGGTCTCTGCTTGTCAACATGCAAATTAAGAAGAATGAAGGTGAACTTCATCTACAGCAATGAGCCTTAATGGCTCGGAAGGCTGAAGAAGAAGAAGAAGAAGAAGGAGAAGAAGAAGAAGAAGAAGATACTTATTCAGAATGAGTTTATTTTAAATATTTTTTCCTGTCGTTGATATATTTCTCTCGATGCGAACAAAGACTTGTTTATATCAATCACTGTCTAGTCCTGACCGAGCACTGTCTCTTGTGAAACTGTGAGGATCCAAAGTAGAATCTTCGGCAGGATATTTTGGACAGAAAGTAAAATGTTAGATGGAATGTAAAATGAAATTCCCGAACTCGGTTACTGCAGGCTTCAGGCAAAATGTAAGATGAAAGGTACTGGTCTTAAAAATACAAATGGGACAGTGTAGTCTCAGAGGAAAATTTTAAATTACAGGGTCTGTGCTTAAAGTAAATTTCTAAGTGGGATATATGTTTTAAAGTAATGCTTAAAGTGACGCTCTCTGGACTGAAAGTGAAATCTTGGCCACACGAAACCGTAGGTATAATTTTAAGTGGAACAGAAACTTGAGGCTAACATTAAAATATTCCATGGGCGTTCTAATGTTTAAAAAAATAATAATAATAAAATTGTATATGTGGTACTGGACAATGTTGGACAAGATAAATCGTACTAGAAGTCTGGACAATACTGGATAAGATACATATTACTGGAAGTCTGGACAATGATGGACAAGATACATCTTACTGGAAGTCTGGACAATGATGGACAAGATAAATCTTACTGTAAGTCTGGACAATGATGGACAAGATACATCTTACTGGAAGTCTGGACAATGATGGACAAGATAAATCTTACTGTAAGTCTGGACAATGATGGACAAGATACATCTTACTGGAAGTCTGGACAATGATGGACAAGATAAATCTTACTGGAAGTCTGGACAATGATGGACAAGATACATCTTACTGGAAGTCTGGACAATGATGGACAAGATACATCATACTTGAAGTCTGGACAATGATGGACAAGATACATCGTACTGGAAGTCTGGACAATGATGGACAGGATACATCGTACTGGAAGTCTGGACAATGATGGACAAGATACATCGTACTGGAAGTCAGTTTTGAAGTTGGTTCAACGTAAAAGCATGGGTGGGATCCTGCTCCATTGCAGGATGTTGGATTGCACGCTCAGGGCTGAAGATGTGGTGCATGCTGGGCTCAATGTGTAAAGGAAATCATGTATAGATATCTCGTCACAATCCCCGTAGATGCGAAGAAATTCTCTCATTTCTGCCCACACCCTCAACTCCTGCTCCACGCACGTACAAACCAGGTTAGTGCTGTTTCTTAAATCAAGATGGTCCAGTATTTCCAGGTAACGGAAAGAAAGTGCCAGTCTGGTCAGCTTCGTGTTTTTAAGAGACAGGTACGTCAAAAGCCCCAGATTTAAGAAAGAATCTGCGGTTATCGTGGACAACGGATTATTGTCCAAGTAGAGCGCCTGCATTCTGCTGCCTTGAGGGAAGCTCTCGTCGTTGAGCTCTGTGATGAGGTTGTTTGAAACGTCCAGATCTGAAACTGTATGGGAGTAGTCCACAGCCCGAATCTCCCTGATGAAGTTGAAGGCAAATCTTAATACATTCAGCTCAGTTCCAGTAGTTAGAAAACCAGCCATCGAAGATATCTTACAGTTTTTCCATCTCAAGATACATTAGAGGAGGTGGGACAGACCCCGTGGATGTATCCGATATTAGATTGTGTGATAAGTAGAGATTTTCTAATTTGTTCATGAAGGACAGTTCTGGGAAAGCTGACAACTGGTTTCCTTGCAACTGTAGCATTGCCAGAGAGTTCGCAAAGGGACGCAGGTCATCGCTCAGAAGTTTGGCATCGGAAATTGTGTTATTTTGCACGATTAGGGTAGCGCTACGATCACTGACTAGTACAGTCACTGCCCGGAAGGAAAGCAATGGTAAACTACCTTCTGGAAACATACCAAGAAACCCAAGCAGCAATCATGGAAAGTCAAATAGGAAAAAGATCTGGTGGTGAGTCCCCCAGGCCAGATAGATCTAATTTTAACACTGGGGAAGAGTGTGAGGCAGAGGTCGGTACTAGTAATTGTGATGACGGACAAAATCCTGACGGTGTTACCAAGGAAAACCCCTGTATCAAACTAAAAAGAAAAATAAGAGTAGGAACATGGAATGTAAGAAGTATGTATGAGGGAAAATATCAAGTAATAAGTGACGAGATGAAAAGAACGCGGATACACATTTTGGGAATCTGCGAACATCGATGGAAAGGATCAGGACACTTTAAGAGCGAGAATGATAATATATTTATATATTCTGGCGGAGAAGTAGGAGGAAAGAATGGAGTGGCTTTTTATTTGGACAAATCCACATCAAAAGCATTACTAGGCTACAATCCAGTAAGTGATAGAATCCTAACAATCAGACTTAAGGGCATTCCTAGAAATGTAACAGTCATCCAGGTATATGCACCTACATCAGCAGCAGAAGAAGATGAAGTAGAACATTTTTATAACACACTGCAGACGACAATGGACCAGGTACGGAAAAATGATATTGTATTTATAATGGGTGATTTTAATGCAAAAATTGGTACAGAAAGAGCAGAAGATGAAGGACAAGTTGTAGGGAAATTTAGCATAGGACACAGAAATGAGGCAGGTGACAATCTAATGGCGTTTTGTATGGAAAATGAGCTAATGATCGCTAACACACTTTTTAAACAACATCCAAGAAGACTTTACACATGGACATCACCTGATGGGAAAACCAGGAATCAAATAGATTACATTTTAGTGCAGAGAAGGTGGAGGTCAAGCATAACATCAGCAAAAACTTTACCAAGTGCTTATTGTGACACGGACCATGAGTTATTAATAGCAGACATGAAGATAAAGATAAAAAAGTTAGTTATGGGATCAAGACCACTCCGCTTTGACCTTACAAATATACCAGAACAATACGGTATAGAGGTGAAGAACCGTTTCGAAATCCTGATGGCTGTACAGGAAGAGATGACACCAGATGAATTGGCTACGCAGGCCAAAGATATCTTAGTAACAACAGCTAAAGACATGGTTCCAGTAAAGAAAACACAAAAGAATAGATGGATCACAGCAGGTACACTAGAACTGATAAAACAATGTAGAGAAATGAAGACGCAATGGAGAGTGACAAACAACAACAAAGATAAATATCAAACTTTAACAAAAGAAGTACGAAGAAACATAAGAAAAGACAAAAAACAATACATACAAGATTGTTGTGAAAGAATAGAAGAACATCAGAGGTGTGGAAGAGATAGTGAAATGTTTAAAGAAATGAAGACATTGACGAGAAATGTCACACCTAAGCTAAATATAATTTGTGATGAGATGGGGAATACCCTGACAGAGACAGAGGAAATTCTGGAAAGATGGAAGGAATATTGCAAAAGAATGTATGAAACAACCGACTGTGGAAGCAGAAATCAACAGTGTGAATTATTATTGGAGGAGAAAGAACCCGAGCCGACAATGGAAGAAGTTTTATGGGCAATAAAGAGTCTGAAAAATGGTAAATCACCAGGATGTGATGAGATAACCGCTGAATTTATTAAAGCAGGAGGAAAGGAGTGTGCAACAATCTATCATGCACTATGTAAAAAGATATGGCATTCAGGTATTTGGCCAAAAGAATGGAAAAGAACTGTATTCATACCACTGCCAAAAAAGGGTAACCTGAAATTATGCACCAACTACAGAACTGTTGCCCTGATTAGTCATGCCAGTAAAATTCTGTTAAAAATCATAATGGGTAGACTTCGAAAGAAAATAGAAGAAGAGGTCAATATGGTCCAAGCTGGCTTCAGGCAAGGAAGAGGATCAAGAGATCATATATTCAATCTAAGATTAATAATAGAGAAATGCAGGGAGTTTAATGTGAATCTATATTTATCCTTTATAGACTACTCAAAGGCATTTGATTGTGTACAACACCAGAAACTTTGGGAAATAATGGAAAAAATGGGATTTCCAACACATTTGATACAATTAACATCACTGCTGTATTTAGACCAACAAGCAGCAGTAAGAATAAATGGTGAAACAACAACTTGGTTTGACATAAAACAAGGGGTCCGTCAGGGGTGCATATTGTCACCCTACTTATTTAACTTGTATACTGAAAATATAATGAGGAATGTTAGAGAAGATGTAGGCAAAGAATATTACGATGCCATAACAGTTGGAGGTTATGAAATACCAGAGATTAGATATGCTGATGACACAGTATTGCTGTCCACAACACAAGAAGGAATGGAAAAACTAATTATGTCAGTCTGCAAGAACAGCGAAGAGCAGAACCTCTATCTTAATGCAAAGAAAACTAAAGTGATGACAACTGACAAAACAAACAAGGCAACTGAAATATGTATCAGTGAGGAAAAACTGGAAGAAGTGGAGAGTTTTGAATATCTTGGATCACTACTAACTAATAATGGAGATACAATGCGGGAAATTAAAAGGAGGACATCTATTGCTCTTCAGAAAGTAAAACAAATAAAGAATCTGTGGAGAGGAGCAGACAGAACCACAAAAATAAGATTTTTAAGGGCATGCATCTTTCCCATCGCAACATATGCCTGTGAGACCTGGACACTTAACAAAACAGCTGAGAAGCACATAAATGCCTTTGAATGTAAATGCTATAGAAGAGTTCTCCAAATATCGTGGACACAAAAAAGAACAAATATATCTATACTACAAGAGCTTAATATTGAAGAAGGCTGGCTAGTAAAGAGGATTAAAGAGAGAAAACTTAAATATTTTGGCCACATTAAACGTCATGATAATTTAGAGAAGACCATATTGGAAGGATACATAATGGGAAAAAGAAAAAGAGGAAGACCGAAACGAAGATGGCTGCAAGACATCATTGATGATCTGGAAATGGATGCAGCAGCAGCAGGCCATCTTGCTCACAACCGAGAGGCCTACAGGAGTGCTGTTTGGGAGGCAAAGTTCCGCAAGGGACATGCAAAGGAATGAATGAATGAGGGTAGCCAAAGTACTGAAGCGAGGAAGAGCGTCCAGTCTTGATATGTGATTGTTGTCCAGCTGTAGGGACTGTAGGGCTGCCAGGACAGATAACGCTGTAGGAATCACCGCCAGGGTGTCGTTGTTTAGCACGAGAGACGTTAAGTTATTCACTTGATTATCCAGAGCATTACCTGGCAACACGAAGGACGCATTTGAAAGTTCAAGGCTGTTGAGGTAAGGCATGTACTGAATCCAGGTCCGCCAGGATTTGAGGCCAACGTCGTCTAGGGTCAGAGAGGTCAAAGTTCCACCAATGTGTTTTAAGATATCTGTGTTCCAGGTAGTAATCTTCATGTTGGAGATAAGTAAGGTCTGCAGTACGTCCAGGTGAAGGAGAGCTCTAGGAATCTCGGCAAATCTAGCTCCGGAGAAGGTCAGCCTGGACATCGTGCGAGTGGAGACGGTAGTGAACCTGCTGCTACTGTAGTAATCTGGTTGCCTTGGAAACCGTATGGAATTTTAAAAAAAACATTATAGCTATACTACATTTAATTTCAAGCAAAACTGAAGGAAGACGGTCACTACTTGTCAGTATCTAGGATATTTAATACTGCAATGAATAAAGCGATAGCCATAAGTGTAAGTCATACGTTATGTCAAGGAATAAAATGAGTACATGAAGAGATGAATAATGACTATGAAGTCTGTCTGCTACTGACGGTTCTTAATTTTACATTCTGCCACTGCTCACATTTAGCAGTTTTAACTTTTTATGCCCAAAAATAAACTGAGAAAGACCATACAGGTTATATATCTCGGCAGCTTTATAGACCAGGATGGTGACACCAGAGAGGAAGTTAGAATTCAAAATGCAAAAGTAGCAATGGATTTGAAGAATCTTGAGAACATGTGGAATTCAAAAGTTAAGACTATTCCATTCAAACATAATATCCACCCTCATGTATGCATATGAAAGCTGGAAAACAACTAATGAAATAGACAAAAAGTTAGATTCTTTAGAAAACAAATGCATAATGAAAATACTCGGAATAACGTGGAACGACTTCAAGAACAACGCAGAGATAAGACAGATGAGCAAACAACAACCTGTTTCATGCGTAACCAGAAAAAAAAGATGGACATATGTCGGTCATGTGATGAGAAGAAACAATCAGAGTATCCCCAAACAAGCTATCAAGTGTAACACAACAGGCCGAAGATGTATGTATGAGTGTATTTATGTACGCGTGTATGATGGATATCCGATAAAAAATTTTTTAAGTTGGTTAAAAGAAAAAGAAATACTTCTTCTCTAACACTCATTCCCAACCCACCACCACAACCCTTTATTCCCAACCCTACCCCCACAACCTTCCATTCCAAACCCCAATCCCATAACCCTCCATTATCAACACCATCCCCACAACCCTCCATTCCCAACTCCATCCCCCTCAACCCTCCATTCCCAACTCTATCCCCCTCAACCCTTCATTCTTAACTCCACTCCCACAAACCTCCATTCTTAACTCCACTCCCACAAACCTCCATTCTTAACTCCACCCCCACAACCCTCCATTCTTAACTCCATCCCTCTCAACCCTGCATTCTTAACTCCACCCCCACAATCATCCATTCTTAACTCCACAACCACAACTATAAATTCTTAACTCCAGCCCCACAACCCCCCATTCTTAACTCCATCCCCCTCAACCCCCCATTCGGCACATGGCTCCTGAACCATCAAGTACTTCAATGACATAGTTAGAAAAGCAACTTGTTAGATATTGTTAGAAATTATTTTAATGTTTGTTAAAAAAAAACATATGTTAGAAGATCTGTATTTACAATGTATTCTTATTTATGTATATGTCTGCGTGTGTATGTGTGCGTGAGTGCTATTTTTATTAGGTTAATTACTTCTTCTCTTTTACTTTGATTGTAATAGTTAAATCTTACATTCTCTTGTGATATGTTTTTTTTCTAAATTAATTTGTATTTTTGTACTAAATCAAGTGTGTGGGAAGAATGAAAGATGGAGTGATGAAGGGCAGATTGTAAGACGGGCCTGCGTGCCCAATTCTTTACCCTTTAAAAATAAAGTTATTCATTCATTCAGTCATTCTTTCATTCATTCCCAACCTCACCTCACAACCCTCCATTCTTAACTTCTCCCCCACAACCCTCCACTCCCAACCTCACACCACAACCCTCCATTCCCAACACCACACCACAACCCTCCATTCTAAACTTCACCTTCACAACCCTCTATTTCCACCCCACTCCCCAAAACCTTCCATTCATCCAAAACCCCATTAAAACTGGGAGAATCATCCGGACCACAGAACAGTGTAGCAAATGCGACCCCTTTTTTTGGTTGACCTATATATATATATATATATATATATATATGTATATATATATAGTGTGTATATGTATATGTTATGTATGTATGTATGTGTTTGTATGTATTTTGTATGTATTATGTATGTATGTATGTATGTATGTATGTATGTATATGTATGCGTACTGAATTGTTACATGTATTTGTGAAGACATGTAGATGCGTACGTAGGTATATTTCCAATAATGTCTATATGTGTCATGTATATCTGAATATATATATGTGTGTGTGTGTGTGTGTTTGTGTGTGTATGTGTGTGTGTGTGTGTGGTTTTTTTTTTCATGTGCGTATGTATGTGCTTTTGTGTATTTACGATTTTGCCGTCTATGTTTTTCTCATTATCACTATTTGTTCGTGTCTCTTTCTCCCTTACTTTTCTAACTCATTATCATGCAGGTTTTATCTCTAGACGCATCTGTCAATCTATCTATTGATAGTTTTTAGGAAAAGATCAAAGTAAGCCATCAACTTAAATAACGTATATTTCGTTCTATCTACCTGTTACCTGTCCGTGTAGTGAGATGTAATTCATGTAATCAATCTTCCACTCATGTGTCTCATGTCGTGATAGTCAAAATATCAGAAGTCAAATTTTGTATAAAGTTATCAAAATCTAAAATAAAACTGTCTATTTCTATAGAACCTGGTAGGGGCATGTTTGTCCAGATACGACCAACCAAAGAACAGGGCACAGCAACAAGCCAGGGGCTATAACCATCTTCTTTGTCTTCAGTGTGGCAAGCGACCTGCGGACGCAAGAGAGAGAGAGAGAGAGAGAGAGAGATGAGGAAGATACCTCAGAGTATTTTATGATTGACAAGTTCAGTTAATAGTTAGTGTGTGCCAGTGCTTCCCAAACTATTTCTGACTGCTGGCTCTTTGTTTCCCAGCTCATATCACCAGTGCTCCTACAATGTGTTCTTTTTTTTTCTCTCAGTTGTTTCTGATGTTCTATACTACACCTTTCTCTTAATGCCCCCCCCCCACCACTCCTGCTCCAAGATTTACCCACTGTTAGCTCATCCACTCCTGAAGATCTCTACTGATGCTTCATTGATTACACCAAGGCATTTGACAAGGTGAAACATAATGAACTTATTAAAATGCTTGAAGACATCAATATAGACGGCACAGACCTCAGGATTGTAAAAAATATATACTGGCAGCAAGAAGCAGCAGTTCGAGTTGAATACGGAATTGGAAAATATCAACCTATAAAACAAGGGGTGTGACAAGGATGTGTACTATCTCCAGACCATTTTTCTATGTAGAGCGAGAATATTCTAAGAACAATCATCACAGAACCAGGCATAAAAATTGGAGGATACAATATTAGCAACATTCGGTATGCTGACGACACAGTACTGATAGCTGAGAATCAACAAGACCTGCAAAATCTCTTGTATAAAGTCGCCAAAGAAAGTGAACAGAAAGGCCTTACTTTGAACATAAAAAAGATAGAAACTATGGTTATATCTAAGAAACAGAATCCACCAGCATGGAGTATTAAATTACACGGAACTATTCTAAAGCAGGTGCAGAAATTCAACTACCTTGGAGCAGTAATAACTTCAGATGGAAAATACAGAACAGAAATTAGGAACAGAATAGGCCAAACAAAGACTGCATTTCAGAGAATGAGAAACATATTAGCTAACACATCTTTATCAATGAATGTTAGAAAATGAGTCCTAAAATGCTATATTGAACCTATTTTGTTATATGGAAGTGAATCACTGACAATAGGCAAGTCTGCACAAAAATCATTGGAAGCAGCAGAAATGTGGTTTATTAGAAGAATGTTGCGAATCCCCTGGACAGCAAAAATAACTAATGAAGAATGTAGGGGAAGAGCTGGAGAGAAAAAAGCTTGTCAAAAAGATAAGAGAGAGACAATGTACTTTCATAGGACATGCAATGAGAATAAGGGGCATTATAAATATTATAACAACAGGAAAAATAGAAGGAAGAAGATCAAGAGGAAAACCAAGTGAAATGATACTGGACAGTCTGACGGCATGGTGTGAGAGGAGATCACCAACTGAGCTGATGGCCTACATGAAGGATCGTGTACTCTGGAGAAGCATAATAGCCAACGCCAGTCGGCCCTGCACCTGATGATGATGATGAATCCTGAATTAATTTTCATGACTTTCCAGAATAAAAATTGATAAGAAATTTTGATTCAAGGAACAAGGAAGCCACTCTGTAATGTAAAAGAACGGATTGGATTACACATGTGCTACGTTTCGTTTTATTTACCTTTCTAGATATTATTTTGCACGTTGGCTATGGCTGGGGCATGTACCCCGGGTGATTGGTGAGCTCATTACCAAAACTGGCGCTGAAATGGACACCTCATTGATACAAGAGCAATGTTAGAATAAAATAGGCATGAAAAAAGAACAGCAGAGAAGATGTTGAGTAACAGAACCAGGGTAAGAGCGGAAAGTAAGGAGAAGAACATTCATTTGTGAAAAATCATGGCGGAAGTCCCAAATGCCTTAGGCACCTAAAGGCTCAGAGCGAGCGAGCGAGCGATATATATATATATATATATATAGAGAGAGAGAGAGATATGCATGGATCAGATTTACAAAAAGATAGAAAGAGTGAGGAAAGTGGACAAGAACGAGACTGGCAAAAAGTAAGATATATGAACGAAGAACATACAAGCATCCACTATTTCAGCAAAAGCCGTTTTGAACGGTAACGTACAAGAACATCACAACAGATTAAAATACACACACGCAAAACATACGAAAAATTAAACAGTTTCTTTTTATGTTCTCACTGAAAGAAAGACTGACACAATAGTGCGCCTCGATAGATGTAGGTGAACACAATGTAGCAGCAGGCGATTTGCTGCGAAATGAGACAAAGAGACGACTACATTCAGTATCATCATGGTTGTCCTTTGCCCCTGATGGCCCTGCTTGCTTCCGTGGGATAAATATGGCCTAAACAAAAAATCACCCAGATGGAGCAGATGACGAAAGAAAGTAAACACTTCGGGGAGAAGAGAATGAAGGAAGGTTCAGAAAGAATGAGGATCACTGAAAGGACAAGACTGCTGCTTTAGGATGCCTAGTCAAGAAAGTCATTTGCTGAAAAATTAAACTGGTGTATGTTATTTATTTATAGATACTCATCTTATTCTCTAAATGTATAAACTAGGAACAAAGTAGGAACAACTTTATCGCTTGACGACTACAACATTGTTCCTACTTTTTTTCCTATTTTATACATTTTGTATCCCACTTTTTTCCTAGTTCATACATTTTGTATCGCACTTTTTTCGTAGTTCATACATTTTGTATCCTACTTTTTTCCTACTTCATACATTTTGTATCCCACTTTTTTCCTAGTTCATACATTTTGTATCCCACTTTTTTCCTAGTTCATACATTTTGTATCCCACTTGTTTCCTAGTTCATATATTTTGTATCCAACTTTTTTCCTAGTTCATACATTTTGTATCCCACTTTTTTCCTAGTTCATACATTTTGTATCCCACTTTTTTCCTAGTTCATACATTTTGTATCGCACTTTTTTCGTAGTTCATACATTTTGTATCGCACTTTTTTCCTACTTCATACATTTTGTATCCCACTTGTTTCCTAGTTCATATATTTTGTATCCAACTTTTTTCCTAGTTCATACATTTTGTATCCCACTTTTTTCCTAGTTCATACATTTTGCATCACACTTTTTTCCAAGTTTATACATTTTTTATCACACTTTTTTCCTAGTTTATACATTTTGTATCACAGTTTTGCTGTAGTTCTTCCTGTATAGTGTATACTTATCCTCTAATTATTTAATCTTACTCTCTAATACTCTCTTTCTTGCATGCTTTCATAATTCTTTCTATCTTTTTGCAAAACTGAACCATACACCTCTATCTATCTTTACTGTTAGAACCACTTTTTAATACTGAAGCATACACCTATATCTACCTTTACGGTTAGAAACACTTTTAAAACTGAATCATACACCTCTGTCTACCTTTATGTGTAAACTAGGAAAAAAGTAGGAACAGTTTTATTACTTAACGACTACAATATTGTGACATTTCGGCGTTAGCCTTAATCATACAAAAACATACAAGACAAAGAAATAGAGAGAGGAGACAAAGTATAGACTCACATGAATACTATAAAAAAAATTTTATTAAAAAGTTCAATAGATTACTTAGCTCTAAATTGTAAGATGTGGCTTGCCCGGCGGTGTGTGTCAGGAATGGATTTAGTAGAACTGGTGGAGACTGTTTAAATGGAGACCTGTGATATGTAGTCGGTGGGTTATAACTGGGAGTGGTGGATGGGGAGCCGGGGAGGGAAGAGAGAGTGATATAATGTTGATCCAGTCAAGAGAAGATAAAATAGATGATTAGGGAAGAGGGGTTGCAAAGAGATGCTGTGAGGAAAATGGACAAGTAAGAGAGGGTGGAGCTTAGTGGAGAGGTACCATAATGATTTAAGAGAATGTTAAGTGTAGCTGAACAGCGAGTTTAACCCGTGTAGGTCCAGCGTCCTATAATTTTGAATGCAGCGGTTCTGAAGCGCCAGGCGGCTTGTGTCATCTGCGTGATATTGTTTAATGGCTGTTACCAGAAAATCATATTTGCCTCTGTTGTTGGGGCCATTGAAATGATTTGGAACTGGTTTCGAAGCATGCTGGGCGATGTCGTACAGATGTTTTTGCATGCGGTCCCCTAATCTGAGGCCAGTCTCACCAATATATGTTATCCTACATCTTTTGCATACGATGATATATATCATATTACAGGACCCGCATGTGAATCCCTCATGAAGGGTGAGGATAGTTTTGGGAAACGTGATCGTTTTCGTTTCCCAGACTACAGGGCACGTAACGCAATTGGGGGGGGGGGAGGGGGGTGGGGGTTACATTTTCTGGTGCAAACATATGTAAGCCTCCGCTTCAAATGGCTGTGGACAAGGATGTCTTTAAGGTTTGGCTCACGTTTTAATGTCAACAGGGGTGGATCGGAGAAAATGTTGCGAGTGTCGGGGTCGAGTTGGATTATCGGCAGATAAATAATTTTCTTAACCATCTGACCATGCGGGTGGAAAGGCAGTACTAACTTCACTCTGTCAGATGGAGTTAGAGGCTTTTTTCTGAATGCTTCCTTGCTGCTCACTAGTTGGATACGGTTGAAGGCTTCACGAAGGACCTTTTCTGGGTAGTGGTGATGACGGACAAATTCTAATAACTTGTTGGACGGATCTATAGCGTCCAAATTATCCTGACATATGCAGCGAAGACGGAGGAGTTGGGAGTATGGGGTGGAGTTCTTACAGGCTTCAGGATGGGACGAGGTGTAAAGTAAATAGGTGTGACTATCGGTGGGCTTGTAAAATACAGAGGTGACAAGCCTGTTTGTGCCAGTAGAAATTTTAATGTCTAAAATGTTGGCAGAATTGTCAGAAATTTGCATAAGTGAATTTTATGTTAGTGTTGAGTGAGTTTGCGAATTCAATACATTTTTTTAGGTCTTCCTGTGGCATATTTGTGATTCCAGTGCCATCATCGATGTAGCTTTTATAGACTTCTGGAAGTCTGCCAGTGTAGGTTTCCCATAATTTTACTTCCATAAAGCCCATAAATAGACATGCATAACTGGGACCCATTTTCGTTCCCATGGCAACACTACTGATTTGCTCAAAGTACTCGCCGCTGAATTAGAAAGAATTTAGGTTTAGTACTAGCTGTGTGAGTCTGATTATGGTGTCAGTGTTAGTTGTGGGATGAGGGTCTTTGTCGAGAAAACAGCGGAGTGCTAAGAGTCCATCCTCATGGGGGATAGAAGTGTATAGGGAGCAGACATCAAGGAGAAAGATGTGATAGGTGTGGTGTTGAGAGAGTGTGATGGAATCTAAAGTTGTTAAGGCGTGGTTTGTATCTTTCAAAAAGGAGGGTAGTTTGTGTACTAGCGGCTGGAAAACGCTGTCCAAAAAGTCAGAAATGTGCCCAGTGCTATCTACTTTTACTGTTAGAACCACTCTTAAAACTGAACCATACACCTCTATCTACCTTTACTGTTAGAACCACTCTTAAAACTGAACCATACACCTCTATCTACCTTTACTGTTAGAACCACTCTTAAAACTGAACCATACACCTCTGTCTACCTTTACTGTTAGAACCACTCTTAAAATTGAACCAGACACCTTTGTCTACCTTTACTGTTAGAACCCCTGTATTCCCATTCGTCACATCTTTTATCTCACATAGTTCTTACTCGGTCGAAGTTTTCGAACTACAGAGTAACTATTTTCTAGTTTCTTTCTACTGAAATTAATCAACAAAAGGTATTCTGGCAGAGCACAGGAAGATAATGCAGCGGTGAAAGAGTTCATGAATAGTTCTATAGCTACCAATGGCTACCATTATCGTTAGTCTACAACTAAAATAAAAAGTTATAACAAAATATGCGTGTAAGGGTATGCAACCCTGGAAAATACCCCTGAGAACTGCTTACTAGATTTATCAGGCTGATCTCCCCTGGGTTATTGGAGAAGAATTGCACTAGCAGTGTTGTGCACGAGAATGTTGTGAAAGTGCGAGCATCAGTTTGAAAGTACATGGAGAGTACATTCTTAGTGCAAGGAGTGTAATTTCTTAGTGCAAGGGTTGCACTTTCTTAGTGCAAGGGTTGTACTTTCTTAGTACGAGGAGTGTAGTTTCTTAGTGCGAGGAGTGTACTTTCTTAGTGCAAAAAGTGTACTTCCTCAGTGCAAAAAGTATACTTTCTTAGTGCAAAGAGTGTACTTTCTTAGTGCAAGGAGTGTACTTCCTTAGTGCAAGGAGTATACATTCATAATGCGAGTAGTGTACTTTCTTAGAACAAGAAGTGTACTTTCTTAGTGTAAGGAATGTACTTTCTTAGTTCGAGGAGTGTAATTTCTTAGTGCAAAAAGTGTACTTTCTTAGTGCAAGTAGTGTACTTTCTTAGTACAAGTAGTGTACTTTCTAAGTGTAAGGAGTGTACTTTCGTAGTACAAAGAATGTGTTTTCTTAGTGCGAGGAGTGTACTTTTTAGTGCAAAAAGTGTACTTTCTTAGTGGAAGAAGTGTACTTTCTTAGTACAAATAGTGTACTTTCTTTGTACAAATAGTGTACTTTCTTAGTACAAGTAGTGTGCTTTCTTAATGCAAGAAGTGTACTTTCTTTGTGCATGGAGTGTGCTTTCTTAGTGTAAGGAGTGTGCTTTCTTAGTGCGAAAAGTGTACTTTCTTAGTACAAGTAGTGTACTTATTTAGTACAAACGGTGTACTTTCTTTGTACAAATAGTGTACTTTCTTTGTACAAATAGTGTACTTTCTTTGTTGAAGTAATGTACATACTAAGTGCGAGGAAAGTACTTTCTTGACTTAGCCTTGCGCAGATCGGACGTAATGTTGTTGTTTTAAAGTTCTACTGGTATTAGAGAATGGAATAACCAGACATAATCTCCATTTTGTCCCGTGTTTCAGCGCATTTGCTGGGTTCAAATGATTGTATTAGAACGAGGCATTTGAATTGTTTCATTTTATGGTTAAAAAGATATTAATATAACATTCTATGTCAACTCTTAGACTACCAGACCAAACATCTGAAAACAAAACAGAACAGGTTTATAACAAACACAGCGGCCATATTATTTACTCCGAAACAACTATAGATCTAAATTTAGTTTCCAGGATAATTTAAAATTAAATCTGGAACCCCCCTTCCCCTGCCCGACAGCTATAATTATTCATAACCTTGTTATTGAAACTGTTAAGGTTATTTTCTTTATTGTTTAGCCTGGCATACACCAAGCTTACGTCTAAATTAAGTGAGGATGGCTCAGCAACTTCTGCAACCAGCAACTTCGGTAAAGATGTCAACTGGAGGTTTTAACATAAGATAATTCCTTCAAAGCATTCACAGTTCTGAAATAAAATAGGAATAACAATAATAATAATACTAATATAATAATAATAATAATAATAACAATAACAATAATAATAATAATTATAATAATAATAGCTGCACCAGACGCAATGACTAAGAATATTTTCTACTATTTTTAAATAAGCAATTAACATTAATGTATTACGTGTTTGCTTGTTTGTGTGTGTATATATCACGATTTACTGTTGAAAAGAAGAAACGCAACACTATTGCATTCGTAATGGACACCAGATTTCAAACTTGTATCACCGAATTAATGTTTCAATCTTGGCATGAAAAAACTTTAAGACTTTAACAATGAAATAATGTTCATTAAATCTGGTTTGGACTTTTATTCTTTGCTACTGAGGCCTCCGTTTCAGTAAGGTGTATGGCCTCCTCTGGCCTGTATCAGAGAATGACATCTCCTTAACATGGATCCGATTAGCCGTTGGATCTGTTGTTGTGGGATGGCTGCCCACTCTTCCCGCTGTGCAGGAGACAACTGTCGGAGATTGGTTGGCGCCACGTCTCGCTGGCGGACTTGTCTGTTGAGTTCATCCCATAAGTGTTCTATTGGGTTCATGTCTGATGACATGGATGACCACCGTATGGTCTGGACGTTGTTGTCAGCGAGGAACTGGGTGGTCAATTGTGCCACATGAGGTCGAGCGTTATCCTGCTGAAAAATCGACCCTGGTAGAGCTAGAAGTGGAAAGACACGAGGACGAAGAATTTCAGCGACGTATCACTGGGCGTACAGGCGTTCATCAGTTTGCACCAGGGCACTTCTTCCCATGAAGTTGATCGTCTCCCACACTAGTACACCTCCACCGCCGTGTGGAGGAGCCTCATCCACGCAGTTCTGGGCGTAGCGCTCATTGACTCTGTGGTAAACTCTTCTCCGTCTCTCGTGTCGTGGAGCAGAAAGAATGATTTATCACTAAACCAAACCCTTAATGATTCATCACTAAACCAAACCCTTAATGATTCATCACTAAACCAAACCCTTAATGATTCATCACTAAACCAAACCATTCTCCAATCATTCGCAGCGGTCCATTGACGATGCTGGTTTGCTCACTGCAGTCGATTCTGGCGGTGCCGGTCGGTAAGAATAGGACCTCTGTAGGGTCTTTTAGCCCAAAGACCAGCGTCGTGCAGCCGATTCCTGACTGTATGATCTGAAATTCGACGATCTGCTGTCATTGAGTGGACTGTTGAGGACACAGATGCAAATCGATTCCTGAGGTGACGCAGCTGTATGAAGCGGTTTTCAGCAAGAGTTGTGACTATGTGTCTTCCACTGCGCGGCCGGTCTGAAACTGAGCCATTTTCTTGTAATTGTCTCCAAAGGCGACTAATGGTGCTTCTAACCACATTAAATTGTCTGGCCACTACACTTTGTGACTGTCCAGTCTGTAAAGGTCCAACGATGATGAGTCGTTGTTCTGTAGTGAGATGAGCCATAATTGCGCATTACATTTTCAAATGAATTGATTAGAGGAGCGTCAATCTTTTATAGGCATTCAATAACATGATCAGTGAGTTTTGTGTTCAGTAAGTTTCACGGGATTATCGTTTACCTGTCATGAGTTATTGTCAAAAATGCTGTTTTGACTAGTGTCGCTTTTCTGTGCTCATGAATCATCTTCTGAGTAGAATTCAGGTCAGCACGTGAAATTGACGTCGAAGTGACCGTTTCAGGCAATTTCCCTTTGTCTGATCAGCAAACTTCAGTTTAAATCGCAACATAGTATTTGTTGCGTTTCTTTTTTATAAAAGTATATTTATATACATATGTATGCTTATGTATGTATGACTGTATTTATGCAAGGGTGTATGCTGGATATAAAAGAAACACATTTTAAGTTGGTTAAAAGAAAAAAATACTGCATCCCTAAAATTTAATTTCCAACCAATAACACACCCCCATAACTCTCCATTATCACCCCCACCCACACAACCCTCCATTTTCACTCCCACCCCACAACCATCCATTTTCACTCCCACCCGACAACCCTCCATTTTCACTCCCACCCCACAACCATCCATTCTCACCCCCAACCCAAAACCCTCCATTCTCACCCCAACCCACAACCATCCATTCTCACCCCCAACCCACAACCCTCCATTCTCACCCCCACCCAACAACCCTCCATTCTCACCCACACCACATAAAACTTCATTCTCACCCCAAACCCACAACCCTCCATTCTCACCCCCACCCACACAACCTTCCATTCTCACCCCCACCCACACAACCCTCCATTCTCACCCTCAACCCACAACCCTCCATTCTCACCCCAAGCCCACAACCCTCCATTCTCACCCCCACCCACACAACCCTCCATTCTCAACCCCCATGCACGACCCACCATTCTCACCCCCAACGCACAACTCTCCTTTCTCACCCCCACCCACACGACCCTCCATTCTCACCCCCACCACACAAGCCTTCATTCTCACCCCCAACCAAACAACCCTCCATTCTCACCCCCACCCCACAACTCACCACTCTCAACCATCTCCCCCATAACCCTCCATTCTCAACCCACTTCCACATAACCCTCTATTCTTAACCCACTCTCCCATAACCCTTCATTCTCAACCCACTCCCACATAACCCTCCATTCTCACCTGCACCCACACAACCCTCCATTCTCACCCACACCTCACAACCCTCCATTCTCACCCCACCCACACAACCTTTCATTCTAAACCCACTCCCACATAAACCTCCATTCTCAACTGACTCCCATATAACCCTCCATTTCAATCCACTCCTCCATAACTCAACATTCTCAACACACTCCCGCATAACCCTTCATTCTAAACCCACTCCCAAATAACCCTCTATTCTCACCTCCACACACACAACCCACCATTCTGACCCACACTCCACAACCCTCCATTCTCACACCAAATCACACAACATTTCATTCTCAACCCACACCCACACAACCCTCAATTCTCAACCCACTCCCACATAACTCTCCATTCTCAACTCACTCCCACATAACCCTCCATTTCCAATCCAACACCATGACAACCCTCCATTCTCACCCCCACCCCACAACCCTTCATTCTCAAACCACTTCCATATATCCTTCCATTCCCAACCCACTCCCACATAACCCTCCATTCTCAACTCATTACCACATAACCATTCATTCCCACACCACCCCACAAACCGACATTCCCAACTCACCTCCACAACCCTCCATTCTCAACCCACCCCCATAACCCTTCATTCTCAACCCACCCCAACATAAACCTGCATTCTAAACTCACCCCCCATAAAGCTCCATTCTTAACCCACCACCCATAACCATTCATTCTCACCCCAGCCCTCCATAAACCTGCATTTTCAACCCACCCTCATAACCGTCCATTTTAAACCTACCCCCCATAACCCTCCATTCTCAACACACCCCCATAACCTTCCATTTTAAACCCACCCCCCCATAACTATCCATTCTCACCCCCACCTACACAACCCTCCACTCCCACCCCCCGTAACCCTCCACTGTCACCACCACCCCACATCTATCCATTCTCACCACCACCCCACAACCCGCCATTCCCAACCCCAGCCACACAACCCTCCATTCCCAATCCCATTCATCCAAAACCCCATTAAAACTGGGAGAACTATGCGGACCGCAGAGCAGTGTACCAAATGGGATCTATTTTGCTTGTCCTGTATATATATATATATATATATATAGTGTATGTATGTATTATGTATGTATGTGCGTATGTATGTATGTATGTATGTATATATTATGTATGTATGTATGTATGTATGTATTTATATGTGTATGTATATATGTGTACTGTATGTATGTATGTTTGTATGTATGTATGTACATATATATATATATATATATATATGTGTGTGTAAGGGACCGGCTAGCGTAATGTTTAGAGCACTCCTCTAGCAACCGAATGGTCGAGGGTTCGAATCCCCAGCTGATCGGGATTTTTATCCCTGACCAATGCAGCCTGGAGGTCGACCCAGCCTCGTAAAATGTATACCAGAGAAAATCTGGGAAGGAAAGGCAGCGAGGAAAGGAACTGGCCACCCTACCTCATACGCTGATGGCCCAGCATAATGAGGTCTCTAACTCTTCATCCTCTACGGCATTTGCTATGGGACTATCTTTACCATTTGTTATGTATATGTGTGTATGTATGTAGGTGTGTATGCAGGTATGTATGTGTATGTATGTAGTTAGGTGTATGTATGTATGTATGTATGTATGTATGTATGTATGTACGTATGTATGTGTATGCATACATGACTGTCTGCATGTATTTATGAAGACATTTAAATATGTACGGTCATATGTTTACAATAATGATGTATGTATCATGTATACCTGTATATATATATATATATATATATATATATATATATATATATATATATATATATATATCTGCGTGTGTGTGTGTGTGTGTGTGTGTGTGCGCGCGCGCAGAGTAAGGACACAAAAAGGACAACTGGTCAGTGGAGAAAGAGAAAAAAATTCAAAGATGGAGGGAAAACTTTAGCACCCTACTAAACAGAACACAAGCAGCACAAACAATAGACATACCTGAAGCAAAAACGGAACTAAACATCAATACAGGACCAATAACAATAAGTGAAGTAAAGGAGGCGATAAAGAAGCTAAAACCAGACAGGGCACCAGGTGAAGATGAAGTGACTGCTGAGATGTTTAAAGCAGAAGAAACAGAAACACCAAAACAACTTTGCTGGATATTACAACAAATTTGGGAACTAGAAAAAGCCCCAGAGGAGTGGAAAACTGGGCTTATAGTAAAACTACCAAAGAAGGGTGACCTCAGAGATTGCGGGAACTGGAGAGGCATTACCCTAATGCCACTCACCAGTAAAGTATTTTGCAGAATAATCATCAACAGAATTGTACCAATACTTGAGGAAAAACTTCGGAAAGAGCAGGCAGGATTTAGGAAAGGAAGATCATGCATAGACCACATATTTGTACTTAGACAAATATTAGAACAGGCAAATGAGTGGCATAGCACAACATATGCATTATTCATAGATTTTGAGAAAACCTTTGACAGTGTCAACAGAGATGCACTGTGGAAAATCCTAAGATGGCACGGCCTCCCTCACAAGATAGTAAATATAATCAAAGCACTATATGAGGGTTTTCAGTGCAAAGTGACTTGTGGAGAACATACCTCCAGCTGCTTAAGGGTACTAACAGGAGTGAAACAGGGATTGTACTATCACCAACATTATTTATCTTGGCAGTAGACTAGTTAATGAAGGAGGCAACAACAGACAAACGCAGAGGATTACATTGGCCCTTTGACACAATGCTGGAGGACTTTGACTTTGTGGACGACATTTGTCTATTATCAAGCAGTCACAAAGATATGCAAGATAAAATAAACAAGCTAACTCAGAATGCAAATAACATATGACTAAAGATCAACGTAGGAAAGACAAAGTTAATGAAGCAAAATGTGAACAACAGAAATATACTCAGAGTAGATAGCAAGTTAATGGAGGAGGTCAACGAATTTGTATACCGTGGCAGTAGAGTAGTAGAAGATGGAGACAGCACAGAGGCCATCAACAGCAGACTTATTAGAGCAAACCAGGCTTTTGCAGTGCTGCAGACTATATGGAATTTTAAAAAAAACTAAGCATAAATATGAAAATCAGAATATTTAAGAGCAATGTTCTAAGTGTACTACTCTATGGAAGTGAATGCTAAAAAATCACCAAAACCATAGAAAACAAGTTGAATTCTTTCCAGACTAAATGTTTACGAAGAATTAGAAAAATATTTTGGCCAAACACCATAAGTAATAACATCTTATTAGCAGAAATGCTGATGAAACCACTGACAACAATTATTGAGGAAAGACGCTGGCGATGGTTAAGACATGTGCTCTGAATGACTGACAACTCACTACCAAAAATAACACTAAGATGGACACCAAAGGGGAGCAGAAGTAAAGGTAGACCGAAAGAGACATGGAGAAGAACAACAGAAAGGATGTTGAGCAATAGAGGGCTCACCTGGGCAAAAGAGCAGAAAAAAAGGCGAAGGACAGGCATTTGTGGAAAACCCTTGCGGAAGCCCCATGTGCCCTGGGCACTAAAGGTTCAGAGAGAGAGAGAGAGAGAGAGAGAGAGAGAGATGCCAAAAATAAACTGAGGAAGATTATACAGGTTATATATCGGCAGTTTTATAGACCAGGATGGTGACACCAGACAGGAAGTTAGAATTCGAGTTGCAAAAGAATCTTGAGAACACGTGGAATTCAAAAGTTGTAAGCAAAAAAACCAAGTTAAGACTATTCAATTCAAATGTAATATCCACTCTGATGTATGCATGTGAAAGATGAAAAACAACTAAAGAAATAGACAAAAAGTTAGATTCTTTAGAAAACAAATCCAAAAGGAAAATACTCAGCATAACATGGAACGAATTCAAGAACATCGCAGAGATAAGACAGATGAGCAAACAACAACTTGTTTCATGCGTGATCAGAAAGAAAAGATGGACATATGTCGGTCATGTGATGAGAAGAAACAATTAGAGGATCCACAAACAACCTTTCAAGTGGAGCACAACAGGCCGAAGAAAAAGAGATCGACGACGTGAAACTCTAAAGAGGACATTTTTAAAAGAAAAGCCAGTTCAGTTGGCGTAACATTCCTTGATGAGATTGAAAAACTAGAGAAAGAAAGGAAATCTTGGCGAACTACCATGCAGGCCCTATGTGACGTTTAACGGTACGGAAAGGACGTAAGATACAGATTATTAACTTCATTTGATGAAACTAGTCCATTGTTTCATTTTATGGTTAAAAAGGTATTAACATAACATTCAAAACAGTTGATAACAAACATAGTTTATAACAAACACAGCCGCATTGTTATTTACTCTGAAACAACTATAAATCTATATTTAGTTTGCAGGATAATTTAAAATTAAATCTAGAACCCCCCTCCCCCTCCGCCTGACAGCTATAATTATTCATAACCTTGTCAATGAAACTGTTAAGGTTACTTTCTTTGTTGTTTAGCCTGGCATACATCAAACTTACGTCTAAATTAAGTAAGGATGGCTCAGCAACTTCGGTAAAGATGTCCACTGGAGATTTTGACATAAGATAATTCCCTCAAAGTATTCACAGTTCCGAAATAAAATAGCAATAATAATACTAGCAACATTAGATGCAATGACTTTTAAATAAGCAATTAACATTACTGTATTATGTGTTTTCTTGTCTGTGTATATATATATATATATATATATATATATATATATATATATATCTGTATCACCACTTACTGTTGAAAGAAAGAAACACAACACTATTGTATTCGTAATGGACACCAGATTTGAAATGATGTTCAATAAATTTGGTTTGGACTTTTGTTCTTTGCGACTGAGGCCTCTGTTTCAGTAAGGTGTATGACCTCCTCTGGCATGTATCAGAAAACGACATCTCCTTGACATGGATCCGATTAGCCGTTTGATCTACTGTTGTGGGATAGCTGCCCACTCTCCCCGCAGTGCAAGAGACAACTGTCGGAGTTTGGTTGGCGCCACGTCTCGCTGGCGGACTTGTCTGTTGAGTTCATCCCATAAGTGTTCTATTGGGTTCATGTCTGATGACATGGATTGTCATGGAATGGTCTGGACGTTGTTATCAGCGAGGAACTGGGTGGTGAGTTGTACCATATGAGGTTAAGCGTTATCCCGCTGAAAAATCGACCCTGTTAGAGCTAGAAGTGGAAGGACGTGATGACGAAGAATTTCAGCGACGTATCGTTGGGCACTCAGGCGTCCTTCATTTTGCACCAGGTCACTTCTTCCCATGAAGTAGATCATCCCCCACACCAGTACACCTCCACCACCATGTGGAGGAGCGTCATCCACGCAGTTCTGAGCGTAGCGCTCATGGACTCTGTGGTAAAATCTTCTCCGTCTATCGTGTCGCTGGAGCAGAAAGAATGATTCATCACTAAACCAAACCCTTCTCCCTGCCTATAGCCCCGACCTGGCACCCAATGATTACCATCTTTTCGGTTTTGTGAAAGAACAAATGCGAGGCCATCACTACGACACATGAGAGAACCTCCAGAAAACAGTGCGTCTGTGCCTTCGGTCAGCTGGAGCGGAATTCTACCGGGAGGGTATTTTCAAACTTGCAGAGCGATGGGGAAAACGTGTGCGGAGAAATGGAGATGATGTTGAAAAGTGAAGAAAAGGATGCAGATAAGGTGAAGCATTTATATTTTCTCTATCTATAAATTCTGATTAAAAGTTTTTTTTTCCCTCACGCTTTTTGTACAACCCTCATACGACCCTCTTCATCAGTCTACAAAAGGAGGGCCGGTTACTAATTTCTACAATTATGACTAATTGGTGCTTCTCTGACCAGATTCAAACCACTAACCTAGTCATGAGAGGGCAATGCACTATCCGCTTCACTACTCAGGTACCTTAAATTCTGTGTGTGATATTTTACTCTATTGTGACAGTAACTCCTGTTGTGTGTTTCTGAATTGTTAGTGCCTTCACATTTCTAGACCATTACAGAATTTGAGGTGGGGATGTGAATTGTTAGTGCCTTCACATTTCTAGACCACTACAGAATTTGAAGTGAGGATGTGAAGTGTTAGTTCCTTCATATTTCTAGACCACTATATAATTTGAGGTTGGGATCTGAAATGTTAGTTCCTTCGCATTTCTAGACCACTATATAATTTGAGGCAGGAATGGTAACCCGAAAAACAAATTTTTTTAGGCTGGGCTGACCCGAGTGCCGGTCGAGTGGCGAAATTCAGCCAAGGACCTTATGATCGCCAGGCGAGTGCATCGACCGCTACACCACGGTTTCCTGTACACTATCACAATATTCTGCTAGCCATCGGCGACTGCAGAGGTACGTAGGGTCTATCCATCAGCTTGGGATCCGTTGTAATGAAAAACTTCACTCATGCTGTAAAATTCACGTCTCCTACAACAAAGAGTGCTGCAGACACGAATTAACACGATTATTCTCCTTTATTCACACTTTCTCATTGTTGCCTTCGCCGAAGCCTTGGAATACAGTCCATGTAGTCTCCATCTCACTCGTGTTCCTTCTACACCAGATTACGTGTTAACATGGCGTCTCTTCGACACAATGGCCGAAGTGTCAGGGTTGGCGACTCATAACTGGCAAGCTAGTGTCAGGGTTGGCGACTCACAGATGACATGATAGTTTCAGGGTTGGCGACCCATAGCTGACAAGCTAATGTCATGGTTGGCTACTCAAAGCTGACATGATAGTGTCAGGGTTGGCGACCTATATCTGTTATTGTAGTGTCAGGTTTGGCGACTCATAGCTGACATGTTAGTGTCAGGGTTGGCGACTCATAGCTGACAAGCTAGTGTCTGGTATGGTGACCCATAGCTGAAATGATAATGTCAGGGTTACCCACCCATAGCTGACATGATAACGTCAGAGTTGGCGACTCATAGCTGACAAGCTAGTGTCTGGTTTGGTGACCCATAGCTGAAATGATAATGTCAGGGTTGCACACCTATAGCTGACATGATAGCGTCAGACTTGGCGACTCATAGCTGACAGGCTATTGTTATGGTTAAATGACACATAGATGACATGCTAGCATCACGATTAAGTGTTATAGATGACATGTTAGCATCAGGATTAAATGACAAATGATGACTCGCTTATATCATGGTTTAATGACACGTAGACGACATACCAGCGTCATGGCTAAAAGAAACATACATGACATGCTAGTGTCAGGTTTAAAAGAAACAGATGATATGCTAGTGTCAGGTTTAAATGACACATAGATGACATGCTAGTGTCAGGTTTAAATGACACATAGATGACATGCTAGCGTAAGAGTTGACGAATCAAAGCTGACCAAGACCTTGTAATACCTCTCCACTGATACCCCCAGTAGTAGATCTAGTTTGGCTAACGGATTTGGGATGTGCATGGTCCTCATGATGGTGGACTCTGCTAAAGAAGTACTGCTCACCCATGATTTTTAGATTCACTCAACTACTGAAAAAGAACAGCCGCCTAAACCCGTTTCCAATCCGACACGATGCTGTGCTTCAACATCTTCATTCCCTCTGATGGAAAGAACACAAACTCAGAGCTACAGTCAGATAGACGAAGAAGAAGAAGAAGAAGAAGTAGAAGAAAAAGAAGAAGAAGAAGAAGAAGAAGAAGTGAGTCATTTAGCTGGCCGGCAACCGAAGATTAGATTCGTACTAAAAACGTTAATTTTCTTTGTTAATTTAGCCTTCACATAACCCGAGTAAATTATATGTTGCTTGCGGGGACTAACTGCTGGCTCTGTCGTGCATATGGAGGACTTTGTGATGCACGTGAGAGCGCTCGAGATTTCCAAGTCGTTTAACCTTCTGATCCTGCCAGGGAATGTTCTTTTACGCCGAAACAAAAAGAGTTACAGACTTCTCTTCTAGAAGCCCTCTGAAGCCAGTATACAGAGATCGACTCACGTATGAAGCTATTTGGTTGCTTCGATCTCTGTAAGAGAGACTTACTTTATATATAGCTTAAATGTGTTAAAATATTGCACGAGTTACTAGCCCTAAATTCTCAACTCGTCGATTGGTTCTCATTTGAAGGAGGATCTCTGCACAAATGCGTGTATCCCGTAGTATATTAGAGATCTTGGACGAATGATAGAGGTGGTCGAGGCCGGGGGGGGGGGGTGTGGGAGAATACATCACCTTTAATCTAAGATGAAGCGCGGATATACAATCTCACGCCTGTTTCTTGTTTGTGTTTTCTCTCAAAGGATGCACGTTTTTTGTTCTTTTCTGTTTGAAGAATTTCAACTTTCAAATCGATTAAAAGAATAAATTTATAATAAAATTCCTGTTTTACAATAGGCAGTAATACTGTTTATATAAATTTATGTACGAAACCAACATGTGAGATTTTCATAAAAGTTCAGGTTTAAGAAATATAATTGTTACCTGGTGCAATATCAGAAACGTATTTCGATTTTCAAATTCACAAAAAAATTTCCAGGGGAAAAAGAACAAGGAGGAAAGAAGATTACATACTACAACTGGGGAAAGAGATAAAGAGAATAAATACTATAAGATAAAGGAGTACATTTATAAGAGAAGAGCGTAGGACAGGAATAGGTCATTGACCGCAAATTTTTATGCCACATCGACAAAACAGGGTCAATGCAAGTCCGGCCGATGGTTGCGCAACATCGGGCGGGCAAGCAGCTGACCTAGTATAAAAGAGAAAAGACTCAGAATTCAGGTCGGCCGGAAATTTGTACGTTGAGCACGCAGGAAGGTGCCAACGGACAGGAGGGTAATGTGTCCTCGTTTAAACACGAATGAGTATGTTATCCGTTGATGGATGTATGCGTGTGTTTAGATTTAGTTATGGCTTACATTCTGTGACGTGGCCGCGTGCAAGCTGTGATGTCGATCCCTTCGATCCACCCCGGCCCAGTCAGGTTTTAGTAGACTCACATCGGTTGTCACGCTCAAGAAATTCAAGACAACACATCTACCTGAAGGTGCTACCAACACAGCTGATCAGAGGTCAACAAACCGTTCAGCGTTGAATCACTGTACGTAGGAATTTCCATATACGCCACATCACGTATGCACGGCATCAAAGGTCAGTGACCCTACATGCATACAGCGAAGCCAGCAAGAGGAGAAGGTTACAGTCAACTCAGTGACACGTGGTCAATTAGAAAACCCGTAATTTAAGACGGGTAGTTGGAGATGGGGAGAAGAATTAGAAGCGAGCATGAAGTAAAGACCAGAGGAACTATTTCGGCAGACGTCCGATACTGCGCATTCTCCTCAAAACCTGTGAGGCAAGCGGGATTCTGAGCAAGCGGTACCCAAGGGAGAACTTCTGCACAGTGTCGTAGGAGCTGATGCCTTTCTGTGCACGCAAGGCAACAACACTGGCCTCAATGTGATGAATGCTGCTGGTTCAAACTTGTAGACTGCGGCCACTGTTTACCAAGAGACTGGTCTTATCGACGTAGAAGAGGGTGCTGGTAGGGATATACAGGCGATTACCTGTCCTGCACAGTACACAGGGGTATTCATTTAAGTACCTGCCCTGCACAGTAAACAGGGGTATTCATTTGATCGCCTGACCTGCAAAGTGAACAGGGGTATTCAGTTGATCACCTGCCCTGTACTATCCACAGAAATCCTGGCAGATGTGGCCATTGTTCTAGTTCTCTTGACTATTATACAGTCACAGACAGATAAGGAGCCAAGAAAACGGTAGCAGTTCTAATGGGACATGTATGACGTGGAAGGAAGGATGGATTAGGGAGGAGGAGCATCTCATGTCATCACCTGATTCCTGGTCATGACCTAACAAGTGTCAGTCTCTTATCAAATACACATAAGGCTATGGGAGATGAGATGACTCACCGACATGCCCGTCTTGAGGAGCTACAGGCTGCCAGTAATGAGCTCACTTGGGCTTGCAAAGTTGTAGCATACAAGATTGAGCAGGGAAACCGTGAAATGTCTTCACATTGCGGAAGTCCTGTACTGGCCACGTACTGCAAGAAGAGGCTAATGAGACAGTTATCTTCTACCAGTTTTTTTTTTACTTTGCTGATGCTGATGATGTGGACCCTTGGTTGATAGTAGCCTTATGTATTTGTGAAGTGAGGATGTGGACAAGTACGAAGCCGGTGTGCAGTCATTACTTTAAGAAAGCTTACAGAGGTTAATGAGGAACTCGAGAGCTACCAGTCTGTTATAGAAGGACTTCACGAACACGCTGGCAATCTTTGAAAACAGGATAGTGACTCACAAGATGTCTAAGTTCTCCTGAGTTCAACTGACAGACATTATCCTGAACTTCTTGAATTCTCCAAGTTGAGAATCGTTGATGCACTTTCTCTTTACAAACTTTTCAATGAGAACAACGGAGTGGAAACTTTTCAATGAGTCTGATAGAGCGGAAACTTTTCAATGATTCTGATGGAGCGGAAACTTTTCACTGAGGCTGATGGAGCGAAATCTTTTCAATGAGTCTGATACAGCGGAAACTTTTCAATGAGACTGATGGAGTGGAAACTTTTCAATGAGACTGATGGAGTGGAAACTTTTCAATGAGACTGATGGAGTGGACACTTTTCAATGAGACTGATGGAGTGGACACTTTTCAATGAGACTGATGGAGTGGAAACTTTTCAATGAGACTGAGTGAGCGGAAACTTGGACTGACGAAAATGAGAAGTTTTTAACCACAATAACTGTTACTGACGATTTTAGAGGCCTCAGTCGAAAATAAACAGTGGAGAATAGATACTATAAAAGAAAAAAAGACATAAAAGAGAATCTCTCTCTCTCTCCCTCTCTCTCTCTCTCCCTCTCTCTCTCTCTCCCTCTCTCTCTCTCTCTCTCTCTCTCTCTCTCTCCTCTCTCTCTCTCTCTCTCTCTCTCCCTCTCTCTCTCTCCTCTCTCTCTCTCTCTCTCTCTCTCTCTCTAAACCTTAAGTACTAAAGACACATGGGGCTTCCGCAAGAGTTTACCACAAATCCCTATCCATTGCTTCTTTTCCGCTCTTGCCCCAAGTGAGCCCTCTATTCTTCAACATCCTCTCTGTTGTTCTTCTCCGTGTCTCCTTATAAAGGAGAGTAGATACTATTAATTAGATATGAAGGGGAATAGAGGCTATAAATGAAGAAAGAGATATACGCGAATAGATACTATACTTGAGGCAAGAGATTAAGGGAAATAGGTACTATAAATGAAGAAAGATCAAAAGGAGTAAAGATACAACATTGGAAGAAAAGTGAACGACAAGTGAGTATAATCAGACAGGAAACACACACACACAAAAGCAGAAACGATTCTCCAACATTTGTTAGGTTAATACTCAGAAGTGATGTGGTTGGCTGTTCTATACGATGATGATAATACTAATTTCTTGTGAATTCTCTGGCTTGTTTGGATATTCAGAATAAAAAAAAGGACAAGATCCTTCTCTCTAATTGCCAGGAGTTTTACAATGTATGCCACGACTGGGGAGCAGGCAAAGCCTACACAGTTTGCTAGGATGACCTCATCCTTTCTGGTCGATGATGTAATGTACCAGGAGAAGATTCGGTGGTAGCTGGGTTGAAAAGGGAGGATTGTAACTTGGAACTTTGAGAGCCATTGCTCGGAAGAAAAAAAAATTACGTTGTCTGCTGCTTTCAATTTCTGCTTCATCTTAGAACCTGCACTGTTCAGATCTCACAAGTGTACAGTAATGTCAGCTCTGCTTGGTACAGTAAGACTGTTTTGTCTCATTATACAATTCACTCTTTTCTCTTAGTGCCTTCTTCATGTCGTAAAACCTGCACGTTGAGTTGAAGACTGCGGTAAAACTGGTTGTGGTAAAGCGCATATAGTCAGATGTTCTTGCTGCAGTTTTACAAAACAAAATAGAAAGAAATAAAGATAGGAAGGTATGACAAAAGTGGTTATGAGATGAGCACTTATAAAGGTAACAAATTTAGTTACAAACCAATATTTCGGCGGTACGCCTTCATCAAGGCAGATATCCTCTTAGGACATCAAGCAAGTAATGCCTCTTTTGTGTGTAAAACTACACCATACACCTTTGACTATCTTCAGAAACTGCTAATGTCGAGCCTAAATGTAAAACACTCATAGAAATGTTATTGTTAAATAATTTATCAAGTTTATAATTCGTTTTTTATCAGAGAATATTTGAAGATATATACACTAAGTTAAGACTTCATACCTACCTGTTTTGGAAACACTGAGCACTCCCTAGAGACAGATTTCGCAAAGTTCTAATTATCTCATTCACAAAGGTTAATTAAAAGCTTTTTAAAAAAGCCAAAAACAAAACAAAACAAATGCCCGTGTTTCTCCTCCACACAGCAAGGGAAGATAAATGTTATCCCAAGAAAATAAACAACAAACTATACAGCATACGTACAGTTCTAATGACAACAATGATAGAGCAGTGTTTAAAAAATAAAACATTGATCACATGGTTTTGTAGAGCTGTATGCGAAGCTGGAGATCTGGCGAGGTCTGGCAACTCTACCCGCCTCCTCTCGCGAGTGAAGGTCTCCCCTAGCGTATGATTCGAGTGTTGAGCTGCGAGCAGAGCGGGCCAAGCTTAACATCAACGAGCAGAAAATCTAGTGTATTCTCTGGAGGGCCTTGCTTGTAAAAGACTGGGGGAGAGGGGTGGTGTGGGGGGAGCGACCATCTTTGTAGAATACTGTGAAATATGCTAGTTTTTCTGTGTTTCATAATACAACACTACATCTGTTAAATGTATCACTGTTACAACCATGTAACAACAGATCTTGGATCATACAACAACAGATTCTGACCATACAACAACAGACTCTGACCATACAACAACAGACTCTGACCATACAGTTAAAGATTCTGACAATACAAAAACAGATCTTGACCACATATTGTGACCATATAATAACGGACTCTGACCATGTAACAACAAATTTTGACCACATTTCAACAGACTGGGACCATAAAATAATAGTTTCTGACATACAGTAACAGACTCTGACTATTCAACAACATATTTCGACCACATATCAACATCTGTATAGTATAGTATAGAATAGTATAGTAATAGATTCAGACCATAGAACAATAGATTTTGAAGACACATCAACAGATGGTAACCATACATTAACAGATTCTGGTCATATAATAATAGATCCTGACCATAAAGTAACAGTTTTTACTGTCACCACTAATTGTGCAGTAGTTCCTGCCACCACTAATTGTATTTTGGCTGCTTCTACTACTACTACTACTACTACTACTACTACTACTACTATTACTACTACTACTACTACTACTACAACTACTACTAATACTAATACTACTAATACTTCTACTACTACTACTACTGCTACTACTACTACGTCTACTACTACTACTACTTCTACTACTACTACCATTACTACTACTTCTACTACTACTACTACTACTACTACTACTACTACTACTACTACTACTACTACTTCTACTATTAACACTGTTACTACCAGCACCAGCACCACCGCTACTCCTACTACTATTATTACTACTACTACCACTACTACAACTACTACTACTACTACTACTACCACCATTACTACTAATACCACCACCACCACCACCACCACCACCGCTTCTACTGCTGCTGCTGCTGCAACTACTACTACCACCACCACCACCGCTACTAATACTATTACCGCTACTACTACTATTCCTGCCACTAGAAATGATGACGATTGCAGTAAAACTGCTTCTGGTAATAAAGGTAGATAGAGGTGTATGGTTGTAGTAATAAAGGTAGACAGAGGTGTATGATTCTAGTAATAAAGGTAGATAGAGATGTATGGTTCTAGTAATAAAGGTAGATAGAAATGTATGGTTCTAGTAAGAAGGTAGATAGAGATGTATGGTTCAGTTTTACAAAAGAACAGAGGGAGCGAGGAAACGGAACAGAAACACAAATGACATAATGCAGTGAAGTAAGACGAGAACATGTAAATGAAGGACAAAACAAACAACATTCAATATTTCGGCCTCAGAGTTTTTCAAGGATTACAGACAAGGAGAACACAGTACAAAACAAAAGGAAAATAGATGAGAAATTGAGCCCTTTCCCAACCAAACTTTCTGGACGGAGTTGGAGTTGGGTTTCTTGGAAGACGAGGTAGAGCTGCAAGATTCGCTCTGGAGTTTGAAGCCTTGCCTAGAATATACAGCTGGGAATGTGTGACAGAGCAATGAGATACAAGCGTGCTGGAAGTTGGCAATGTCCCGTGCCTTTTCTAGGCCACTTACAGACTACTCAAAAGATTTCAAGGGCCGCAATCATTTTTCAGGTGACTTGTCAAAAGAAGATTATTGATGCAAATATTGGAATGACTGCCCATGACAACCGACTCCGAAGGTTAGGAACGTTACTAAACTATGTGATGGTGACAAACTCTTCAGCTGTTATAGTTGCTCCAAAATCCAAGAAAATCACAAGAAAACTGTCAGTGAGTTTCACGCTTCCCCTTATGAAGGACAGAATTCACGAAGTGACAAGAATATCTTGCCCGTGCAACCTGTGTAATTCTGAACACAATTCAGCTTCTTCTATCAAGTACAAGGGAATTTATGGCCGTAACTGTGTGACTACTTAACAATGTCTCAGAGACGACGGCCTAGTGGTGCTGATAGATGGCGTGCCATGGTATGGTTCCAGAAAGGTCTGCCAGTGCGGGAGATTGGCAAACGGGTTATAGTAACCTACTCAGTCATTCAAAGACTGCCAGATACTTTTGTCAACACTGGAACTGTGGAACTAGCCAGAAAGTCTGGACGACAAAGAACAACAAATGTGCAACAGAATCGATGCTTTGTCCTAATAGTTCTGTGAGACAGAACAGATACGGCCAACGCAGTCAGGGCGCATCTGAAAGAAACCAGCAACACAACTGTCAGCGACCAAGCGATTCGCAACAGGTTTCGTGAGGAAAATCTTTACCTAAGACGTCCTGCAGTACACCTCCACCTAACACAACTCCATCGCTCAGCTCTTCTTACTCGGTCTCGAGTTCATCTGGCATTTAGCAGCCAGCTGCGGTCACTAGTACTCTTTACAGATGAGTCGAGGTTTACAATGTCTATTAACAGTGACAGAATCTGTATGTGCAGACGGCCCAGGGAGCGCTTCTAAGATACCACAAACAGAGATGGCTCAATCATGGTATGGAGTGGCTTAGCAATGAACTACATAATAACCCTTCATCGTGTCCCAGGGAACATGACAGGTGTTGGATACAGGCTCTTGCAATCTCAGCATTTCAGGTAAGGTAAGGTAAAGGTAATCCTGTCATGCCTTAGAGGCACATAGAGCACTTCAGGTAAGGTAAGGTAAAGGTAATCCTGTCATGCCTTAGAGGCACATAGAGCATTTCAGGCTGTGGGGTAAAATGTTGTGCTCCAAGATGACAACGCCCCTCCCCACAGCGCTCGTGATGTTAATGACTTCCTGCAGCACCACCGTGTCCTTGGGAGGGACTGGCCAGAGCTCTTACCTGGTCTCAAACTTATTAAGCATATCTGGGGCGTTTTGTGGGGCAGTCAGTAAAAGGTAGCCATCCACCAGCTGGTGCTCTGAACCAATTGTTGGTTCACAACTCACAGCAGAAGAGATAGGCGACCCCCCGTCCCCCACCACACAAGCAAGAGGTCGAGATTTTCTCCGTCAAGCAACGTTGCCTGGCCTGTATCAACGTTGTGTTGCCTGTATCAACGTTGCCTGGACTGTATCAACGTTGCCTAGCCTGTATCAACGTTGCCTGGACTGTATCAACGTTGCCTAGCCTGTATCAACGTTGCCTGGACTGTATCAACGTTGCCTGGACTGTATCAACTTTGCCTGGCCTGTATCAACGTTGCCTAGCCTGTATCAACGTTGCCTGGACTGTATCAACGTTGCCTAGCCTGTATCAACGTTGCCTGGCCTGTATCAACGTTGCCTGGCCTGTATCAACGTTGCCTGGCCTGTATCAACGCTGATGTCCAAATGACTGAATAATAAGAGGATTAGCGACAAGTAATTTCCCACTTTTGTATTTTTAATATGATGAGATTTGGCAAATAACCAATATAGTTTTCACTATGGTGAGCTTTAATAAGTAGACATTGACATTTTTTGGCTAATATCAGTTTAAATAAAGGCACCTGCAGTCATTTCTGTGTACAATATATTTACAACAAGGGAAATAACATGTAAATTATTGTTAAATCGATTATATTCCCTTGATTACGAATCGTCCCACATAGTTTTTGTATGCGCGCTGGCCTTGATGCTACAGGAATCTCCTTCTGGGTGCAGTGTGAAAAGATTCTTGAGCATGTATTTTTTGCTGAATGCCCCAAATATTTCACAGAGTGTACCGCACTGAATGTAAATGTATACCAGTAAACTATTTATCTATTTCAGGGTGAGGGGTGGAGTTGAGGAGAAGACCTTGTCCGATTTGGTAACCAGCGACCCATGTAACAGTTTTTCTGGGTAAAGTTAGATAACTCATCAGAGAATTGTGAAAGGTTTAGATTAAAAGGCTTATGGCCCATAGTCATCAGTAGGTTTATTGACAGATTATCGGCCTTTTGTCTCACCCCGCATGAATCTTGCTAAGTGGATGAGAGGGAAAGCCAGAGATTCTTTATAAACTGCATGGCTTAGATGGGGAGACTGAGTACTGTACTGAAGTTCTGAACATCCCAGGAAAGTATTAAGAATATTCGAGAAGCCTTGGACAGGGAGAGCGTGCGTTGGAAAAAACATGTCATGAGCAGGGAAGACACAAGGAAAATCTCGCGAAATTTGTAGCGAAGTATGGAAATATAAAACTGGAAGAGAAAAATAGAAGAAAAAGAACAGCTATGGATAGATAGAGAGGTCATACATTAGTTTAGACGGTTAGGGTTGTAACGTCGCGTGAGAAAGTGTGTTAGCTAGAACGTAGTTTTAATTCATATGGCCGTGATCGTCTTCTCACGAAGTGTAGCCGCCGGGAATTAATCTTTCTCTCCTGTGTGTTTTGAGATTTACACACCACTCATCAGTGCACATCATCATCTCGTTCCATCCAATACTGATTCTATATATTATGATGAGATCTTATACAGCTGCTATTGTGCCACGTTGGAGTAAATGATCATTCCTGGGGAGTTAGTCTGATGAGTATATAATCTATTCAGAAATGTGATTTTGTATCAACAGTCATAAATCATAAGTAATGTAAGTGCGAGTAACAGATATACTTACTGTAAATTATTCAAGAAATGATATTAACAGTTGGACATCTTATTCATAGAAAGGCATTTATATAGTCTTACAAAAGACTTAGACGTAGAGAGATAGATATATTTAGATAAAAGAAGAAAGACATGAACACATGAAACATCTGCTACATCGATAGCTGGCATTCTAACTTCAGGGTTGGCAAAACCTTAGCTGATCAAGACCCTGTCTCACCTCACCGTTGATACTCCCAGTAACAGGTTTAGTTTAAATAACGAAGCAGGGATCGTCACAGTCCCTATGGTGGTGGAGTCTGCTAAAGAAGTACTGCACACCTTCTGCGTGTTAGTTCCACTCAGAGACTGAACAAAAATATTTCCCATAACCCGCTCCCTGTCCGAGGCTATGATGTTCTTCAAAATCTTCACAGCATCGGCTACAAAGAACATCATTTGACTGGTCCAAGGGAGAAGAAGAATCTATCTATCTATCTATCTATCTATCTATCTATCTATCTATCTATCTATCTATCTATCTATCTATCTATCTATCTATCTGTCTCTCTGTCTGTCTAAGAGCATGGCAACTAATTTTACAGTCCCTGTATGGAGTCAATGATTATTTCGAAGACTCCATCGCTATGGGATAACATGGTGATCCCTGTCTCGTTAGAAGGGCTAGTCCTGTTAGTGGGGGTACGATCGGAGAGGTGGGACAGGGTTTTGGTCAGCTAAAGTTCTCCAACCTTGACTGTAGCATGTCAGCTGTGGTTGCCAAATCGGAGAGGGTCTTTTCCCCTCTCCTCACCTACCACTCCCCCCCCCCCTCGACAGAAACTACCTGAAAGATGGCCTACATAAAAATATCTGGATACTGAAAACATTCTGAGAGAGAGAGAGAAAGAAAGAGAGAGAGAGAGAGAGAGAGAGAGAGAGAGAGAGAGAGAGAGAGTCCCACAGAATAACATCTAAATATAATGCATATTATCTAATTTCATCTGATAAGGCATTTTGTTTCTTTGTGATGTGTTATCTTGCACACAGACTTTGTCTGGGCCACTCAGTGGTTCTATATTATATCTGTGGAAAGAAATAAACCGCGAACGTCAGAGTTGGCAAACCATAGCTGATCAAGACCCTATCTCACCTCTCCGTTGATACTGAGAGATAGAGACACCTCTGCATAGAGATATCTCTCTTTGTAAGAACATTAAGATATTGATTCAAAATGGAAACATTGCTTCAAAGATCTAAGAGCTAACTTATAATTTAAAAACACTTTAACCATTCCTAATATGTTCGTGTGATGCTTACATTGCTAACTGCTCACACATGTATAGTGTTATTCGTTTTGTTCCTAGCAGGTCAATCTGTCTGCCACACTCACTTTCTGACTGCTCCATAATATCAGTGCCGATTATCGAGCGGACGCCTGTGTAGCTTGTTATAGAAATATAAACCACCAAGTTGTATGAGTTATAAAAAGTAAACAAAGGCAGATAATAAACACAATCTAATAGGCCACTCGCTGCGAAACAGTGGAACACAACAGGCCAAAGAAAAACAGGCAGACCGCGTGAAACTCTGAAGAGGTCATTGTTAAGAGAGGCCAAATTAACAGGCATAAAATCATTTGATGAGGTTGAAAGACTCGCCGAAGACAGGAAAAATTGGCGAACTACTTTGCGAGACCTATGTGACGTTTAACGGCACGGGAAGGATATAAGATAAGATAAGAATAGGCCACTTGTGTAGAACACTTTACTGTTAGAATAATAGTTATAATATTTGTCAAAATGTTTATATTGACGTTTTGCGCTGACATAAAATGAAGAGTAGCACGTGAAACAATGAATAATTTTGACGTTAGATCTGATTTTGATTGTACAAAATTATGGTCAAGTTTTATCGAAAGAAATACATTTGTCTTAAACGAAACTTGTAACTCAAAGAGGGGCAGAACGTGTTATGTTTCCGCCGGCGACTATAATAAAATAATTGTCTTACTTTTGTCATAGAAATATATCATTTGAGTCATTTCTTTTGTGATGAGAAAATAAAGACATTGCGCTGAAGTGACAAAGCATTGTTGCATTTTCTACTACAAAATATAAACTGGTAAATAATTTGTAACAGTAGCAGAAATATCTTTAACAAAGAGAATAGCTTCTCCGATTATCAAATTATTTTTCGCATCTCGTATTTTTTGCAGTTTTGAATTCAGAGAGTTGAGGAAAAGAATCTGTTCGCGAATTTAAAAATAAAAGAATATTTAGGCGATTTTATTTTCCATTTTAAAATATTCTTATAAAAAAATACGGGACCATATTCTACGAGGAACGGTTAAATTCAGCCATTCAGATATTTTATTATGTCAGATTTCTATTTTTATGTTTTCGTTAATTCGTCATTATACTCAAGAATTTCTTACATGACTACGCCAACAAAGCCGACAAGAAATACTTTTACCTTGCTTTTTCTCTTTCCCGTACGAATGAAGCAGATGATAACTGAAAGATTTCCTTTGTTATTCAGTCTGGAGCTAGTTATTTTTCTTTTCTCATAGGAAATTGAATCTGACAAAGTGAATATCACAGTCTCACCGGCCACAGAAAGTAGATTCAGTTTGTTCTGTAAAAAGTGTTTCTGTTGTAAACTTACACTTTATTGCCCATGGAGGGGATATATAAGGTGAAGTCTAAGGATATAATCTCCATGTACTTTTGTGCAGATATTTAAAAACATATTTTTATAGAATACAATGGCGGCCTGGTTAGCTGAGTGGTTAGACGCTCCTTTTACGAAAATGGTACCGGGTTTAAATTCTAACGGTGGGCCTTTTGTAGCACACACTTTCTTCTTGTTAGTCGTTCAATTCTGGCGTGTCTGGACACAGTTTAGGCAATGATTAGACAATAATGCTTGTTGTTTCTTCACTTCTATTATCAGTGAATCCTAAAATAACTATTAAAAATTAATGAGCAGAATTTGTTAAATTAGTACCGAAATAAATACGTCCAAAGACAGTCTGTTCATGGAGAACATGAAACATAGAGAAGAGATAATTTAAGATACGTTAGTGATGCATCTTTCTGAAGTCCTGAACATTTGTTATTTATGCATTTTTATTAGCGCTTTCGGAATGGGAGCTAATGTTATCAATCTGATCATATTTTATAAACAAGGTTTCCATTCAACTATCAATATTAGTTTCCTCGGCTTAGCCATATCGGATTTATTCTGTTTATTATTTCAACTGTGGAACTCACTGCTTAATAACCCTTTGATTTTCGCCACTAAATTACCTATCGTGTATTATGAGGTTCAGAATATAACTGGAGCTATACCTCATGAGATGTTCACTAAACTTACCTCATATATCACCGTTTTTATCATGATCGAACGATGTCTTTCCATTTGGTTTCCATTACGAATCAAGCAGATTATCACACCAAAGATAGTAAAAGGAATTATCATTTACTTATATTGTTGCACGCTGTTTTATGCATTTCCATTGTTTTGTACTCATCGTTTGGAGTGGAAATTCGTTCCTGCTGTCAACAGAACTCTCCTGGGTTTAGTACTTACAAGTGATATCGCGCTGAGCACAAACTACATTTTGAACAGTGTACTAGGAGTTTTGATCTTCGTGGCAGTTGTTGTACTAACTCTGATATTAACAATAAAACTTGGACAGACAAGCTCGTGGCGCAAAAAGGCAAACATTCACCAGGAAAACTCTAAATATTTGTCTAACAGAGATAAATCAGCAATGAAAATGGTTGTTGTTATTGCAGCTATTTTCATTATTTGCTATACTCCGTCTACTATGTTATCGTTAACAGCATTCATTGATTCAGAATTTCGTCTAAACGGCAAAAGCTTTGAAAGATCTCGCATTTTCTGGGCTTCTGCACTTGTGTTTGAGGACATCAACTCAAGCGTAAACATTTTCTTGTACCTAAAGATGAGTACAAATTTCAGACGTTCTGCTAAAGAACTCTTTTACAGATGTACACATTTCAGTTGAAGGTTTTTAAGAATAACTGTGCTACATGACAATATAAATATTCAGAATTTTGTATAAAGCAGTAAACTATGCTGTACTTAAAGTGAATACCTCTTGGTGAAGATTTAGTTTCCTGAGACAGGATAAAATAATCATATTGTAAACTAGCTATTTGTAAAACTATGCCCTGTTTTGTACTTGTTTTAATTTGATATGTTGTGTATGAAAGAGAACAAGCTCTGAGATGAGTATGAACATTTGAACGAAATTTGGTGTGAGTATTACATCAAAATAGTCAACATACCAACAGGAAGAAGAAAGTTCTGGGCTGCTCTGATTAATGGTCCCCGCTGTAAGAATAACTATCCCTCAAGAGCACATTCTAATCATACTTGCTATTTCTCTACATAAAAAAGCACTACTAACGAAAGATGCTCACTCGACAGTCAAACCAAAACTGTGCGTAATTTTAGACTTTTTTCTCTGACAAAGACGTCATACTTGTCGCTAAAAAAAAAGACTGAGCACAAATTCCGATTCAGACAGTCTAAGAACATTCTAGATGATGCAAACACCCACGTGCCATAACTTTGAAAGCAATTAACTCACAATTGTTTCATGGGTTAGTTACCTTTGACCAAATACTGTCAAATGAGTACTCTTATTCAGGAACCCAGATACACGCTGACAGATGTTCACATCACATATAGAAATATCTGACCTAAATCCGTAGCTGCAAAAGATAAAAACCGGCACATGATGATGTTTAATTGATGAAGATGATAATGCTAAGTGAACTTTCACAGTGATACGCATGAAGCTAGCAATTCATACATAAGCATAAATAACAAATACAGATCAGTGCAATCAAGCAAACACAGCAAGACCCTCAGCCGACGAAGAACAAATCAAGCATTCCACCTTTCAACCACACGCAGATTTCAAAGTATCATAAACTACCACATTGTGTTCGTACTGTACAAGCATTCATCCTAGTCTCTCCTTCTCAAGTATGTCACGTAAATAACCAAACTTTAATCAGATATTCTCTGTCCCACGTGCTCTCTGATCAGGCAAGAGACCTGACTTGAGTTCGTAATACAGCCAGATGTACACAAACATTCATGGGCGGCGACAGTAAGAGCATGTTAGTAATCGCTCGTCTCAAAATATTGTTATAGAGTTCTTAATTCTTGCTATATGTATCATTTATTCAAAGTTAAGAGCTCAAAATTCAGACTCCGGCTTCACTGCATTCGGAACAATCCCATATATACCCCGCCGCATGCCGCAGCATCCATTGAAGAGTATGTTTGTTAAAAGTTCCTGTCCTATGTTGGTTGTTTACGATGCGTTTTCTGCCACACAGTTAGGATTTCCTGCTAGCACCTTTAATTTATCCTTGCTCCAGCAATCTCCTCACAGCTACATTGTTCCTCCATTCCCTCTCTTCATTCTCCCGCATTCTGTCCAATACAGCCTTAGCAATGTCCTCATTGTCTGTTGTCAGCCTGTTATTTTAGCCTGTCGAGCAAGTCTGTCCGCCACATCATTGCCATGTACTCTCGCATGCCCTGGTTAGTATGCTTGTCACATCTGAGTGGCTTAACAGATGAACACATTCTTTCCATAGCAAATTCTTCTCAATCTTACGAGAGATACGATCTGTGAATCCGTCACAAAGAAACCATTAACCACACCATGAGCAACTAACCTTTCCATTGCCTCCGACACATCCTCAGTTTCCATTCTCATGCTTGAAGTGCTCATTTAAACGTGTCCTGAACCCTGTGCCACTACACTTCCATTTCAATAGTCACCAAAAACCCAACCACTTCTGCTGTTCAGAGCCACTGAGCCATCTGTATATTTTAGTCTATCATTTGTTATTGCGCATTAGCTTCTTCATAGACTGAGAACATCAGTACATACATCTATAAGAGTCTTACATCTTACATCCTTCCCGTGCGGTAAAGTGACTTGGTTTTTACAAAGCAGTACGTACATCTATAAGAGTTTTACACCTTACTTTCTTACCGTGCGGTTAAACTTCCTTGGTTTTTACAGAGCAGTACATACATCTATAAGAGTCTTACATCTTACATCCTTCCCGTGCTGTTAAAGTGACTTGGTTTTTACAGAGCAGTACATACATCTATAAGAGTCTTACATCTTACATCCTTCCCGTGCTGTTAAAGTGACTTGGTTTTTACAAAGCAGTACATAAGTCAGCTTAAACTATGGCTTCTGCTCCTCCCAACGTCGGATTTGCTGAGCACCCTACAGGACTCACTGGCACGTTTGATGGAGGACTTATCCCTCTCCCATGTCCTGTCTGTGGTAGATGCGTGCGATGGCGACCCTGCCACTTTGAAACCTCGGCTTGTTGATGTTGAAAAGCACGTGGATCAACGGGGCAGCGATTTAAAGGCCAAGAAGACCTTGGGATATCTGCCTACTTCTGGTCCTATTTTGGACTTCATCAAGGACAGACTCCCTTTTACAGGAGTCATGGAAACACTTCTCCGACGTCCTCATAGCCAGCTACGGGGTACCTCACACGCCACTGGATGCATGGCCTTCATTAACAAGCATTAGACAGACCCCCCCCCCCCCCCGAAGTGTCTATCCAGTTCCTGGCTGGCGGGATTTTGGTCGCGGAAAAATTAACATATTCTGAGGCAGAGTTGGTGTCTCGTCTTACCCAGAGACAACTCGTTCAGGTATTTACTGACGCTCTGTTAGCTCGTTCCATCAAGATAAAGTGGATTAAGGACAAACCAGTCATCTTAGAGAAGGCAATTTTAATTGTTCTAGAAGAACATGTTATAACAAACAACAATTAGTGTATGAGTATATAACTATACAAAGAGCTACTACAGTAAAGCTGTGTTAACAAAATGTATAAACTGGAAAAAAAAGTAGGAACAGCTTTATTACTTAACGGCTACAGAGTTGTGACGTTTCGGCGTGAGCCTTAATCATACAAAGACACACAGGACAAAGAAATAGAGGGGAGCAAAAGTACAAATTCACATGAATGCTATATTTAAAAAAAAACAAATAAAATGAATAGAGAACTTAGCTGTAACTGTCTGATAAGTGCATAGTGTATACAGACATGTGATAGTAATAAAACAGTCATATAACAGTTGTAATACAGGTGTGTGAGTAATAGATATACTTACAGTTAATTCAAGAAATGACATTAACAGTTGCACAACATTAATCAAAAAAGGCATTTATATAGTCTTAGAAAAGACTTAGATGGACGTAGACCCACACTTAGATAAAAGAAGAAAGACATGTATAAACGTTGATATATAAGATGTGAAATATCTGCTATACTCATAACTGGCATTCTAACTTCAGGGTTGGCAAACCATATCTGACCAAGACCCTATCTCACCTCTCCATTGATACTCCCAGTAACAGGTCTAGTTTAACTAACGAAGCAATGATCGTCACAGTCCCTATGGTGGTGGAGTCTGCTGAAGAAGTACTGCACACCTTCTGCGTTTTTGTTCCACTCAGAGACTGAACAAAAGTAGTCCACATAACCCGCTCCCTGTCCGAGGTTATGATGTTCTTCAAAATCTTCACAGCATCGGCTACAAAGAACATCAGCTGGCAGTTCCAGGGGAGAAGAAAAATCTATCTATCTATCTATCTATCTATCTATCTATCTATCTATCTATCTATCTATCTATCTATCTATCTATCTATCTGTCTATCTATCTATCTATCTATCTATCTATCTATCTGTCTGTCTGTCTGTCTGTCTGCCTGCCTGCCTGCCTGCCTAGGTGTGATGTGGTCATCTACACGGATGTGTCCGTTGTCAGACACAGGTAAAGCGCTTGGAAGAACGGTAATGAAAGAAAGTGGTTCTTTTGTTATGACCACAAGTAGCCTGACTATGGAGGTCATGGCCTTAACCAAGGGAATGGCACGGCTGGAACCACGGGCTTCTACACAGGCATGTCTCTCTCTGGATCTCTGAATATGCATATATCTATCTATCTATCTGGTTATCTGTCTGTCTGTCTGCTAGCCTGTCTGTCTGTCTGTCTGTCTGCCTGCATGTCTGTCAGTATGTCTGCTTGTCTTTCTGTCTGGATGTCTGCTTGTCTATCTGTTTGCCTGTCTGTCTACCTGTCTGTCTGTCGGAATGTCTGTATGTCTGTCTGTCTGTCTGCCTGTTTGTCTGCCTGCCTGTCTCTGTGTCTTACTGTCTGTCTGTCTGCCTGTCTGTCTGCATGTCTGTCTGTCTATCTGTCTGTCTGATTGTCTGCTTGTCTGTCTTTCTATCTGTTTGTCTGCTTGTCTGCCTGTCTGTCTGTCTGCCTGTCTGTATGTCTTCTTGTCTGCCTGTCAGTCTATCTGTCTGTCAGCCTGTCCGTCCTCTTGTCTGTCAGTCTGTCTTTCATTCTGTCTGTCTGTCTGCCTGTCTGTCTGCCTGTCTGTCTGCCTGCCTGTATGTCTGCCTGTCTGTATGTCTGATTGTCTCTCTGTCTGTTTGCCTCTCAGTCTGTCTGTCTGCTTGTCTGTCTGTCTGCTTGTCTGTCTGTCTGCTTGTCTGTCTGTCAGCTTGTCTCCTGTCTGTCTGTCAGTCTGTCTGTCTGTTTGTCTGTCTGTTTGTCTGTCAGTCTGTCTTTCAGTCTGTCTGTCTGTCTGCTTGTCTGTCTGTATGCTTGTTTGTCTGTCTGCTTATCTCCTGTCTGTCTGTCAGTCTATCTGTCTGCTTGTCTGTCTGTCTGCTTGTCTGTCTGTATAAGACACATGCGACTAATTTTACAATCCCTGTGCGGAGGCAATGCTTCTTTCGAAGACTCCACCCCTATTGGATAACATGGCGATCCCTGTCTCGTTAGAAGGGCTAGTTCTGTTAGTGGGAATACGATCGGGTAGGTGGGACAGGGTCTTTCTCAACTAAAGTTCGCCAACCTTGACTCTAGCATGTCAACTAAAGTTCGTCAACCTAGACTCTAGCATGTCAGCTAAAGTTCGCCAACCTTGACTCTAGCATGTCAGCTAAAGTTCGTCAACTGACTGTCAGACTGAGGGCGAAACCACTGGTTGGATTCACTGAGAAGATCACGGCTGACAAAAATCTGTTTCATTTTTGTACCAGGTCATGCTTGGGTGAGAGGTAATGAACGAGCGGACAGACTTGCTGGCTTAGCTACAGTGAAGGATGGACAAGCAATGGATAATGGATCAGGCTGATATCCTAATCGCACTCAGAGAAGCTGGTCTAATCGCCGATCCAAGCAACAGTTCTGAACCTGCAACCATGAACAGGTTGCTGGAACACAACCTCAGACGTGGAGTAGAAAGACAAGAGCGCTACAGTGGGAAGTAAAGAAGACTGGTTAGTCAACACAGAACCGGTATCGTCAGCCACCAAACACTGGTGGAAATAGTAAAGACGTGATCAGAGAATTTGTGGAGCAATCATCCGATGTGCAATGAAAATCTATGAAATCAGAGGCTGTCTCTAAAACATATTAAAACTGTATTACAGTGCTCTATAGAACCAATACTGCTGCATGGTTTTGAAACTTGAACAGTTAATTAAAAGATGATAAGGAGATTTCAAGCAAAATTTACGTCGTTTTTTGAAAAAGACTGCATACTTAGGAAAACAAATTAATAGATCAGTAGAGAAGTTGCAGAAGAAAGAAAACCTGTTAAAATTATAAGACAAAAGACAAGTAAGATTTCTTGGACAGAAGTTAGACAACATGGTCATCACTGGAAAATTCAAAACAAGAAAAAGACTGAGGCCAAGACAAAAAACGTCAAAGTGCACTTACCAAATAACGGTGAGAAAAACAGTTGAATTCATCGGACTCATTGTAGCGACAAAAACAGATAATCTCAAGAAAATAGAGAAGGATGATCATCAGTGCTATCCTATAAGGCACTTAATGTAGGTATTCTTTTTATTTCTGGTTGTATACTGGTCGTTTATGACAGCGGAAAAAAATGATATAATTCATTTTCCTTTGTAAACAATTACTTTCAGTGTTATTTCGCGTGCCCTAGTAATTTTTAAAACACAGGATTTAAAAGCCAATGTATTTTGTAAGATAAAGTGTTTTATTATGTAGAATTGAGTCTAATATTTCTTATTATCTGCACAAAAGTCCAAGAGACGAGATCCTTGAGATTCACCATGTGTATCCTTTCCATAGTCAGAAAAGTGTAATAAACAAAGAGAAACACTTTTATAGAGAACAAACTGAATCTATTTTCGACGACCGGTAAAATTGTGAAATTCACTTTGCTAGATTAAACTTTGTAACAGAAAAGGAAACCCAGCTACCAATAAACTGAATGCTAAAAGAAAATCTTTCGGTTATCATCTTTTTCGGTGTTAGACAAAAGAAAACCAGTTAGCGTTAGACTAAATGATAAAAGGAAATCTTTCGGTTATCATCTGCTTCAGTGTAAGAGAAAAGACAAGCAATTAGCCTTAGACTGAATGCTAAAAGTAAATCTTTCAGTTATCATCTGCTCAGTTATTGCGAAATGGGAAAAGTAAGCTGAAAGTTTCTCTTGGCTGCAGTTTGGTGTAGGCATGCTAGTAATTTATAAGTAAAATAACGAATGAAGGAAACACTGAAACAGTAGAAATCTGACATGATAAAAACTGAAAAACTAGTATTTATGGTTCCGTTTAATCAGTCAGTCATTTACGTGTCCCTTAGGGAACTTTGCCACCCTAACAGCTCTCCTATAATCCTCTCCGTTGTAAGCAGTATGCACTGTTTTAGATGCATCAGTTCCATGTAAAATATTGTCAGTCTTTCGAGCTACTGTTATTTCTCAAAGGCTAAAAAAACTGTCTAAATATGCTTTTTGTTTTTCATTGTGCACACACTGGAAAATTCATCATTTCCTAAGCTCTCTGAATAAAATAATTGCAAGAAATTTCACAAACGAAAACATTTGTATTGAGATAAGAGAAATAGTTTGATATTGGAGAAGCTGTATACGAAAAGTTCTCTTTATTAGAGATATTTCTGTTACTATTGTAAGTTATTTAGCAGTTTATATTGTAGTAGGAAGGTTCGCAATGCTGAATTGTGAATTCAAAGCTGCAAAAATATAAACTATTTGTATTGAAATGAGAACAATAATTTGATAATTGTAGAAGCTGTGTAGTTTGAAACTTCTTTCTTTTAGAGATATTTCTGCTACTGTTGTATATTATTTAGCAATTTATATTTTCTGCAAGAAGGTGTAATTGTGCTTTGTTATCTGCGATAAAAATTTCTTTTTTTTTTCTCTCGCCATAAAAGAATTAAATCAAATAATGTTTAGCGACACATGTAAGATAATTATTCTATTATAATCGTCACATAGGACATACCAACTTCTGTCTCTCTCTCTCTCTACGTCTCTCTCTCTCTCTCTCTCTCTCTCTGAGTTATGATTTTTTGTGTAAGACACTTTCATTTCTTTCACACAATGTTACCATAATTCAGGCATAACATCAAAATGATTCATTGTTTCACATGCTACTCTACATCTTACGTCAACACAGAACGTCAATGTAGACATATTGACAAACTTTATGACTATTGTTCTAACAGTGATGTGTTCTCCAGAAGTGGCCCATTAGACTGTGTTTATTTTCTGTCTTTGTTTATTTTCTCTAACGCATAATAATACAACTTAGAGGTTTATATTTTCTATGACAATATTCACAGGCGTCCGCTCAATAATCGGCACTGATATTATGGGGCAGTCAGAAAGTGAGTGTGGCAGACAGATCGACCTGCTAGGAAAAAAAAACAAATAACACTATGCATGTGTGAGCAGTGTGCAATGTAAGGGACTGTTTTTGTCACGTATATATGATTTACCCTGTATAACATTTCAAATAATATCGATCAGTTCCCCAGCATAAGACAAGTTTTGGTGCTGGAGAAATCGTGTCACATCAGATAATCATACGATCATTTTGGCAATGGCGGAAGTGTTTCTACATTATCAGTCTGCTCTCAGATATTTAACTTAACGTTTTCATTTAGGATCAATTTCTGCCAAGTTCTTACATAGAGAACTGTTTTATTTCTTTCTACAGTTCTTACATAGAGAACTGTCTGTGGTAGATACTTGCGATGGCAACCCTGCCACTTTGAAAGTTTGGCTTTTTGGTGTTGAAAAACATGTGGATCAACGGGGCGGCGATCTGAAGGCAAGAAGATCTTGGCATATCTGCCTACTTCTGGTCCTATGGTGGACTTCATCAAGGACCGACTCCCTTTACAGGAGTCATGGAAACACTTCTCCGATGTCCTCATAGCCAGCTACGGGGTACTGCACACATCACTGGATGCATGGCCTTCATTAACAAGCATTAGACAGACCCCCCCCCCCCACCGGAGAATCTATACAGTTCGTGGCTGGCGGGATTTGGGTCGCAGAAAAATTAACATATTGTGAGGCAGAGTTAGTGTCTCGTCTTACCCAGAGACAACTCGTTCAGGTATTTACTGACGCTCTGTTAGCTCGTTCCATCAAGATAAAGTGGATTAAGGACAGATCAGTCATCTTAGAGAAAGAAATTTTAATTGTTCTAGAAGAACATGTTATAACAAACAACAATTAGTGTATGAGTATATAACTATAAACGGAGCTACTACAGTAAAGCTGTGTTAACAAAATGTATAAACTGGGATAAAAAAGTGGGAACAGCTTTATTACTTAACGAGTACAAAGTTGTGACGTTTCAGCGTGAGCCTTAAAAAAAAAAAAAAGCGACAACTCACAAGACCTCTGGGAGTCATGACCCAGAGGGGCCCACCCCCCCCCCCCCCTTAGAGTGTCAGGAGTTTAAAGGGCCGAAACACTTGTCTGAGGGGGGGGGATACTTCCTCTGATGATCTGAAGGAGTTGTGTTGTTGTTCCGCTCTCTACGGTAGAGAGTTTCCTGCATACAAAAACATACAGGACAAAGAAATAGAGAGGAGCAAAATTACAAATTCACATGAATGCTATATTAAAAAAAAACCAAATAAAATGAATAGAGAACTTAGATGTAACTGTCTGATGAGTGCATAGTGTATACAGACATATGATAGTAATAAAACAGTCATAAAACAGTTGTAATACAGCTGTGTGAGTAACAGATATACTTACAGTTAATTCAAGAAATGACATTAACAGTTGCACAACGTTAATCAAAAAAGACATTTATATAGTCTTACAAAAGACTTAGATGGACGTTGACCTACACTTAGATAAAAGAAGAAAGACATGTATAAACGTTGATATATAAGATGTGAAACATCTGCTATACTCATAGCTGGCATTCTAACTTCAGGGTTGGCAAACCATATCTGACCAAGACCCTATCTCACCTCTCCGTTGATACTCCCAGTAACAGGTCTAGTTTAACTAACGAAGCAGGGATCGTCACAGTCCCTATGGTGGTGGAGTTTGCTAAAGAAGTACTGCATACCTTCTGCGTTTTAGTTCCACTCAGAGACTGAACAAAAATAGTCCCCGTAACCCGCTCCCTGTCCGAGGTTATGATGTGCTTCAAAATCTTCACAGCATCGGCTACAAAGAACATCAGTTGGCAGTTCCATGGGAGAAGAAAAATCTATCTATCTATCTATCTATCTATCTGTCTGTCTTTCTGTCTGTCTGCCTGCTTGCCTGTCTGCCTGTCTGTCTGTCAGTCTGTCTGCCTGTTTGTCTGTCTGTATAAGACACATGCGACTAATTTTACAATCCCTGTGCGGAGGCAATGCTTCTTTCGAAGACTCCATCCCTATGGGATAACATGGCGATCCCTGTCTCGTTAGAAGGGCTAGTTCTGTTAGTGGGGATACGATCGGAGAGGTGGGACAGGGTCTTTGTCAGCTAAAGTTCGCCAACCTTGACTCTAGCATGTCAGCTAAAGTTCGCCAACCTTGACTCTAGCATGTCATCTAAAGTTCGCCAACCTTGACTCTAGCATGTCATCTAAAGTTCGCCAACCTTGACTCTAGCATGTCAGCTAAAGTTCGCCAACCTTAACTCTAGCATGTCAGCTAAAGTTCGCCAACCTTGACTCTAGCATGTCAGCTAAAGTTCGTCAACCTTGACTCTAGCATGTCAGCTAAAGTTCACCAACCTTGACTCTAGCATGTCAGCTAAAGTTCGCCAACCTTGACTCCAGCATATCAGCTGTGGTTACCAGATCTGAGAGTGTATTTCCCCCCTCTCACCCGACCCCCCCCCCTTTACCGCAGGAATTACCTGAAAGATGGCCTGCATAAAAATATCTGGATAATGATAACAATCTGACTAAGAGAGAGAGAGAGAAAGAAAGAGAGAAAAAGAGAGAGACAGAAAGAGAGAGAGAGGGAGAGAGAGAGAAAGTGAGAGAGAAAGAGACAGAAAGAGAAAGAGAAAGAGAGAGAGAAAGAGAGAGAGAAAGAGAGAGAGAGAAGAGAGAGAGAAAGAGAGAAAGAGAGAGAGAGAAAGAGAGAAAGAGAGAGAGAAGAGAGAGAGAGAGAGAGAAAGAGAGAGAAAGAGAGAGAAAGAGAGAGAGAGAGAGAGAGAGAGAGAAAGAGAGTCCCGCAGGATAACGTCGTAGTTTGTAGATAAGAATTGTACATATTATCTAATTTGATCTGATAAGGCATTTTGTTTCTTTGTGATGTATTATCTTGCACACAGACTATGTCTTAGTCTCTCATAGGTTCTACATTATATCCGTGGAAAGAAATAAAACAGTTCTCTATGTAAGAACTTGGCAGAAATTGATCCAAAATGAAAACGTTAAGTTAAATATCTAAGAGCAGACTGATAATGTAGAAACACTTCCGCCATTGCCAAAATGATCGTATGATTATCTGACGTGACACGATTTCTCCACTACCAAAACTTGTCTTATGCTGGGGAACTGATCGATATTATTCGAAATGTTAGACAGGGTAAATCACATATATGTGACACAAACAGCCCCTTACATCGTTCACTGCTCACACATGCATAATGTTATTCGTTTTGTTCCTAGTAGGTCAATCTGTCTCCCACACTTACTTTCTGACTGCTCCTTAATATCAGTGCCAATTATCGATCGGACGCCTGTGAATATTGTCATAGAAAATATAAACCTCTAAGTTGTATTATTACGCGTTAGGGAAAATAAACAAAGACAGAAAATAAACACAGTCTAATGGGCCACTTGTGGAGAACACATCACTGTTAGAACAATAGTCATAAAGTTTGTCAATATGTCTACATTGACATTCTGTGTTGACGTAAGATGTAGAGTAGCATGTGAAACAATGAATCATTTTGATGTTATGCCTGAATTATGGTAACATTGTGTGAAAGAAATGAAAGTGTCTTACATAAAAACTTGTAACTCAGAGAGAGAGAGAGACAGAGAGAGAGAGAGAGACAGAGAGAGAGAGATAGACAGACAGACAGAAGTTGGCATGTCCTATGTGACGACTATAATAGAATAATTATCTTACATTTGTCGCTAAAAATTATTTGATTTAATTCTTTTATGGCGAGAAAAAAAAAGAAATTTTATCGCAGATAACAAAGCACAATTACACCTTCTTGCAGAAAATATAAATTGCTAAATAATATACAACAGTAGCAGAAATATCTCTAAAAGAAAGAAGTTTCAAACTACACAGCTTCTACAATTATCAAATTATTGTTCTCATTTCAATACAAATAATTTGTATTTTTGCAACTTTGAATTCACAATTCAGCATTGCGAACCTTCCTACTACAATATAAACTGCTAAATAACTTACAATAGTAACAGAAATATCTCTAATAAAGAGAACGTTTCGTATACAGCTTCTCCAATATCAAACTATTTCTCTTATCTCAATACAAATGTTTTCGTTTGTAAAATTTCTTGCAATTATTTTATTCAGAGAGCTTAGGAAATGATGAATCTACCAGTGTGTGCACAATGAAAAACAAAAAGCATATTTAGACAGTTTTTTTAGCCTTTGAGAAATAACAGTAGCTCGAAAGACTGACAATATTTTACATGGAACGAGTAAACTGATGCATCTAAAATAGTGCATACTGCTTACAACGGTGAGGATTATAGGAGAGCTGTTAGGATGGCAAAGTTCCGTAAGGGACATGCAAATGACTGACTGATTAAAAGGAGCCATAAATACTAATTTTTCAGTTTTTATCATGTCAGATTTCTACTGTTTCAGTGTTTCCTTCATTCGTTATTTTACTTATAAATGACTTGAATGTCTACACCAAACTGCAGCTAAGAGAAATGTTCAGCTTTCTTTTCCCGTTTCCCAAAAACTTAAGCAGATCTCTTCTTCTCTTCTTCTTCTTCTTCTTCGTTCGCATTGTCTGTCTATACCTGCAGTCCTGTCTCTTGGATAAATTTCACTGTTTTTTGTAACTCATGTATGGAACCGTAGAGCTTATCTTCTTTAGTGGTTTCACTGGGCCAGTAATTATTTCTCAGTGTTTCATAGTTGGTGCAGTTCTGGAGGATATGTTCCACAGTTTGGGGCACCTGGGCACATGTACATAGATTAGTAGTACCAACCTTAAACTTTGTATACATATGACTTCGGAGTTGGCTGTGTCCTGTTCGGAGACGGAAGATGGTGACTTGTTCCTTTCTGTTTAGCATGTGATAGTCATCATGTGGTGGTGTTTGTGGCTTCCTGTAGGTTTTTATCATGCTTTTCTTCTGATTATAGGTGATTGGTAACTTAAGCAGATGATAACTGAAAGATTTCCTTTTAGCATTTAGTCTAACGCTACTTGGTTTTCTTTTCTCTTTCACTGAAACAGATGATAACAGAAAGATTTTCTTTTAGCATTCAATCTAACGCTAACTGGTTTTCTTTTCTCTTACACTGAAACAGATGATAACCGAAAGATTTCCTTTTAGCATTTAGTCTAACGCTAACTGGTTTTCTTTTCTCTAACACTGAAACAGATGATAACCGAAAGATTTCCTTTTGGCATTCAGTCTATTGGTAGCTGGGTTTCCTTTTCTCTTACAAAGTTTAATCTAGCAAAGTGAATTTCACAATTTTACCAGTCGTCGAAAATAGATTCAGTTTGTTCTCTATAAAAAGTGTTTTATTTCTTTCCACAGATATAATGTAGAACCTATGAGAGACTAAGACATAGTCTGTGTGCAAGATAATACATCACAAAGAAACAAAATGCCTTATCAGAGTAAATTAGATAATGTGTACAATTCTTATCTACAAACTAAGACGTTACCTTGCGGGACTCTCTTTCTCTATCTCTCTTTTTATCTCTCTCTCTTTCACTCTATCTCTATCTCTCTCTCTTTCTCTCTCTTTCTCTCTCAGTTTCTCTCTCTTTCTCTCTCTTTCTCTCTTTCTCTCTCTCTCTTTCTCTCTCTTTCTCTCTTTCTCTCTTTCTCTCTCTTTCTCTGTCTTTCTCTCTTTCTCCCTCTCTCTTTCTCTCTCTCTTTCTCTGTCTCTCTCTCTCAGTCAGACTGTTATCATTATCCATATATTTTAATGGAGGCCATCTTTCAGGTAATTCCTGCGGGAAAAGAAGGGGGGGGGGGTCAGGTGAGAGGGGGGAAAGACCCTCTAAGATCTGGCAACCACGGTTGACATGCTAGAGTCAAGGTTGGCGAACTTTAGCTGACATGCTAGAGTCAAGGTTGGCGAACTTTAGCTGACATGCTAGAGTCAAGGTTGGCGAACTTTAACTGACATGCTAGAGTCAAGGTTGGCGAACTTTAGCTGACATACTAGAGTCAAGGTTGGCGAACTTTAGCTGTCATACTAGAGTCAAGGTTGGCGAACTTTAGCTGACATGCTAGAGTCAAGGTTGGCGAACTTTAGCTGACATACTAGAGTCAAGGTTGGCGAACTTTAGCTGTCATACTAGAGTCAAGGTTGGCGAACTTTAACTGACATACTAGAGTCAAGGTTGGCGAACTTTAGCTGTCATACTAGAGTCAAGGTTGGCGAACTTTAGCTGACATACTAGAGTCAAGGTTGGCGAACTTTAGCTGACATACTAGAGTCAAGGTTGGCGAACTTTAGCTGTCATACTAGAGTCAAGGTTGGCGAACTTTAGCTGACATACTAGAGTCAAGGTTTGCGAAATTTAGCTGACATGCTAGAGTCAAGGTTGGCGAACTTTCGCTGACATGCTAGAGTCAAGGTTGGCGAACTTTAGCTGACATGCTAGAGTCAAGGTTGGCGAACTTTAGCTGACATGCTAGAGTCAAGGTTGGCAAAATTTAGCTGACATGCTAGAGTCAAGGTTGGTGAACTTTAGCTGACATGCTAGAGTCAAGGTTGGCGAATTTAGCTGACATGCTAAAGTCTAGGTTGGCGAATTTTAGCTGAGAAAGACGCTGTCTCACCTCTCCGATCATATCCCCACTAATAGGACTAGCCCCTCTGACGAGTCGGGGATCGCCAGGTTATCTCATAGGGATGGAGTCTTCGAAAAAAGCAGTGCCTCCGCACAGAGATGGTAAAATTAGTCGCATGTGTTTTATACAGATGACAAGCAGAGAGACAGACAGATTGCCAGACAAGCAGACAGACAAAGAGACAGACAGACAAGCAGACAGACAAGCAGACATACAGGCAGACAAGCAGACAGACAGATTGACAGACAAGCAGACAAACAGACAGACAGACTGACAGAGAAACAGACAGAAAAGCAGGAGACAGACATACAGACAGAAAAGCAGACAGATAGATAGACAGGCAGACAGGCAGACAGACTTACATACCAACAGACTGACAAACAAACAGACAGACAGACTGATAGACAAGCAAACAGACAAGCAGTAGACAAACAGACAGATAGACTAACAGACAATGAGACAGACAGAGACAGACAGATAAGCAGAAAGACAGACAGACAAACAAACAGACAGACTGACAGACAAGCAGACAGACAGACAGGCAAATAAACAGACAGGCAGACAGTCAGACTGAAGACAATCAGACAGACAGACTGACAGGCAAGAAGACAGACAGACTGACAGACAAGCAGACAGACATACAAGCAGACAAACAGAGAAACAGACAGAAAAGCAGGAGACAGACATACAGACAGAGAAGCATACATATAGATAGACAGACAGACAAGCAGACAGACAGACAGTCAGACTGACAGACAAGCAAACATACAAGCAGACAGACAGACAGACGACAGGCAGACAAGCAGACAAGCAGTCAGACAGACAGACTGACAGACAAGCAGACAGACAAGCAGCAGAGAGACAGACAGATAGACTAACAGACAATGAGACAGACAGAGAGACTGACAGACAAGCAGAAAGACAGACAGACAAGCAAACAGACAAGCAGACAGACAGGCAGACCGACAGGCAGACAAGCAGACAGAAAGACATGCAAGCACACAGACAGAGAGACAGTAGACAGACAGACAGGCAGACAAGCAGACAAACAGACAGGCAGACAACCTGACGTACAGACAAGCAGACAGACAGACAGCCTGACAGACAGACACGCAGACAGACAGACAGGCAGTCAGACATACTGACAGACAAGCAGACAGACAGACAGGCAAATAAACAGACAGGCAGACAGTCAGACTGAAGACAATCAGACTGACAGACTGACAGGCAGACTGACAGAAAAGAAAACAGACAGACTGACAGACAAGCAGACAGACATACAGGCAGACAAACAGATTACAGAGAGACTGACAGACAGACAGACAATTAGACAGACAGACAGACAAGTGAACAGACAGACAGACTGCAAACAGACTGACAGACAAGCAGACAGACAGACATGGCCCTTCCTAGCTTTGTGTACCACATAATCAATATTCTCCCTGAATGAAAAGCTCCGATCAAACCGCACTCCGAGGTATATCATTACAAGTGCCCTCTCTACAACCTCTGAGAACAGACAGGTCTTGTTGTGTTGACTGTCCCGTTATGCAGAGAGAACCATGTCACTTCTGGCGTAGTCAAGTTGATCACAGCCTCTACTTCACTGTAACACGCACCAGTACGGTCCAGTTCTGTCCGGATATTTCCAGCAATCTGCTCCAGATATCACCCCTGCCGATATACCAGGACATCATCAGCATGTGGTAACGTCCTTTCATGTCCCGAGATCTGCTCGCCCGCTGTGTTCTTCGTTAATGAATAAAGCCGTTCCTACCATTTCTAGAAGCATAACTATTTCTTATCACAGCCTTACAGCAGTGACTTTGTGACTGTTTACATGTTTAGTTTCGTATATTTAAACACAGTTACTGTTTGCATGTTAAGGCAACTAACAAAATTTTATTGCTTATTTCAGAACGGACAGTCCAGGGATTTGGCAGGGATTGTCAATCCTTCCAGTACATATCGTCAATCATTCCAGTACAGATTGCCAGCCATTCTTGCACAGATTGTTACAATCATTTTCATCTTGTCCGATGTTCAACTCCGACGTGTTTTAACACAATTTCGGAGATGATTAGACAATAATCCTTGTCGTTTCTCCATTTCTGTTATCAGTAACTATTAAAAATCAATGAAAAAAAGAATTTGTTAAATGAAAACAGAAATAAATAAGTGCAATGATATTCATGAAGAAGAGATAATCTAATATACATTAGCGATGCATGATTTTGAAATCCTACACTTAGTTATTGTATGCACTTTTATTAGCGTCTTCGGAATAATAGCTAATGTTATAAACTTGATCATATTTTATAAACAAGGTTTCCATTCAACTATCAATATTAGTTTCTTTGGCTTAGCCATTTCGGATTTATGTTGTTTATTATTTCAACTGTGGACTTCACTTCTTAACAATCCTTTGATTGTCGACGGAAATTTACCTATCATCTATTACGACGTCCAGGTTTTAACTGGGGCTATACCTCATGAGATGTTCACTAAAATTACCTCATTAATCACCGTTTACATAGCGGCCGAAAGATGTCTTTCCATTTTGTTTCATTACGAATAAAGCAGATTATTACACCAAAGGTAGCAAGAGGAATCATCATTTCCTATACTGTTACTTAATGTTATATGCGCTTCTGGTATTTTTCACACATCACTTGTAGTGGAAATTCATCCCCAACCTTAACAGAACTCTCCTGGGGTTAGTTATTACAAGTGATGTCGCGCTAGGTACAAATTACATTATTAACATTGTGTTCGTAATTGTGATCTTCGTGGCAGTTATTGTACTAACTCTGATATTAACAATAAAACTTGGACAGACAAGCTCGTGGCGCAGAACGATAAATGTTCACCAGGGAAACTCTAAATGTCTGTCCAGTCGAGATAAATCAGCAATGACTGATGTTATTGCAGCTATTTTTGTTATTTGTTATGCTCCATGTATTTTGCTATCGATAGCAACATTTCATGACTCAGAATTGCGTGTAAACGGCAAACACTTTGATACGTCTCGTATTTTCTGGTCGGTTGCATTTATCTTTGAGGACATCAACTCGAGCGTGAACATGTTCTTGTACCTAAAGATAAGCACAAACTTCAGACATTCTGCTAAAGAACTCCTTTACAGATATACTCATTCAGTAATGCTTTTTGACATTAAATCTGATATATGAATGTATAAATAGTCTCAATTTTGTAGAAACCAGGAAACATTCTTGTGCTTAGAGTGGATGCCCGTCACTGAGGATCAAATAGTCCAAATTTAATACATTAATTAATTAACAAAATGTCTTTCAGGCAGACTGACAGAAAAGAAAACAGACAGACTGACAGACAAGCAGACAGACATACAGGCAGACAAACAGATTACAGAGAGACTGACAGACAGACAGACAATTAGACAGACAGACAGACAAGTGAACAGACAGACAGACTGCAAACAGACTGACAGACAAGCAGACAGACAGACATGGCCCTTCCTAGCTTTGTGTACCACATAATCAATATTCTCCCTGAATGAAAAGCTCCGATCAAACCGCACTCCGAGGTATATCATTACAAGTGCCCTCTCTACAACCTCTGAGAACAGACAGGTCTTGTTGTGTTGACTGTCCCGTTATGCAGAGAGAACCATGTCACTTCTGGCGTAGTCAAGTTGATCACAGCCTCTACTTCACTGTAACACGCACCAGTACGGTCCAGTTCTGTCCGGATATTTCCAGCAATCTGCTCCAGATATCACCCCTGCCGATATACCAGGACATCATCAGCATGTGGTAACGTCCTTTCATGTCCCGAGATCTGCTCGCCCGCTGTGTTCTTCGTTAATGAATAAAGCCGTTCCTACCATTTCTAGAAGCATAACTATTTCTTATCACAGCCTTACAGCAGTGACTTTGTGACTGTTTACATGTTTAGTTTCGTATATTTAAACACAGTTACTGTTTGCATGTTAAGGCAACTAACAAAATTTTATTGCTTATTTCAGAACGGACAGTCCAGGGATTTGGCAGGGATTGTCAATCCTTCCAGTACATATCGTCAATCATTCCAGTACAGATTGCCAGCCATTCTTGCACAGATTGTTACAATCATTTTCATCTTGTCCGATGTTCAACTCCGACGTGTTTTAACACAATTTCGGAGATGATTAGACAATAATCCTTGTCGTTTCTCCATTTCTGTTATCAGTAACTATTAAAAATCAATGAAAAAAAGAATTTGTTAAATGAAAACAGAAATAAATAAGTGCAATGATATTCATGAAGAAGAGATAATCTAATATACATTAGCGATGCATGATTTTGAAATCCTACACTTAGTTATTGTATGCACTTTTATTAGCGTCTTCGGAATAATAGCTAATGTTATAAACTTGATCATATTTTATAAACAAGGTTTCCATTCAACTATCAATATTAGTTTCTTTGGCTTAGCCATTTCGGATTTATGTTGTTTATTATTTCAACTGTGGACTTCACTTCTTAACAATCCTTTGATTGTCGACGGAAATTTACCTATCATCTATTACGACGTCCAGGTTTTAACTGGGGCTATACCTCATGAGATGTTCACTAAAATTACCTCATTAATCACCGTTTACATAGCGGCCGAAAGATGTCTTTCCATTTTGTTTCATTACGAATAAAGCAGATTATTACACCAAAGGTAGCAAGAGGAATCATCATTTCCTATACTGTTACTTAATGTTATATGCGCTTCTGGTATTTTTCACACATCACTTGTAGTGGAAATTCATCCCCAACCTTAACAGAACTCTCCTGGGGTTAGTTATTACAAGTGATGTCGCGCTAGGTACAAATTACATTATTAACATTGTGTTCGTAATTGTGATCTTCGTGGCAGTTATTGTACTAACTCTGATATTAACAATAAAACTTGGACAGACAAGCTCGTGGCGCAGAACGATAAATGTTCACCAGGGAAACTCTAAATGTCTGTCCAGTCGAGATAAATCAGCAATGACTGATGTTATTGCAGCTATTTTTGTTATTTGTTATGCTCCATGTATTTTGCTATCGATAGCAACATTTCATGACTCAGAATTGCGTGTAAACGGCAAACACTTTGATACGTCTCGTATTTTCTGGTCGGTTGCATTTATCTTTGAGGACATCAACTCGAGCGTGAACATGTTCTTGTACCTAAAGATAAGCACAAACTTCAGACATTCTGCTAAAGAACTCCTTTACAGATATACTCATTCAGTAATGCTTTTTGACATTAAATCTGATATATGAATGTATAAATAGTCTCAATTTTGTAGAAACCAGGAAACATTCTTGTGCTTAGAGTGGATGCCCGTCACTGAGGATCAAATAGTCCAAATTTAATACATTAATTAATTAACAAAATGTCTTTTTTTCCTCGTTCTCATTACGTGTATCCTTCGTTATTGTGCAGTACAGGCTGGGAGTTAATATAATGAGAACATCACTGCATACAGCTTTAGGCATTCTATGAGATGGAAAAAAAAATTCAGTGAATATTAAGCGGGCGATCCCTTGGGAAACTTTTATGTCACCAGTAAGTGTTGCTTACCGTTGTCAATTTTCGGTATATTGCTCAGTATACTACTCGGTATATTGCTCGGTATATTACTTGGTATATTGCTCGGTATATTACTCGGTATATTACTCGGTATATTACTCGGTATATCATTCGGTATATCACTCGGTATATTACTCGGTATATTACTCGACATATTGCTCAGTATATTACTCGGTATATTGCTCGGTATATTACTTGGTATATTGCTCGGTATATTACTCGGTATATTACTCGGTATATTACTCGGTATATCACTCGGTATATAACTCGGTATATTACTCGGTATATTACTCGGTATATTACTCGGTATATTACTCCGTATATTACTCGGTTCAATACTAGGTATATTACTTGGTATATTACTCGTTATTTCACTCGGTATATTACTCGAGAAATAACTCGGTGTATTACTCGTAATATTATTTGGTATATTACTCGTAATATTATTTGGTATATTACTCGTAATATTATTTGGTATATTACTCGTAATATTATTTGGTATTTTACTCCTAATATTATTTGGTATATTACACGGTACATTACTTGTTATATTACTCGGTATATTACTCATTTAAAAAGCCAATCTGTTGCGGATCTTCCGCTCCAGCGACTGGTTTATATTATCAAAATCCTTGTAAAAAGCAAACAGAAAAGTCTGGAGGATAATCGGGTCAGTAGGATAATAAGGCTCGATTTGTATTAAGGAGAATGAGAGAGTTTTGATTCTGTTCAGTAGTTAAACATTTTTTAAAGACCTAATCTCGTCGCAATAGAATGAGAGAAAAACCTTCATAGGAACATTTGCTGTTCACTATGTTGGTAAAGTTTCTTTAACTTCACAATTAGGAAAGTGTAAAGTACCGAACAGTGCATTGAGAAAACCGGTGTTTCGGAAAGTATTTCATGCAAGGTGAAAGACGGGTACACTTGTAGCTGTTTCAAAACTGCCAGTAATATCATTGAAGAAAATGTATTCAGTAACCCACTAACCTGTAACTATGTATTGTCTTCTGAATAAAATATGAAGACATTGGTCGAATGCTGTGTCAGGACATGGCTGGCGGGTCACGCTAAACTCTATAAATAATAAGTAATTGTAATAATAATAATTTTAAAAAAAAAACATAGTAAATGTGAAAAATAACTGGTCCCTGATCGTAACACTATGTGAAAGGAAGAAGAATTAGTATGATACTTGACGCTGTTTGTTTCTAGAATGTCTCTCAACTTTTTGAGCAGGCTGGATGAAGTCAGATGCAGGACATCATCTAAATGGACATCAGTCTTCTGAACTCTTAACTTTAGAGTTTTATTACAACCGTGAATGTCCCCACGATCTAAGTATGCTAGAATTCTGAGAAGTTTTTTCACTGCTCAACATCGATGTTACTTTTATCACGATATCTATCAATTTATGAAGACATTCTATGTAGACCTCCAGTAGATCACGCCTTTTTGAATTTTAATATAACTTACCACTACATCTAACAAATGTATTTGCACAGTTTCTGGTCTGTAGCCTCTCTGCATTTCAATCAAAACGTTAAACAGCCAAATCTCGTGAGTATTGAGGGGAACGTCAGCATAACAAGATAAAAACTGACTTCTCAAGTTAAGTTTAACAGTCAGTCACAAATATGTTAGTGTGTTTTGGATTTATCTCCTAGAATTTCTGTTAACTGTATGTTCTCTTTTGCAGTGAACCTAGCATTTGAAAATAAAATGAGACGTATAACTGTAACATGTGTAACTAAATTGTAATTGCAGCTATTTTCATTATCCTACTAAAAAAAGTTAACAGTTTGTGAGGATCGTGTGTTTTATTGTTATTGCATTATTCATTAGTAAAGATCCCTCTGTATACATTTAAATTTAGCCCAAAGTGCAGTCTACGCTTGAATAACATAAGTCTTCCAGAACCTAGACTTGACCTTTACAAGAAAAGCTTTACTTATTCTACTGCTCATTTTTAGAATACCCTCCCATCCTTTATAAAAGAAATATAAATTATACTACTTCTTTCAACTAAAAACTTTTCCAGTATCTGTTTGACGTCAACTACATGCCTCCATGAACACTAAAACTTAAACATTTATTTTCAACTGCTCTTACAGAAACCGAATTAATTTAATTGTTTATTCTGAAGAGTAATGAAATTTTTTGTCATCTAACTGTGTATACAGTTAGTCATTTATATGTGTATGTAGTTAGTTATTAATATGTGTATGTAGTTAATCATTTATGTGTGTATGTAGTTAGTCATTTGTATGTGTATGCAGTTACTTTACTGTTAATTATGTTGGTTATATGAGCAGCATATTTGTAGAATGTCTGGAACAGAGTTAAAGTTGTATGACAAAGGGAGAATGTCAGACGGACTTGCGCGCCCAATTCTTAACCCTTTTGAAATAAAAATCTATGTCTATCTGTCTCATTCTCTCTCTCTCTCTCTCTCTCTCTCTCTCTATATATATATATATATATATATATATATATATATATATATATATATATAATTGGAATACTGATAGAATCTGTCAAGATAATTACTGCTTAGCAAGTTCTGAGGACTGCTATAGCCCTAGGTGGGGTGGGGGATACGCTTTCCCCTCCAATAAAATGTCTCCAAGGCGTGTGTCTCAAATAGCCTCTGACGGTCAAGTCCAGCTCCTGGCCTTCTCGTGGCAGAACTGTTCAAACTGACAGGAGAAGTAGCAGAGGCGAATATCTGGCGCCTGAAAACCAGACGCTTCGGGTAGATGAGAGTCATGTTTGGTAGCTCAATTACCGCTGCTGGCGAGATACGTCAGCTACCGTGCGTGAAGTCGGGCTCCTGTTGGCTAGTGAAGAAAGGTGCAAATGAGGTTCCCGCGGCGTGCCACTGTGGAAAAGGTGAAAGAAAGGACCAAGTGAAGAAATCCGTAGTCTCGAGGTCAGTACTGCTCAGATCACGGCACCTCTGGTCTGGAGGTTGGCCAAGTCCCATGTGCACTCATACCGGGCGAATTACCTAAACCAGCTTAACCTAGGGGTTAAGACAATGCTGGCGAGATTCTTCGGATGCCGCGCGTGGAGTGAAACTCCTCCCGGCCAATGAAGAAAACGCCAAAAAGCAGTTAGGGTTGCTGTGTGGCGCCGATGTGAAAAGGTAATAGAAAGGATAAAGTGAAGATTAATCGGTATGTGCAGTAGTGTCGAGGCGAGAGCTACTCATACCAGGGCATCTCTGCTCTAGAGGCCGGCCACGTCCGATATACATCCATACTGGTGAAATATGCGTAAATCGGCTTAAACCAGGGGTGAAACTTGATGGTTACGCATGTCACGGTACCTCCGATTTAGAGGTCAGTCACGTCCTAAACACGTCCATACTGGGATAATATGCCTAAACCGGCTCAACCCAAGGGTGAAACTCACTAGTGGGGAGGATTCGTCCTCGTGCACAAAAGCTCCGTCCTGGTCACAACTAGGAAGAGTAGCGGCCATAACCACAAAAAGCTGAAGTCAGAGACACTGGACCAGGGCAGTATAGATAGACAACTACCTCTCACTCGGCGGGGATGTATGCGTTCCTAATCACGCTTTCCGGTGAGAAAGTCCAACTCTGGCCTGGGTGGGCAGCCAGCTCTCACCCGCCGTGGATACAATGGTATCCCAAAACATGTCGATGTTTTCCGGTGAGAAAGTCTAACTCTAGATTAAACTGGTGCAACGAAAACTACGGATCTCAAGCAATCCCCTTCTGAGACCCTCCAAGAAAACAAGCTCAAGCCCTGCGATAATCTGAACCTCTTGTGGTCCCCTCGAGGATTTCGTGTGGTCCTTTCGGGGACCACAGGGGAACCACGGGACCACTGGAAGACCACAGGAGTAAATTCAGTGGATCACGAGGTGGTCTTGGTGATAAAAGTGAACGAAGAAGAAGAAGAAGACTGCTTAGCAAAATGTTACTTGTCAACTTCTACATTAAAAGCTGATTATAGTCATACCTTAATTATTTATATCTCTGATAAAAGAAATATAAATTATACTACTTCTTTCAACTAAAAACTTTTCCAGTATCTGTTTGACGTCAACTACATGCCTCCATGAACACTAAAACTTAAACATTTATTTTCAACTGCTCTTACAGAAACCGAATTAATTTAATTGTTTATTCTGAAGAGTAATGAAATTTTTTGTCATCTAACTGTGTATACAGTTAGTCATTTATATGTGTATGTAGTTAGTTATTAATATGTGTATGTAGTTAATCATTTATGTGTGTATGTAGTTAGTCATTTGTATGTGTATGCAGTTACTTTACTGTTAATTATGTTGGTTATATGAGCAGCATATTTGTAGAATGTCTGGAACAGAGTTAAAGTTGTATGACAAAGGGAGAATGTCAGACGGACTTGCGCGCCCAATTCTTAACCCTTTTGAAATAAAAATCTATGTCTATCTGTCTCATTCTCTCTCTCTCTCTCTCTCTCTCTCTCTATATATATATATATATATATATATATATATATATATATATAATTGGAATACTGATAGAATCTGTCAAGATAATTACTGCTTAGCAAGTTCTGAGGACTGCTATAGCCCTAGGTGGGGTGGGGGATACGCTTTCCCCTCCAATAAAATGTCTCCAAGGCGTGTGTCTCAAATAGCCTCTGACGGTCAAGTCCAGCTCCTGGCCTTCTCGTGGCAGAACTGTTCAAACTGACAGGAGAAGTAGCAGAGGCGAATATCTGGCGCCTGAAAACCAGACGCTTCGGGTAGATGAGAGTCATGTTTGGTAGCTCAATTACCGCTGCTGGCGAGATACGTCAGCTACCGTGCGTGAAGTCGGGCTCCTGTTGGCTAGTGAAGAAAGGTGCAAATGAGGTTCCCGCGGCGTGCCACTGTGGAAAAGGTGAAAGAAAGGACCAAGTGAAGAAATCCGTAGTCTCGAGGTCAGTACTGCTCAGATCACGGCACCTCTGGTCTGGAGGTTGGCCAAGTCCCATGTGCACTCATACCGGGCGAATTACCTAAACCAGCTTAACCTAGGGGTTAAGACAATGCTGGCGAGATTCTTCGGATGCCGCGCGTGGAGTGAAACTCCTCCCGGCCAATGAAGAAAACGCCAAAAAGCAGTTAGGGTTGCTGTGTGGCGCCGATGTGAAAAGGTAATAGAAAGGATAAAGTGAAGATTAATCGGTATGTGCAGTAGTGTCGAGGCGAGAGCTACTCATACCAGGGCATCTCTGCTCTAGAGGCCGGCCACGTCCGATATACATCCATACTGGTGAAATATGCGTAAATCGGCTTAAACCAGGGGTGAAACTTGATGGTTACGCATGTCACGGTACCTCCGATTTAGAGGTCAGTCACGTCCTAAACACGTCCATACTGGGATAATATGCCTAAACCGGCTCAACCCAAGGGTGAAACTCACTAGTGGGGAGGATTCGTCCTCGTGCACAAAAGCTCCGTCCTGGTCACAACTAGGAAGAGTAGCGGCCATAACCACAAAAAGCTGAAGTCAGAGACACTGGACCAGGGCAGTATAGATAGACAACTACCTCTCACTCGGCGGGGATGTATGCGTTCCTAATCACGCTTTCCGGTGAGAAAGTCCAACTCTGGCCTGGGTGGGCAGCCAGCTCTCACCCGCCGTGGATACAATGGTATCCCAAAACATGTCGATGTTTTCCGGTGAGAAAGTCTAACTCTAGATTAAACTGGTGCAACGAAAACTACGGATCTCAAGCAATCCCCTTCTGAGACCCTCCAAGAAAACAAGCTCAAGCCCTGCGATAATCTGAACCTCTTGTGGTCCCCTCGAGGATTTCGTGTGGTCCTTTCGGGGACCACAGGGGAACCACGGGACCACTGGAAGACCACAGGAGTAAATTCAGTGGATCACGAGGTGGTCTTGGTGATAAAAGTGAACGAAGAAGAAGAAGAAGACTGCTTAGCAAAATGTTACTTGTCAACTTCTACATTAAAAGCTGATTATAGTCATACCTTAATTATTTATATCTCTGATAAAATCATATCATAGATATTTAAATTCCTGATAGTGATATCTAATTATTTATATCTCTGCTAAAATCATATCCTAATTATTTATATCCCTGCTAAAATCATATCCTAATTATTTATATCTCTGATAAAATCATATCCTAATTATTTATATCCCTGATAAAGCCATATCCTATTTATTTACATCCCTGATAAAGCCATATCGTTGTTATTTACATCCCTGATAAAATCATATCCTAATTATTTATATCCCTGCTAAAATCATATCCTGATTATTTATATCTCTGATAAAATCATATCATAGATATTTAAATTCCTGATAGTGATATCTAATTATTTATATCTCTGATAAAATCATATCCTAATTATTTATATCTCTGCTAAAATCATATCCAAAGATTTAAATTCCTGATAGTGATATCTAATTATTTATATCTCTGATAAAATCATATCCTAATTATTTATATCTCTGATAAATCATATCATAGATATTTAAATTCCTGATAGTGATATCTAATTATTTATATCTCTGATAAAATCATATCCTTGATATTTAAATTCCTGATAGTGATATCTAATTATTTATATCTCTGATAAAATCATATCCTAATTATTTATATCCCTTCTAAAATCATATCCTAATTATTTATATCCCTGCTAAAATCATATCCTAATTATTTATATCTCTGATAAAATCATATCCTAATTATTTATATCTCTGATAAAATCATATCCTAATTATTTATATCTCTGATAAAGCCATATCCTATTTATTTACATCCCTGATAAAATCATATCCTAATTATTTATATCCCTGCTAAAATCATATCCTAATTATTTATATCTCTGTTAAAATCATATCCTAGATATTTAAATTCCTGATAGTGATATCTAATTATTTATATCTCTGATATAATCATATCCTAATTATTTATATCTCTGATAAAATCATATCATAGATATTTAAATTCCTGATAGTGATATCTAATTATTTATATCTTGATAAAATCATATCCTAGATATTTAAATTCCTGATAATGATATCTAATTATTTATATCTCTGATAAAATCATATCCTAGATATTTAAATTCCTGATAGTGATATCTAATTATTTATATCTCTGCTAAAATCATATCCTAATTATTTATATCCCTGCTAAAATCATATCCTAATTATTTATATACCTGCTAAAATCATATCCTAATTATTTATATCCCTGCTAAAATCATATCCTAATTATTTATATCCCTGATAAAGTCACACAGTGATAACGCAGTCATCGGAGCTGGCTTAGCATAGACGCCGGCTAAAACCCTACTCACTTCTTCTCGGTTTCGTTTCCTTCCGTAGTTCGGAAAATGTTTCATCGCAGTCAGTTTACCTGGACCACCAGTTCCAGTTACCACCTCAGAACTGAGTTCCAAACCAGCGCAGAGACTCAACCCACCCCCCCCCCCCAAGACGTAAATTTCCTTGTAGATTTCCTAAAATTCACATCTTCTTGACGTCCCTAGTAACAGGCTCAACTTGGCTAAAGGGAGAGAAAAGGGAGGGGGGGGGCGGACAGGAGCCACGTTGCAATCGCCAAGGTAGAGGACACCAGCAGAGAAGCTTGCTTTCTTGGATTCAGTCCCGGACTTCAGGGCAAGCAGCTGTAACCTACTTCTCTCAGCCACGTACAACACCATCACAGCAACGGCGACTGTGAACACATATTTAAAAACAAATCATGTAGAAACGAACAGAAGATTAAAACATAACCTTGGTTTTCAGTACCCAGCGTTAGACGCCAAGGCCTTAAAAACTGGATCTTCATTACAGAACTGTTCCTTAGTCTAGCTAGGGTTATATAAATCAGTTAACCACAAACTTACAGAAAATGCGGTCAGGCGCCTATTTCCATTCGGATTTCTGACTCGAGGATCCGGCCGTAAGTCGATGTAGCCGTAAGTCGGCCGTAAGTCGATTTAGTCGTAAGTCGGCCGTTAAAAAGGGGGAGATCAGACATTAAATACAGTTTATACCACTACAGCGTGTCACAAGATTAATACAAATGTTTACCTCAGTTTTAAAGTACTAACAGAACGCAAATGAGCACAGTAGCTACCAGCATGGAAAATAATCACAAAATATTAGTCAAACTGTAATAGTTTTTTCAGTGTCACACAAAAAGGTGCACACACATATTGTATAGAAACCCTTATACATTTTGCATACCTTTTACAAAAATACACCAGTAGTTAAGCACTTTTGCCAAAGAGACTAATAGTGTATGAGTGCATAAAACTAACTATATAACTAAACACGAAGCCACTACAGTAACGCTGTGATAACAAAATGTATAAACTGGGAAAGAAGTAGCAACAGGTTTATTACTCGCATACAGCTGTGACATTTCTATGTGGACTTTAATCATACAAAAACACAGGACAAATAAATAGAGAGAGAAGATAAAAGGAGAAGGAGATCTATGAGGATATGGTGGAGACTCTAGGGGAGAGTGACCATTCTTACAGCACAGTGAAGAAATGGCAGCTCAATTCAAACACTGAAAGGAGAGTCTGGAAGATGATCCCCGTCCAGGAAGAACAAGAACGGTAACCACCGATAAAACCACCGGCAGAATCCATGACATGATAATGGAGTATCGACGACTAACTGAGTGGTACATTGCTACTGAGTTGGGCATCTCCTAGGAACGTGTTAATGTCATTATTCACAATGATCTTCAAATGACAAAGTTCTCTGTTCGATGGGTCCCCGAAACTTTTTGGAGGTGATCACAAATCACAAACGACAGCGTCTCAACATGTAAAGAGACGATCTTGGCCATTCATTTTTATACACATCCTGAAAAGTTTCTTCAGCAATTTGTGACTATGGATGAGACTTGGGTTCATCATTTTCAACCAGAAACCAAAAAAAAAAGTCAAAGCAGTGGAAACATCATGGATCCCGACCTCCAAAGAAAGCAAGGGTAGTTTTGTTTGCAGGCAAAGTGTTGGCTTCCATCTTTTGGGATTCAGAAGATGTGCCATTGGTAGACTATCTTCAAAAGGGCAGAATGGTCACCGGGGCCTATTACGATAATCTTGTGAAGCAACTGCGGGTCAAATTGAAAGAAAAGCGTTGAGGGAAATTGACGGGAGGAGTCATCTTTCATCAAGACAATGCTCCAGTTCACAAGTCGGCGGTGGCAATGGCTGCCATTCATGAATGCGGCTTCCAGCTTATTTAACATCCTCCTTACTCCAAGATTTGGCCCCTTCTGAATATTACCTGTTTACCAAACTAAAAAAAGAGCTCAGTGGTCGCAAATTTGCTTCAGATGATGACGTCATTCATGCTGTAGACCACTTTCTACTATCACAAAATCCTGACTTTTACAAAGAAGGGATCCATATGCTCCATGATCGCTGGACTAAGTGCATAAACTTGCAAGGGGACTATGTTGAGAAAAAAACCAAAAAAGTTGTCCACAAATAATCTATTGTACCTCGTGCCGAGAACTTATCAATCATCCCTCGTATATGTTACCCTTTATTATCCACCATTTACCTCATTCCTCAGTCAGTCGCCGGCTTCCACTCTGTTCTCTCCCTTGTCTATCTGAGCGCGCTTCGTGTCCGTCTTTCGCACTAGGAGGGGACGAAAAAACCTAAGTTAATATTTTTCATCTATGCCTCGTTTTTTTCCATCTGTTGTGGTGTTTTTTAATTGATCCTAAAAAGAAACTTTTGCCGAAATATTGGATTGTTCCATGTTCTTCATCTGTATGTGCCCACTATCGTTTTCTGCCATTCCTGTTTCCGCCCACTTTCTTCGCTCTTTCTATCTTTGTTGTAAATCTGAACCATTCACCTCTTATCTACTTTCATGATTAGAACCAGTTTCGCCGCAATTATCATCATTCTTATCTCACACATGTTTCACTCACCAGATGATGAATAAATATTATAAAAGACATAACCGGACAAGCAGAGCTGCCTGAAACATGACAGACAACCAACTACATGGTTCCAGTTCAAACCTGGAGTGAGACAAGGATGCTTACTCTCCCCACTTATTTTCCTGAACGTTAATGGACGGAATACTGAAGAATGCCATGAAAGACAGACCTAGAGGATGAACCTTGCAAGGGGGGGTGGGCTGACAAATCATTTACAGTATTAATCTGTGGGGCTCACAAAACATTTAGAGGATTAGTCTGTGGAGCTCACAAATCATCTAGAGGATTAATCTGTGGGGCTTACAAATCATCTAGAGGATTAATCTGGGGGGGGGGGGGCGCTCACAAATCATCTAGAGGATTAATCTGGGGGGGGGGGCCTCACAAATAATCTATAGGATTAATCAGGGGGCTCACAAATCATCTTTAGGATTAACCTAGGGAATCACAGATCGTCTAGAGGATTAATCTGGGCGGGGGGGCCTCACAAATCATCTTTAGGATTAACCTAGGGAATCACAGATCGTCTAGAGGATTAATCTGGGGGGGGGGGCTCACAAATAATCTAGAGGATTAACCTGGGGGCTCACAAATCATCCAGACGATTAACCTGGGGAACTCACAAATCATCTAGAGGATTAAACTAGGGGATCACAGATCATGTAGAGGATTGCGACTTCGCAGACGATACTGGTCTACTCTCACATAGTCAAAGAGACGTGCAGGAGAAGACAACCAGAATTTACGAAATAGTAGGTCTGAATATACAGTACATCTAAGTAAGACTAAAATCACGAGAATCAAAGGAGTAAAATAAAGAAAGACTCTCAGCTGGGACAAGAGAAACTGAAAACGTACTTCCAAGTATCTTGGAAGCCTCATTTCAGTAGACAGCAACCGTGATAAGGGAAGTAACCACATTAATAGAACAGGCATCTCAGGCCTTCAACAAATTATTCAGGCCTTTAACAAATTAGTCAGGCCTTTTACAAATTACTCAGGCTTTTTACAAATTAGTCAGGCCTTTAAGAAATCAGAAAACGTATGTAAATCTAACATTCTTCATAAAAGTCTCAAGCTCAGAAGTTATACATTCAATGTTCGCTCCGTATTATTGTATGAGACGAAACAAGGAGAACCAGTCAGAGAACTGAAGTGATTTGAAACCAACGAGGTGCCTGAGACCTGCCCTGCACACTGAATGCCTGGGGTAAGGTCTACATCTCGTTACGGGTGGGCCCGGTTTGCAGTACCACCGGGTCACGGCCTGTTGTTTTCGTCGTCTTAAAAAAAAAAAGATTTGAAAGAAGATGACGCAGACAAATTTTAAGAATACACCAGGAATAACAAGTGACAAACGAGGAAATAGCCATACAAATAGGAGGATATTTCTTCGGTGGATCCAGGATACTTCTTTGATTAATAATCTAAGAATGCATTTCTTTGTTGAATCTAGGAATATATTTCTTTGTTGAATCCATAAAAGTACGTCTTTTGTGAGTATAAGAGGATATTTCTTATGGATTCAAGAAGATGTTTATATGGTGGCAGCCATTAAATAATTTTATATGGCGAGTCCTGTAAGAAAGTGTCTTTACTGAGCCACGGAGTCACATTTTTTTTTCATCTGCCCCGCCTCCACTCTGAATGGCATGTCAACAAAAAGAAAATAGCCTGACATGTCGCCGGTATTCCCAGGTCCAAGATCTTTTGTCCTGGTACACCAGCATGTGCACGCCTCAGTAAACATGATAAAAACAAGAATCTATATAATTTTCTAAATTTGTCTGTCTGTCGCCTCTGTTCTATCATAGAAATATAGCAGAGCGGAGGTCGGTCATCATTCAGACTTACGATTATAGACAGCTTTCTGTAGTGAGATGAGAACAGAAACAAGGCAAAGGATTTTTAGCGGTAATATTTTTTTCCAATTTGTTCGTATATATATATATATATATATATATATATATATATATATATATACGTTTCTTTTTAAGTAAATAATTGCAGTAAAATTAATATTTTCATTCCACTTCTCGTCATTTTTATTGGTGCTTGTGTTGATTACAATTTAGTTTCCATTTTACAACATATATTCATAAAAGAAATGACAAAAACATCAAAATGCACTCACTCTGTGACTTTGAATCATTAAAAAAAAATAACAATAGTAATTTAATTTCATAGTTTGTGTTGTTCTAAAGCAGGGCAAAATTGTTAGGTCAAAACTCTGTTTCAAACATTCAAAACAAAATCCCTCATAAGCGCCTGTTTGTCGCTGTAAGAGCCAAACTGACGGTTCATTTCCTCAAACTCATTTTTCTGAATGGTAGAGAGAGCATGAATTTCCAGCCGGAAGTTGGTTAACGTGCTCCTGCAGGCTATGAATGAACATCCGTGGCAAAGTAGATCTTTGCCCTTGGGACATTGAATTCTCTGAGTTTCCAAAGTAAGCAGCGTCTAGATTTGACAGTATGGTGGAGGCCTGTGTAAGCGAATGAAAGTATGTTAAGTTTATAAATACTTCATGAAAAAAAGAACTTTCCATAAGCTAACAGTGTAAGCTGGACACGCTGGTGTTTTCCTGCACTCAAGAGAAAGCATTCAGGTGATGTCCTGCTTTGTTCTTTATTTACTGATAGCAATAAGTATATTCAGAAGAAGCAATGAGTGAATGGTCCCAGATTGAAACAGGCGTGAAACAAGGATGTATATTATCTCCCTTGATTTTTGGAATTGCCATAGACTTCATAATGACAAAAAAAGTGCTGCATAGGTAAAACGGGCATTGATTGGGTACATGAGACCCAAATGGAAGATCTTGATTTTGCAGATGACATAACTCTTATCAGCGACAATATGAAATCAGTGCAAGTAAAAACAGATAACCTGTCTTCAATGGCTAGTTAAATGGGACTTGAAAATAACAAGGATAAAACAAACATAATGAAACTTCTCATTAACCATGAAGGACAAATATACGTAGAAGGAAAAGCTGTTGAAGAAGTAAACCATTTTGCATATCTCGGCAGCTTGGATGTCTGAGTAGCGAAGTGGTTAGTGCTCTGGTCTCTCATGGCTAAGGTCAAGGGTTCGAATCCGGCCGGAAACACTCCAGTCACCGAGCTGTAGAAATGGGTACCCGACTTCTTCTTGAGTTTAGGAATGAAAGGCGGTCAGGCGTGATCCCGATCATATCACCCTCTAGTGTGTTGACAGGTCCAGGAAAATATGGGCACTAACACCATATGTGCCTCTAAGGCATGGCATGATTACCTTTTTACATAGATCAAGATGGTGACACCAGAAAAGAAAGTAGAATTCGAACTGCAAAAGCAGCATTGGCCTTCAATAATCTAGAAAACATATGGCATTAAAAAGTTATAAGCACAAAAACCAAGTTTAGATCATTCACTTCAAATGTAATATCCGCTCCCATTTATACATGTGAAAGCTGGAAAACAATTATATAAATAGACAAGAAATTAGACTCTTTTGAAAACAAATTCCTAAGGAAAATACTCGGTATAAGGTGGAACGAATTCAAGAACAACACAGAGATAAGACAGATGAACAAACAACAACCTGCCTCATGGGTGATCAGAAAAAGAAAATGGACATATGTTGGTCATGTGATGAGTAAAAACAGTCAGAGGAATACCCAAACAAACTATCAAGTAGAACACAACAGGCTGAAGAAAAAGAGGTCGATAACGTGAAACTCTAAAGAGGACATTGTTAAGAGAGGCCAGTTCAGTGGCATAACATCCCTTGATGAGGTTGAAAAACTCACCGAAGACAGGAAATCTTGGCGAACTACCATGCAGGCCCCATGTGACGTTTAGCGGCACAGGAAGGATTCATGAAGAGGATGTAATGAGTATATAATAAATCTGTGTGGCTATTATTGACTTCTTCAGTGAATGTTTTATCTCACCATCGCTGTGCCAGGTACCCTTTTGGTCAGTTGAGGCGCCGCTGTAGCGGATATAAAAAACTCAAACTTCTGATGTAGCAACAACTCATCAAAACTTTTTCTATTCGCATATTACTGAATTAAAAAGTACCTATTTGGCATTCTCTTCTGTACATCTGAAGCATCGACAACGTAATCAAGAGGAAGAGACAAATATTAGCAGTTAAATCCCACCATGATGTCAGCTAGCAAAGTTTAGAACTATAACGACGTAAACCCATCTTATGTTCAGATGCCTCCACGCTGCCTTGATAAAATAATGAACATCGAATTGGAGGGCAAAGTAACCAACAGCTGCCGTGGTGAGCAACCATCAAGCGCTAAGTAACTGAAGGATGAGAAGACAGGGGTATGGATCAAAGTTGAATGACAGCCATCTCCAAAAATTATACTTCATGACAAACTTAAAGAAGGAAGACGACCACAATATGTCCTCAGCTGAAATAAATGGATAATTGCAAGACTTTCGAGCTAGATATCTTTTTTGTTTTCATTACTCAGTCACTAGGTCTAGAAACAACTGGAGAGAGACTTACCCACAGGCAAAGCAACTCTGCGTAGAAGAGTTTTCTGCCTCAAGAGAGAAACAAAAGCCAAAACTGGAAACAAAAGAAGCAAGCGTACTAAGTCTGCACTGTACAACATGTAATAAGATTGAACTGTACAACATGCAATAAGACTGGAATGTACAACATACAATAAGATTGAACAACACACAATAAGATTAGACTTCACAACACACAAAAGGACTGAACTTCACAACGCATAATAAGACTGGATTCACAACACAAACATAACTTGTTGCTACAGTAGATCATTATGCATATTTCACATTAGTAAAATCAGCTATAGATAAAATTCTCAACAGAATAAAGTTCAATAGGTTCTACAAACGGGTTTGCTTCAAAGCCGTCAGCAAAGATGAAAAGTGTCATCAATACCATCACAACACTTTTTCTTTTCTTGTAACCTTCTACAAACATATAAGAATTCTTACTTGTAACCTTCTACAAACATATAAGAATTCTTACTTGTAACCTTCTACAAACATATAAGAATTCTTATTTGTAACCTTCTACAAACATATAAGAATTCTTACTTGTAACCTTCTATTAAGGGGTCCATCAGGGGTGCATACTGTCGCCTTAATTATTTAACTTGTATACGGAAAATGTAATGAGGAATGTTAGAGAAGATGTAGACAAAGAATATTACGATGCCATAACAATTGGAGGTTATGAAATATCAGAGACTAGATATGCTGATGACACAATATTACTGTCCACAACACAAAAAGGAATGGAAAAACTAATTATGTCAGTCCGAAAGAACAGCGAAGATCAAAACCTCTATCTTAATGCGAAGAAAACTAAATTGATGACAACTGACAAAACAAACAAGGCAGATGAAATATGTATCAATGAGGAAAAACTGGAAGACGTGGAGAGTTTTGAATATCTTGGATCACTACTAACTAATAAAGGAGATACAATGAGAGAAATTAAGTCAGCCGCGCAGAGCTGCGCCGACCTGCACAGCGCAGGCGGTTGCTGTTGCGCAGGCCGACCGTTCTTTTGGCGAAAAAGCGCTCTCGAGTTCCGTGCGTGGGGAGACAGGCTTTCGCTCCCTTCCCGGACGGCGAGAGTTAAGGTGTTTCGATGCAGAAGCAAGTGGTTTGTCCGTCGAGCGAAGCATGTAAACGGCTAGCCAGCCAGGTTCGTGATAACGATGTAGTACGGTTTTGTCGACCGATGGTCTCGAAATTGGCCCATCTCTCGCAAAGAGTATCGGGTCTGCAGTATGTAACGTGTGTTGTTTGTGGGTGGCCAGGCTTTCTTTTCCGCTCGTTAGAGCAGAGAGAGCCGCCCCCGCCGGTTAAAGGAAATGAAACGCCGCCGGGGTCGAAAGGGATCCGCTCTGAGCAGAGCGCTGTCTCCCTTGCCCCGCGTCGGTCTGTCGGCAGATATCCGACAAAGGTTCGGTGAAGAAAGCTATCTGGTTGATCCTGCCAGTAGTCATATGCTTGTCTCAAAGATTAAGCCATGCATGTCTAAGTTCACACTGTCTCACGGTGAAACCGCGAATGGCTCATTAAATCAGTCGAGGTTCCTTAGATGACACGATCCTACTTGGATAACTGTGGCAATTCTAGAGCTAATACATGCTTACCAAGCTCCGACCCTCGTGGAAAGAGCGCTTTTATTAGTTCAAAACTCCGCGCGTGGAGTGAAGCTCCTCCCGGTTAAGGAAGTAAATGCGGAAATAAAGGTTGCTGTGCAGCGCCGATGGGAAAAGGTGGTGGAAAGTGAAGTTTAACCTGGTATGTCCAGTAGTATCGCTACGAGAGCTATACCACGGCACCTCTGCTCTAGAGGCCGCCTACGTCCGAAATACACCTACACTGGTGAAATATGCCTAAACCGGCACACACCAGGGGTGGAACTCGATGGCTAGACATGTCATGCCACCTCCGCTCTAGAGGTCGGTAACGCCTGATAAACACCCATACTGGTGAATTTTGCCTAAACCGGCTCATACCAGGGGTGAATCTTGAAGGCTATGAATGTCACAGTACCTCTGCCCTAGAGGTCGGTCCCGTCCCAAACATGCCCATACTGGGAAATGCCTAAACTGGCTCAACCCAGGGGTAGAAGTCACTAGTGGCGAGGATTCGTCCTCCTGGACAAAAGCTCCATCCTGGTCACAACTAGGAAGGGTAGCGGCCACGACCGCAAAATGCTGAAGTCGGAGACACTGGACCAGGGAAGTCTAGATAGGCAACCACCTCTCACCCGGCGGGGATGTCTGCGTATCCTAATCACGCTGAGGTTTTCCGGTGAGAAAGTCCAACCCTGGACTGGATGGGCAACCACCTCTCACCCGGCGGTGATACACGGGTATCTCAAAACACGTCGAGGTTTTCCGGTGAGAAAGTCCAACTCTGGCCTGGGTGGTCTAACGCCTCTCACCCAGCGGGGATGCACTGATATTCCAAACACGTCGAGGTCTTCCGGTGAGAAAGTCCAACCCTAGACCAAACTGGTGCAATGAAAACCACGGTGTCACGCAATCCCGCTTCCGAGACCCACCAAGAATACAGGCTAAAGCACTGTGATACTCTGAACCCCTTGTGGTCCTTTTGTGGAACTCGTGTGGTCTATTTTGGACCACACAGGGGACCACGGGACCTAACGAGGACCACATGCGTGAATTCAGTAGATTCACAGTGCGGTTTTTGGTGGTAGAAGTGAACGAAGAAGAAGAAGAAGAAGAAGAGAAATTAAAAGGAGGACATTATCGCTCTTCAGAAAGTAAAACAAATAAAGAATCTGAAGAGAGGAGCAGACAGAACCACAAAAATAAAATTTTTAAGAGTATGCATTTTTCTCATCGCAACATATACCTATGAAACCTGGACACTTAACAAAACAGCTGAGAAACACATAAATGTCTGAGTGTAAATGCTACAGAAGAGTTCTCCAAATATCGTGGACACAAAAAAGAACACATATATCCATACTACAAGAATATAATATTGAAGAAGGCTGGCTAGTAAAAATGATTAAAGAGAGAAAACTTAAATATTTTTGACACATTAAACGTGATGATAATCTAGAGAAGACCGTCTTGGAAGGGTACATAATGGGAAAAAGAAAGAGAGGAAGACCAAGGCGAAGATAGCAGCAAGATATCGTTGATGATCTGCAAATGGATGCATCAGTAGCAGGGCATCTTGCTCACAACCGAGAGGCCTACAGGAGGGCTGTTAGGGAAGCAAAGTTCCGCAAAGGACATGCAAATGAATGAATGAACCTTCTATTAAGAAATAGGAATTCTTACTTGTAACCTTCTGTTAACAAATAGGAGTTCTTACTTGTAACCTTCTGTTAACAAATAGGAGTTCTTACCTGTAACCTTCTGTTAACAAATAGGAGTTCTTACTCGTAACCTTCTGTTAACAAATAGGAATTCTTACTTGTAACCTTCTATTAACAAATAGGAGTTCTTACTTGTAACCTTCTGTTAACAAATAGGAGTTCTTACTTGTAACCTTCTGTTAACAAATAGGAGTTCTTACTTGTAACCTTCTGTTAACAAATAGGAGTTCTTACTTGTAAACTTCTGTTATCAAATAGGAATTCTTACTTGTAACCTTCTATTAACAAATAGGAATTCTTACTTGTAACCTTCTGTTAACAAATAGGAATTCTTACTTGTAACCTTCTGTTAACAAATAGGAGTTCTTAGTTGTAACCTTCTATTAACAAATAGGAATTCTTACTTGTAACCTTCTGTTAACAAATAGGAGTTCTTACGTGGGCGTAATAATTGAACCAGAATGGTTTTGTCTGTAGCACTCTCTGCACAGCTGCCAGGTTGCCTGCTTCAGCTAAAAGTTCCAGCCCAATCGCTGTTTGCCTCTTCCATTTGGTTCTGTATTTAATAAAACAAAAAAAAAAAGCAAACACAATTTCGCTGACAAATAACTTGAGTCAGTAGATCAGTTATTGAACTTTCTTACCATGATAATGTTACTATTAGGAAGTATATCAGTTATGGAACTTACTTATCATGATAAGACTACTAATAATAAGTAGATCAGTTATGGAACTTACTTATCATGATAAGACTACTAATAATAAGTAGATCAGTTATGGAACTTACTTACCATAATAAAGCTATTAATCATAAGTCTATTATAGTATATTATATGTTTACAGTTAAAACGTTAAAATGTTGACAGGTTATATACAGTTAAAAACAACAAGTTAAAATGTTGACAGGCTATCCTCATAGCATTCCGCCCCAGGGCAAAATACACACAACTCAGTTGAGAAGCAACGCTATTATCAATTTCATCATTCACGTTTACTAGTTCAGAGTATATAAAAAAATCTAACAGCACGCTAAAGGAAATGAATTCAAATCTAACAACAAAACAGGCGTTCAATCCTTTTTCTTCTTCTTCTTCGTCTTTCTGGAACTGCGAGCTGCTGTTACTTGTAGTCAACGCGGTGAAGATGTTGAGATACGGAGTTGTGTTGGATTGGTAGCAGGTTACGGCAGTTTTTTTAAGTTCCTGGGTGGAGCTAGAAAAGCAGAAAAGTATTCAAATTCCCGTTAGCCAGGCTAGGCCTGTTACAACGGAGAGATCGGGCAGGGTCTTGGTCAGCTATGGTTCGCTAACCCTGACGCTAGAATGTTAGATATGAGTCGCTGACTGCTACATCTGAGAGTATCTTCCGTTCCCTTCAGTGTTCTTATAAACGTGTGCATTTCTGCGACAATCTGAGGGGGAAAAGAAAGATTTATTTAAGAACTGAAACATTCTTTACAGGAAAGATGGCAAGTTTTGAGAAAGCCATGTCGCTGTTTCGCTATTTGCTTATTGTTATAAGGTTACGGTGCTGGAAGCCTTCATTTTGTGATCGTTACGGTGCTGGAAGCCTGGGTAATGTTATTCAGTGACAGTGCTAAAAGCCTGCGTATTGTTACACAGTTACGGTGTTGAAAGCCTGCGTATTGTTACACAGTTACGGTGTTGAAAGCCTGCGTATTGTTACACAGTTACGGTGTTGAAAGCCTGCGTATTGTTACACAGTTACGGTGTTGAAAGCCTGCGTATTGTTACACAGTTACGGTGTTGGAAGCCTGCGTATTGTTACACAGTTACGGTGTTGGAAGCCTGCGTATTGTTACACAGTTACGGTGTTGAAAGCCTGCGTATTGTTACACAGTTACGGTGTTGGAAGCCTGTGTATTGTTACACAGTTACGGTGTTGGAAGCCTGTGTATTGTTACACAGTTACGGTGTTGGAAGCCTGCGTATTGTTACAGCTGCAGTGCTGGAAGCCTGCGTATTGCTACACGGTTACGGTGCTGGAAGCCTGCATATTGTTACAGATACGGTGCTGGAAGCCTGCGTATTGTTACACAGTTACGGTGCTGGAAACCTGCGTATTGTTACACGGTTACGGTGCTGGAAGCCTTCGTATTGTTACACGGTTAGGGTGCTGGAAACCTGCGTATTGTTACACGGTTACGGTGCTGGAAGCCTGCGTATTGTTACACGGTTAGGGTGCTGGAAGCCTGCGTATTGTTACACAGTTACGGAGCTGGAAGCCTGCATATTGTTACACAGTTGGTGTTGGAAGCCTGCATATTGTTACAGCTACAGTGCTGGAAGTGTGCTTACTGTTACACAGTTACGGTGCTGGAAGCCTGCGTATTGTTACACGGTTACGGTGCTGGAAGCTTGTGTATTGTTACAGAGTTACGGTGCTGAAGCCTGCGTATTGTTACACAGTTACGGTGCTGGAAGCCTGCGTATTGTTCCATGGTTACGGTGCTGGAAGCCTGCGTATTGTTACAGCTACGGTGCTGGAAGCCTGCGTATTGTTATATAGTTACGGTGCTGGAAGCCTGCGTACTGTTACATGGTTACGGTACTGGAAGCCTGCATATTGTTACAGCTACGGTGCTGGAAGCCTGCGTATTGTTATATAGTTACGGTGCTGGAAGCCTGCGTACTGTTACATGGTTACGGTGCTGGAAGCCTGCGTATTGTTACAGCTACGGTGCTGGAAGCCTGCGTATTGTTATATAGTTACGGTGCTGGAAGCCTGCGTACTGTTACATGGTTACGGTACTGGAAGCCTGCATATTGTTACACGGTTACGGTGCTGGAAGCGTGTGTGTTATTACAAGGTTGCGGTGCTGGATGCCTGCATATTGTTACACGGTTACGGTGCTGGAAGCCTGCGTACTGTTACATGGTTATGGTACTGGAAGCCTGCATATTGTTACACGTTTACGGCGCTGGAAGCCTGCGTACTGTTACATGGTTACGGTACTGGAAACCTGCATATTGTTACACGGTTACGGTGCTGGAAGCGTGTGTATTATTACAAGGTTGCGGTGCTGGAAGCCTGCATATTGTTACACAGTTACGGTGCTGGAAGCCTGCATATTGTTACACGGTTACGGTGCTGGAAGCCTGCATATTGTTACACGGTTACGGTGCTGAAAGCCAGACCAGCGTGTCCCCTGTGATAGCGGGACACAATCAGTTACATGTTCTTTGCGGACTTTGCTTCCCTAACAGCTCTCCTGTAGGCCTCTCTGTTGTAAGCAAGATGTCCTGTTTCTGATGCATCCATTGATAGTGAAACACGTTGGCACTTACTTCCCAAGGCCACACTGAGAAAGAAGAAGAGTGGTATAAAACGGACCCAACATTAGGCTTTTATTCCAAGTATTCATCACAGTAAGCGCTACTGAAAACTTCTAATTTGTAACTGTAACAACAGCAACCTAGCTTGTTATCATTTATAGAAGAAAAAAAAACAGACCAAAAAAAATCCCAATTTGCAAATATAACAGTATAAGCCTGTTATAAGTTATTAGAAGCTTATAATATGCAGTCAAAGCAACATAAATACAACATCTTATTATTTACAAAAATGCTTATAATATGCAACGAGAGCAACAGAAACCCAACATTTTATAAGTTTATAAAGATTTCAGAGAAGAAGAAGTAGAACAATAACAACAACGATAAACACCTAAGTCACCATGTGATAATGGTTATTAAAGTTCGCAACTGTTATAACATACGCCAGTATATAAATGCTCTCAGTTATAACAACATAAATAATGAAAATTCCCATTAATCAAAATGGAAAAATACACGTAGAAGGGACAGATATTGAATAAATCAATCAACTTGCATACCTTGGCAGCTACATAGACCAGGATGGTGACACCAGAAAGGAAGTTAGATTTGCAAAAGAAGCATCAATGTTCTAGAATATTGAGAACATATGGAATTCAAAAGTTATAAGCACAAAAACCAAGTTAAGACTATTCAATTCAAATATAATATCCACCCTCATTTATGCATGCGACAGCTGGAAAACAACTAAAGAAATGGACAAGAAATTAGACTCTTTTGAAAACAAACGCCTCAGGAAAATACTTGGGATCAAATGGAACGAATTCAAGAACAATGCAGAGATAGGACAGATGACTGAACAACAACCAGTCTCATGGGTAATCAAGAAAAGGAGATGGACATATGTTGGTCACTTGATGAGAAGAAATGGTCAGAGAATCCCAGAAAAAGCTATCAAGTGGAACACAACAAGCCAAAGAAAAAGAGGCAGACCGCGTGAAACTCTGAAGAGGACATTGTTAAGAGAGGCCAAATTAACAGGCATAAAATCCCTTCATGAGGTTGAAAGACTCTCTGAATACGGGACAAATTTGCGAACTACCTTGCGAGCCCTATGTGACGTTTAACTGCACGGGAAGGATATAAGAAATAAGATAAGATAAGATTACAACATAAGCCCACTGTATTATCAGTTATCAAAGATTTCAGTTATAAACACAAGCCAACCATGTTATCAGATGTCAAAGTTCTCAACTATAATAATATAAACCCATCCTGTTATCGATTATCAAAGATTTCAGCTATAACAACATAAGCCCAGCATGTTATCACTTATCAGAGTTTACACCTGTAACATTATAAGCCCACCTTCTGTTCTGGTACCAGGTCTTAACCTGTGTATCTGTCAGGGTCAGCTTGACTGCTAAGTCCATGCGGTCCTGAACGCTCAAATATTTCTGCCGCTCAAAGGCCTTCTCCAGAACCGACAGCTGATGGTCAGTGAAAGCTGTTCTCGCCTTCCTTGGCTTCTTCCTCTTGATCAGAATGGGCGATGACCTTGAACGGTCGGAGTTTCTTTGAGAGCATATCTCTGTCAAACAAGTAAGAATGTGCGTTGTTAACGGTTTGAGGTTGTTGTTATGTCAGGGAAACTGTATATTGTTAACGATTTGAGGTTGCTGTTATGTCAGGGAAACTGTATATTGTTAACGGTTTGAGGTTGTTGTTATGTCAGGGAAACTGTATATTGTTAACGATTTGAGGTTGCTGTTATGTCAGGGAAACTGTATATTGTTAACGGTTTGAGGTTGCTGTTATGTCAGGGAAACTGTATATTGTTAACGGTTTGAGGTTGCTGTTATGTCAGGGAAACTGTATATTGTTAACGGTTTGAGGTTGTTGTTATGTCAGGGAAACTGTATATTGTTAACGATTTGAGGTTGTTGTTATGTCACAGACAATGCATAGTATTAACTATTTCAGATTGTTACTTTGAAAGAAAACGCACAATGTTAACTATTTCAAATTGTTCCTTTGAAAGAAAATACACATTGTTAATAGTCAGAGATCGTTCTTCTGTCACCTAAAAGCGCACACTTTCAACAGTTGGAGACTTTTCTTCAGTCAACTACGTATGCACTTTAACAGTTAGAAACGATTTTCCTGTCAACTAAAAATATACACTATTAATAATTAATTAACCTGTGTTTAATAAAACATTTGTAAAAGTGTGCGAGTTTTAACCCGTGGTCATCGCGTTCTTAACACCTCCATTACAGAACCACACTAGCAGTATTGGTAGGTCTTGCATGCCTAAGCCAGTCTATGCTCAGAACGACATTTAGGCATAAACTTACAAAATTAGGATGAAAACTGATACATTTCTAACCCAACCCATACATGTTTTAAATGGTATAGTGACCTCCTTCAAGTTTCTTTCTGCTAAAATTCAGCATCAAAATTTATTCTGGCAGAGCTTACAAATTAATTAACAAATGAAAGAATTAAACAAACAAATAGGAATTTTTTGCCACAGTGTGCAGATTTGTTGTACAGTACTAAAAGTTTTTTTCTAAAAAAAAATTGTTTTCCAGATTTATAGTATTTGGTAACTTAACTATTTTCAATCAATGTGCCGCAGCCCTCTAGAGTGTCCAGAAAGGTCAGCTAGTGTGCCGCGGAAGTTTTAAAGGAAACAATTGAAAATAAGCGCGAAAGATAATCAATATAAAAATTAAAATCCAACAATGTAGGTCAGTTTGATAAATTATGTATGTTTTAGTTCTGAAAGGTGAGTACGAAGGAAAATAATGGCAATCAGAAAGTATATCCAAGTGTTTTGAAAAATAGTGTACATTCCAGCCAAGTAAATCATCACTGGATTATTTAATTTTAAGACAGCCCTTCAATGATATCCCATTTCAATAATTCTAAAAAAAGCATATTTAATTATGATTTCCTCATTTCTAACGTATTTGAAGTCAATGATAAAAATGTTTGTTAAAAAACAAAAATAACAGAGAATAAATTGTAGGCACTCATAACGAAAAGTGTTAATCTTACGACTTAGAGAAGGACACTGCAGGCTGAGACACCATCTATATCAGAAGCTGGAAATTGGCCCAGCAGACCCGTGTGAACGCACAAGAGAGCAAACAGACAACCACACCACAACCTCCAGAGCTGCCAGCCACACAACCCACCCAGAAGAGAAGAAGAAGAAGAAGAAGAAGAAGAAGAGAAGAAGAAGAAGAAGAAGAAGAAGACGAAGAAGAAGAAGAAGAAGAAGAAGAAGAAGAAGAAGAAGAAGAAGAAGAAGAAGACGAAGAAGAAGAAGAAGAAGAAGACGAAGAAGAAGAAGAGCAACAACAAGAAGAAGAACAAGAACAATAACAAGAACAAGAAGTAAACATTATCGTAATGTTGGTTTCAAAATGGTAAATCTGTACTAAATAACGTCTGGCGTCAGGTGATACTTTACTTTCTACATCCCTATACAGCAACTCCAGTTTAAAATATGAATCGAATTTAAAGTATTCGCTTTAGAAACAATAAAGCCGAATAATAATACATCTATTCATTTATTATTCGGCGCCGAAGCAAATCCAGTCTTCGGCAGTGATTATTTAAAAGCAAGAAATGAAAAAAAAAAAAAACTAAACGGAAAAAATAGACAAACATAAAGAAAATCTCTTTTTGTCCCTTTGGATAGGGCAAGGAGGGGCCAGAGTTGCTGCTTGGGGCCCTGGTTATTGAGGTGGCCCATGGGCCCTGTTTTTTTAATGTCTGTATTAGAGACACAATTTAACATTTAAAAAAGCCGCACCGTTTCGATACGGGATCGGATAGTAACTGACCACGGGACCCTATATTACTCTCTGCTGGTCTATTCCCCCTCCTTCTCATACCCCCAAACGGTAATCGAAATCAAATATAAAAGACCGCTTATGGTAACAGAGTTCATGAGCATTCTCAAAAATAAGTCATAAAAACAATCAGTAACAGCAAAGAGGTCGTAAAACATTCAGTAACAGCAAAGAGGTCGTAAAACATCCAGTAACAGCAAAGAGGTCGTAAAACAATCAGTAACAGCAAAGAGGTCGTAAAACATTCAGTAACAGCAAAAAGGTCGTAAAACAATCAGTAACAGCAAAGTGGTCGTAAAACATTCAGTAACAGCAAAAAGGTCGTAAAACAATCAGTAACAGCAAAGAGGTCGTAAAACATTCAGTAACAGCAAAAAGGTCGTAAAACAATCAGTAACAGCAAAGTGGTCGTAAAACATTCAGTAACAGATACTTCTATTAAAATACCTCTTTTTTCCGTTTCCTCTAAATTTGCATTTATTTCTTCATCGAACGGGCATTAATTACGGAGGAATTCTCCACGTAAAAAGTCATTTTTATAATTATACGTTATGTGTGTGTATATATATATATATATATATATATATATATATATATATAGAGAGAGAGAGAGAGAGAGAGAGAGATTACAAACACGGATTTGATGGGAAAATGTGAAGAAAGAATCGTTCAGTCCAAACAGGCCATATATGATTGTTCTATAAATGTTATATTTTAGCCACTTCTTTGCATCTTCTTGCCTAATATAATAATATTCCTACTACTTCTATTTAATCAGCATTTAGTACTCGACCCTGGCAACATGAAGCCTGAAAGAATAACAATCCGTGAATATGTCCCGAATAGAACTTGTTTTTTGTGTTATATTGTTTCCACAAATGTTACTATTTCATCCAGCACTCGTAGATGCATTTAATATGAAGTAGTTTGTATGGCCTTAACATTTTGGTCTGTTTACCAGGGAGGTTAGTAATTTGACGAAGACATAATGAAATAATAAAATAAGGAAAATACTGAAATAAGTGAAAGTTTAAAATAGAAATAATGTCAACCATTGCGATGCGAGGGTTAATCTGTTCTGGCCATATGGAAAATGTCTAGAGATAAAAATTGAAAACAAGCTTACAGGGACATTTTCGGGGACCCAGAGGGGGAGAGGAGATAGCAGGAGAAGTACAACAGCAGCACAAATGGATGGACAAGAAGAAGAAAAGGAAGAAGACAGTTTTTCCGAGTATAACTGTAAGGTAAGAAAGGCAACATTCAAACTAGAAGCCTGTTACATAAAAGTCTTTGACATGCATGGTTTCTTGAGCAGGGAAGGGCACTGTACATTCGCTTTATAGAAGAAGGGTCAGTGTTTAGAATTCAGCTGGAGGCGTCAATGTACCCAGTTTTAGAATTCAGCTGGAGGCATCAATGATCCTAGTTTTAGAATTCAGCTGGAGGCGTCAATGTACCCAGTTTTAGAATTCAGCTGGAGGCATCAATGATCCCAGTTTTAGAATTCAGCTGGAGACGTCTATGTACGCAGTTTTAGAATTCAGCTGGAGATGTCAACGTACACAGTTTTATAATTCAGCTGGAGGCGTCAATGTACCCATTTTTAGAATTCAGCTGCAGACGCTTATGTACCCAGTTTTAGAATTCAACTGCAGACGTCTATGTACCCAGTTTTAGAATTCAGCTGGAGACGTCAACGTACCCAGTTTTAGAATTCAGCTGGAGACGTCAACGTACCCAGTTTTAGAATTCAGCTGGATGCGTCAATGTACCCAGTTTTAGAATTCAGCTGGAGAAGTCAATGTACCCAGTTTTAGAATTCAGCTGCAGACGTCTATGCACCCAGTTTTAGAATTCAGCTGCAGACGTCTATGCACCCAGTTTTAGAATTCAGCTGGAGCCGTCCATGTACCCAGTGTTAAAGTGGAGTACCTTGCTCCTTGGTTAGCTTACATGTGAATGGCGGTCACGTGGTACGGGCACTGCAGGGATTCTCAACCAGTGAGGAATTTCTTCCTCCCAACCCCCACCCCCAAGAAAAGTTTAAAAAAAAGGGGGGGGGGAATTATGAACACAGACTGACAGACTCAAGCTGGTGCAATACTGATCTTTCTTCAGTTGTAGATCAAAATACCAGCAGTTTGAGTCTGTCAATCTGTGACAATTCCCCCCCCCCCCCCCCGCGCCACTCTAAAATTTCCTCCGATAGGTCGAGGTTAGAGATATGAGAAAAATTCCCCCCCTCCCCCGTCTGAGAACACCTGCTCTAGTAAGATACAAGATCGAAGGAGATAAGGGGGGTGCTAACACAATGTCCAGTGTATATTTTGCGTGGCACGGAGAAGGGTCATCTAGATCTTAACAGAAATCATAATCAAGCAGAAGAGTAAAAAAAAAAAAACAGAAAAATGAAGACAGAAATGAAAGGAAAGGACGGGAGAAAATGTGTGAGAGAGAGAATGAAAACATGTAATAGAAAAGAGTACTAGCGTTGGTGTCTCAAAGTTTCGTAATGCCGTACCTTCTCTTTCAGAAACCCTCTCATCAGCATTGCAGAATCCAGCTTTCTTCTGAGGCACGCCAGCGCTTTCGTCAAGATGTTCTGCCTTGTCGCTAACGTCCACTTTGTCTTTATCTAATTGTTCTTCCGTCGAGAAACTGGATGTCAGAGATATCAGCTGGGAGATGCTTGCGCTGAATGGGGAAAACCCGGAACTAAGTATAGGATACGATGGGAATTCCCTCAGCTGAGCTTCCAAATCTGTTTTCGATGGTTTGTGCCCCAAAATATCTGTTATCAAGAATGACGGACGGGAGTTCACATCTGGTTTTTCCTCAGGTAACAGATAATATTTGTTGTCGTTGTTATTGTTACTGTTATCGCTTCCAGATGGCACGGCTATCTGGTTAGTTTTCTGATGCATCTCATGGATTGGAGCATGCAGCAGAAGAGACTGTCCTTCTGTTGACGTCGAAGCAAAAGATGTCGGAAGAGGAGTAGATGTATGGGTCGAAGCCTTATTCAGGGAGGTTTGAGGATTATGAATGATATTAGGTAGATGTATGGAGATTTTCTTTATATTAGCAGAATCGTTGAGTGTATCATGGCTGATTCTTTCGGCTTGGAAACAGTGCTCATGGCTAATGAAATGGTGTGGAAATGTGCAAGCATCTATGCATCCTTGACCTTCACTCTGGCCGCAGCTGACATACTTTTCTACTTCCGGGTGAATTTCAAATCCGCTGTTATCTTTTCTAGCGAATGAAGGTGAAAGGTCATGAATACTCTTTTGTGCACATTCTCTTCTATGGTCGTCAAGATAGATGACAGTGTGCTTTTCGTTTGCCTCGTTATCTAAAATATCCTCAAATTTTCCATTGAAAATTTCGGTCCTGAAAGGCAACTCCGGTCGTTCTGACTGCTTTTGAAAATGACAACCACCCTTCTCATCTCCTGCTTTGGAACCAGGCAAGTTTTCTTCTGTCGTCACCACATCAATATCTTCATCAGTTTCTTCGTCAAAACTGTCATCTCTGGCGAAATCATGTATACACGTTGTCTCTCCAGCTGTTATCGGTAGTTGGTTAGCCATCTTTTCTTCATGGCGTCTTTAATAACCAGTCAGAACATGTACACGTCTTTGTGTCGATATACACAAATTTATAGAAAACCTAGCTTATCTAGCCAACAAAGTCCTCGCTATTGGTCTTCTTTTATCGCATCAACAAATAATGTAACGTAACAAATAGAGCCAACATGAACCCACCAAACACATCAGCTGACTTCTTCTTTTAGACTCGAAAAGATTTATGATATAAAGAACTCTTGTCGGCCACGTTTAATCTCACGTGTATAATACGATGTATTTTGTTCCCTAACTTTTCTCAAACGGGCTTGTCATCCTCTTGTATCATATAATTTTCTTTGCGCTTCTGAAAAAGAAAAGAAAAAGAAAGAGTAAAGAAAAATGAAACAGTAAACAGTCATTAAAAAGTAGAATTCTGTAAGAAAAGAAATTACACAAACATGGAGAAACATAGGGCGAGAAAAAGTCATTTGGTACTACTACTACTACTACTACTACTACTACTACTACTACTACTACTACTACTACTACTACTACTATACTACTACTACTACTACTATCTCTGCTTCTACTACTACTACTATTTCTACTTCTACTACTACTACTATTTCTGTTTCTACTATTACTACTATCTCTGCTTCTACTAGTATTACTATCTCTGCTTCTACTACTACTACTACTATCTTGCTTCTACTACTACTACTATCTATGCTTCTACTACTACTACCATCTCTTCTTCTTCTTCTTCTACTATCGCTATTATGTTTGAATGTTTTATAAGTCATAGAAACCATGCGTAGTACAACAAATGTGGTTGTAGTAGTAGTAATAACAGTGGTAGCAGCAGCACTAGTAGTAGCCGTGGTGGCAGTCTTAGTGCCATTAGAAGTATTAGAAGCAGCAGCAGAAACAATAGTAGTACCACTGGCAGCAGCAGCATTACTAGTAGTAATAGTAGTACCATTGGCAGCAGCGGCATTACTAGTGGTAATAGTAGTACCACTGGCAGCAGCAGCATTACTAGTAGTAAAAGTAGTACCACTGGCAGCAGCGGCATTACTAGTAGTAATAGTAATAACAGTAGTACCACTGGCAGCAGCAGCATTACTAGTAGTAATAGTAGTACCACTGGCAGCAGCAGCATTACTAGTAGTAATAGTTGTACCACTGGCAACAGGAGCATTACTAGTAGTAAAAGTAGTACCACTGGCAGCAGCAGCATTACTAGTAGTAATAGTAGTAACAGCAGTACCACTGACAGCAGCAGTATTACTACTAGTAATAGTAGTAACACTTGTATCACTGGCAGCAGAGCATTACTAGTAGTAATAGTTGTACCACTGGCAGCAGGAGCATTACTAGTGGTAATAGTAGTACCACTGGCAGCAGCAGCATTACTAGTGGTAAAAGTAGTAATAGTATTACCACTGGCAGCAGCAGCATTACTAGTAGTAATAGTAGTAACTGCAGTAGTACTTATTTTTATATTCAGTGTTTTAATATCTGTGACTGTACTACACTGTGTAGTACAGAAGCATCAAAGCTTTTCCAGGTGTAAACGACTGTCTTTTACGTTTCTATTCTTAATATGCATTTTATGTCTAAGTATGCCTTGGTATCTTCTTCTTTTTCTATCTCCTTGAAACTGCCAGGTTGGGTTCGTTTTAGTCGATGCTGTGAAGATTTTGAGGCACATCATCGTGCGCGCTTGAGAGCGGGTTATAGCGGCCTTCTTTCAGTCACTGCTTGGAAAACCGTCTTGGAAGGGTGCATAATGGGAAAGACCAAGGCAAAGATGACTGCAAGACATCGTTGATGATCTGCAAATGGATGCATCAGCAGCAGGCCATCTTGCTCACAACCGAGAGGCCTACAGGAGAGCTGTTAGGGAGGCAAAGTTCCGCAAGGGACATGCAAAAGAGTGAATGAATGATGGTTGGAGCTAAAATGCAGGGGGATGTGCAATACTTTTTTAACAGACTCCACCACCATGTGGACTTTGGTGATCCCTGGCCCATTAGCCAAGCTAGGCCTGTTACTGGGGATACCAGCGGAGAGGTGGGACAGGGTCTTGATCAACTATCGATGCCCAACCCTGACACTAGCATGTCAACTATGGATACCCAACCCTGACGCTAGCATGTCAATTATGGATACCCAACCCTGACGCTAGCATGCCAACTATGGATAGTCAACCCTGACGCTAGCATGTCAACTATGGATGCCGATAAAAGGGATGGCGACTGCAGTAAAACTGGTTAATATAAATAAGGTAGATAGAGGTGTATGGTGCAGTTTTACAATGTAGGGAGGAAGTGAGCAAGGTTAGAAAAAAAACGAATATTTCTCATTCTCATACTTTATATTTGTTTTTTTTCTCACCGTGCTCACTTCCTCCCTCACTTTGTAAAACTGCACCATACACCTCTATCTAACTATGGATACCCAACCCTGACGCTAGCCTGTCAACTATGGATACCCAACCCTGACGCTAGCCTGTCAACTATGGATAGTCAACCCTGACACTAGCATGTCAACTATGGATAGTCAACCCTGACGCTAGCATGTCAACTATGGATAGTCAACAGTGACACTAGCATGTCAACTATGGATACCCAACCATGACGCTAGCATGTCAACTATGGATACCCAACCCTGACGTTAGCAATGTGAGATATTCTCATATTTTCACCAAGAGATATGAACAGGACGGGACAGAACGGGGAAGAGGGCAAGGAACTAACTGTGCTGAGCTTTGTCTTTAAAATTTCAGAAAATTCTGAAATTAGATAATTAGAAGACTTTTTTTTTAAAGTCAGATATTTGGAAGTGGTCGAGTGAAGTGAGTCGTCGATTCTAGGGTCGACAACCGAGGATTGTAATCTCCGTCTACCAACGTCATGCAGTGGACTTAATGGGTACTCAACAAGTAGTGATGAGGAAAATATACTTCCAGAAACAGAGAATATGTGGTAACATGACCAGACATACTGGACTACATTAAACACATGCCTGTTAGTGAAATAAGTGAGAAAAAAAAAAGATTATCACATGTTATGCAAATGGTACTTTCTTCGAGGCATATTGAATGAATAAGAACAAAAATGGAAAGAAATAAACTCAATCATGTGACCGTACGGAGCGTCAAGAACAACAAATTAACAATTTTTTTTTTTTACTAAACATCTCTGCGGCTCTTATCTTTTATGGCGTGAAAAAAGCTACGGCTATAATTAAGTTTTAAAGTAGCTTCGCCAATATAAACTGTAATCTTTTAACATTATAAACTGATGTGTTTCAACATTATAAACTGATGTGTTTCAACATTATAAACTGATGTGTTTCAACATTATAAACTGATATCTTTTAACATTATAAACTGATGTTTCAACATTATAAACTGATATCTTTTAACATTATAAACTGATGTTTCAACATTATAAACTGATATCTTTTAACATTATAAACTGATGTTTCAACATTATAAACTGATAAGTTTCAACATTATAAACTGATAAGTTTCAACATTAGAAACGGATAAATTTCAACATTATAAACTTATATGTTTCAACATTATAAACTGATAAGTATCGACATTATAAACTGATAAGTTTCGTCATTATAAACTGATAAGTTTCAACATTATAAACTGACAACTACCAAATAATACCTCATGACGAAAGTTATACTATTTTAAGTTCTTTTTGTTTTTGTTTTTTTAAAGCGACGTAAAAACTGCCATGACCGGTAAAGGGTCAACATTCCATGTAGTACAGTTCATATAAAAGTAAAAAAAGGTAAAGGTAATCCTGTCGTGCCTTAGAGGCACGTGGGGCTATGGTGTTAGTGCCCGTATTTTCATATTTCACTTTTATTTCATATTTTGCTTTTCTCTGTTAATTTTTCCCTAAGAAAATGTACGTCAAGACAATATTAGTTTTATATGTTGGGGCTGAAAATAACTCATGCTTTTACTGGTTAAAATGTAGGGACACATCTTACAGGACAGTCCTTGACAACAGCAGACAAGTCTCGCACTCTGCTTTTATCAAGCTTAAGCACGACAAACTGACGGAAAGAAAAGCTTTGAAAATGTGTGAATGGATGTCCTTCCGGCGTGACGTGCAAGATGGCGGTCGTTTTTAAAACGCTCTCGCCGGCATGCAGAAATCAGCGGAATTCCGCTTGATCTGTTACATATCATGTACCGGGAGTTGGGCATAAGGCTAACAACCTTATCCTGAGACCTATCTAGAGGCAACTCCAGATGGGAAAAAAAGATATCGTTATGGAAACTCGCAGAGAAACCAACCGAGCATCAGGGATGCCAACTCCGAAGAGCTCATTCGTCGGCCCCAAACATGTGACAAAGATCGGATTCTGGAATGTGAGAACGATGGCAGCACCAACAAAAACTACCCAGGTCATCAAAGAAATGGAGAGATACCATCTAGACATACTTGGCATCAGCGAAATGCGATGGCCAGAAGCAGGTAAAAGATCGGCGGAAAACGGTAAGTTAATTATACATTCAGGCAGAAATGACAATAAATTCCGAGACGGAGTGGGCATTATTATGTCAAATGTAGCTGCAAAGAGCCTTGTAGAATGGGAACCAGTGAACAGTCGTATAATAAGAGCACGATACAACCTACGACACGGAAGAATGACAATAATACAGTGTTATGCACCCACGAATGATGCAGATGATGATGTGAAAGACGACTTCTATCACCAACTACAACAAATCATCAACAAAGTCCCTAAACACGACATCCTAATTGCTATGGGGGACTTCAATGCTAAGGTAGGGAAGGATAATACCGACGTTGAAAAAGTGATGGGGAAAGAAGGAATTGCCATGGTTAATCAGAATGGAGAAAGATTAATTGAAATATGTCTAACAGAGGGCATGGTCATTGGAGGCACAATATTCCCTCACAAAGAGATACATAAAACAACGTGGATATCTCCAGATGATAGAACTAGAAACCAGATAGACCATTTTTGTATTAGAAAGCAATACAGAACATCTCTCATGGATGTAAGGGCTTATAGGGGTGCAGATGTCAACAGTGATCACAACCTGTGCATAGGGAAAATAAAACTAAAATTGAAAAGTCAACACAAGAAATCAGTACACAGAAAGATAAACATCCACAGCCTACAAGAAGAAAATACTAACATTAATTTCAATCAGGAACTTGCCAATCATTCCAAAACACCCAGTGAAGTTGAGGAGATAGGTATAGATGAGTTATGGAATTCGTACAGCACAGCCATAATCACAGCAGCAAAAGTAAGCGCTGGATTGGAAAAACCAAATAGAAAAGCATGGATATCAGATAAAACATGGAAGTATATACATGAAAGACGAGCAGCCAAATTAAACATGTTGAATGCAAAAGCAGATCATGAAAGAGATTCGTCAAAAGCAAAATACAAAGACATAGACAGGAAAGTAAAAAGTTCAGCTAGAAGGGATAAAAGAGAATACATAGACAATATGGCGAAAGAGGCAGAAAAAGCAGCAAAAACAGGAGACAGCAAAACTTTATATAACATACAAAAGAGGCTAACAGGTACTATTACACCTAAAGAAAGACCAATCCTTAGCAAAACTGGAACACTATTAACATCAAATAAAGACCAAAAGCAAAGATGGGCTGAACACTTCCAAGAAATACTCAATCGACCACACCCAAAAGAATTGTTAAACCTTGAAACTGACTTACCAGCCCCACAACTAAATGTCAATCTAGATGAAATTAAATTGCATGAAATTGAAACAGCAGTGAATTTAATGGCTAACAACAAAGCTGCAGGTGAAGATGAAATAACAGCCGAGATGCTAAAAGCTATCAATAGTGACAACATGAGACAACTACAGAGAATGTTTAACAAGATTTGGAAAGAAGAAAAGGTCCCTTCTAATTGGAAGAAGGGAATCATTGTTAAAATACCAAAAAATGGCAACCTTAGTGACTGTAACAACTGGAGAGGAGTAACCTTAATATCAGTTGTGTCAAAAGTATTTTGCAAGGTCATTTTGAATAGACTCAAAGATATAGTGGATACTGCAATGAGAGAAGAGCAAGCAGGATTTCGAAAAGGGAGAAGCTGTCTCGACCAGATCTTTACTCTCAGAATAATACTTGAAGAACATATTGAAAAGCAAAAACCATTAATACTGAATTTCATAGATTTTAAGAAGGCATTTGATAGCATACACAGAGATTCATTATGGAGAATTTTATGTCTATATGGAATACCATCTAAAATTGTCAACATCATTAAGGACTTATACAATGGATATGGTTGTGCAGTCAAGACAGAAGAAGGGATGAGTGAATGGTTCCAGATTGAAACAGGCGTGAAACAAGGATGTATACTGTCTCCTTTACTTTTTGGGATTACAATAGACTTCATAATGACAAAATGCTGCACAGGTAACACAGGTATTGACTGGGTACATGGGACCCAACTAGAAGATCTTGATTTTGCTGATGACATAACTCTTATCAGTAATAATGTGAATTCCATGCAAGAAAAAACAGATAGCCTATCTTCACTGGCTAGCAAAATATGACTTGAAATTAACAAGGACAAAACAAAGATAATGAAAATTCCCATCAATCAAAATGGAAAAATACACATAGAAGGGACAGATATTGAAGAAGTCAATCAATTTGCATACCTTGGCAGCTACATAGACAAGGATGGTGACACTAGAAAGGAAGTTAGGATCAGAATTGCAAAAGCAGCATCAATCTTCAAGAATCTTGAGAACATATGGAATTCAAAAGTTATAAGCACAAAAACCAAGTTAAGACTATTCAATTCAAATGTAATATCCACCCTCATTTATGCATGCGAAAGCTGGAAAACAACTAAAGAAATAGAAAAGAAATTAGACTCTTTTGAAAACAAATGCCTAAGGAAAATACTCGGCATCAAGTGGAATGAATTCAAGAACAATGCAGAGATAAGACAGATGACTGAACAACAACCAGTCTCACGGGTGATCAGGAAAAGGAGATGGACATATGTTGGTCACTTGATGAGAAGAAATGATCAGAGAATCCCAAAACAAGCTATCAAGTGGAACACAACAGGCCGAAGAAAAAGGGGCAGACCGCGTGAAACTCTAAAGAGGACATTATTAAGAGAGGCCAAGTTAACAGGCATAACATCCTTTGATGAGGTTGAAAGACTCGCCGAAGACAGGAAAAATTGGCGAACTACTTTGCGAGCCCTATGTGACGTCTAACGGCACGGGAAGGATATAAGATATAAGATAAGATAAGGATGTCCTAAATAAGGCTGAATGTGTACTAAAAGTAGCTGAATTAACTTAGACTGCTCACTCTCCCCGTATCTGTCTTAACTACATTTGGGGCCCCCGGGCAATGTATTGCACTGGCCCCCCCCCCCACCATTCCTTTCTAACCTATGCAAGTAATGTTAGGGCTTCATAGATTTCCATGGGCTGGTTGGGTCCCCATGTACTTTGGGCCCCTGGGCAGTGCCCAGTTGGGCTCATGCTTTAAGACGACACTGCTCCCCTCCCTCCTTCTCCCCACACACACACACACTCACGCACCAAAAATGTGAATAAAATTAGAGTTAAAAATACAAGATTTTAACATTGAGGGTACTAGGAGCTCTGTATCAGGGTAGTGAGTTCATAGTTCATCATGATGTCTGTCTTGCCAGGGAAATGACGCGATACCTATTCTTATGATTTTTTTTAAAATGCGGGTTCCCAGCTGTGGACAAAACCTAATTCACTTCAGTCACTCTGTTTCTTCCTCACTCCCCCCCCCCTCCAATCTTTCCACCCCACCCAAGACGGAGACTTCAAATTTGAAGTCGAGGCCTAAAAAAGTCCAAGCAACAAAAATAGAAAAGCTTGCGTAACTCTCTTTAGTCAAAACAACAAAAACTCTTCCTCTTAAATATGTATCTCTTCCACTACTATCAACCATTTTAAAAGGGTCTGCTAAGACACACAAACAAACAAAGAGAAGAAAAATACCCCCCCCCCTTTTTTTTTAAAACAAAAAACCCTCAATCTGCTTTTCTTACGTCTTGTGGATTCAAATGTTAAACTGCGGTATACTTACTTTTGTGGTATACTTATTGTTGATATATATTTACTTTTGTGGTATACTTACTTTTGTGGTATACTTATTGTTGATATATATTTACTTTTGTGGTATACTTACTTTTGTGGTATACTTATTGTTGATATATATTTACTTTTGTGGTATACTTACTTTTGTGGTATACTTATTGTTGATATATATTTACTTTTGTGGTATACTTACTTTTGCGATATACTTATCTTTGCGGCATACTTATATTTAGATCTACTGTAAATTTCCGTCAGCTACATAGCGACTGTGCTATTAATTTTTTTTCTGCAGCGCTGAAATGTTGCTTTGGTAGTGAAGGAGGTACACAACATTATAGCAATAACACTTCGCATTCCCACACAATTAAATAGAAACATTTCCAAACTTTATATCATATTCTGCAGAAATATGTATTTACTTTGGCAAAAGTATGTGACAATAATTCTGAAAAAATGAAAAGCAAAAGACACCGTTTCTTTATCAGTATTTAGTGTTATATGTCGCTTTATCGTATAATATTGTATACAAATAGCTCCTAGTTCTTGAAAATTTGTAAATGTCCATTTATTTATTTATTTATTTTTAGCAAATTATTATCATAACTTCAGTGTGCTTAAAACCTTAGCAATTTAAACATTTTTTTATAAACTGGAAAACAACGAGACTTCCGTACGGTAAAGTAAGAGAACACAGATTTGTAGGATTAGATCTCTCGCTAAAGTGCTTTGTCTACGATTTTTTTCGAGGTCTAATCCTACAAAACTGTCTTTCCTTACTTTAACAATTTAAACATATTACAGCTAACCCTTTCACTCCAACGAATCAGACAGGGTTGGTAGATCTTGCATGCCTATGGGAATCAGTGCTCATCATGATATGTAGGCAATCTAAATACATTTTTTAAAAAAAACATTTCTAATCCAGTTCGTATTTTTGAATTATAGAGTTACTTCCTTCCGGCTTCTTTCTACTAATATTTCTCATGTAAACTTTATCTGGCAGAACATAAATACCAAATGAGGAATGAAAGAATTAAATGACATGCCGGTCTCTGGTAAACCACAACTATGTTGAAGTGCTTGTCTTCTATTAACTTTGAGCGTACTTATCTTCTTATGTCACCAACAAGAGACACAAATATCTCTTTATTTCATTAATGATAAAGATAAATACATTTTTATCACTAACGATAAAGACAAATATATCTTCACGTCACTAATGATAAACATAAATATCACATTATTTCACTAGCAACAAACTCATAGTTTTATTTAGCTAAAAATAAAATTAAAAAAATCTGCTCTACTAATATTTACCTGAACCACTTCCGTCTTCGAATTTTTTTTTTTTTTTGTTGGTAATATTTCTCTTAAAAGTGAATATTTGTAGAAAATTTTTAGTCGCTGAAAATAGAAAAAAGAAAAAAAATGGAGTTTAAGTTAGCGATTATTGGAAATATGAGATAATAAATGATGCCTTTTTGAATATATGGCACAATACAAACCCTGCCTTATATAGAATTCAAAGGATTACGGAAAACCATTTGGGCGAAGTAATTTTTTTTTTCATATCTTACCGCACACGCTTTATAAATTGCGTCAGCTCGCTCTGTTTGTCACTTGAGAGATGAAATTAGAGGTTTTAAAAGAATAAGAATTCCATACTTTCTTCTAACTTATTCCAAAGCCAACTACATTTTAGCAAGTGGAATCTTATATCCCTAGCTGAGCAGTGAATGGAAAAGAAAAGATTATTGTTATGCTCACCTCCACATAAACAAAATGCAGTAGACCAGCAGGAAATTCAAGGGTGATACATAAGGGGCAGTCGAACTAGCTTTAGTTTTTCATTCGTCGAGCGACGGATCGAAAAGATATAAAGAACTCCCCTGTCAGACTCAGCTCGAATATGCGAACAATAAACGTCCTTTTTAAATGTAACAGCGCCATGAAAACAGCGGGTAAGGCGTACGTTAGCATTGTCCCCGAAGCTCCGCCCATTTGGTTGTGTGATGAGTGACAGCCAGAGCTATAATTAAATGCTTAAAACAGCGCTTCAGCCAATAGGATTCTTCCTGTTATCGACTGCCTCGGAAAAAAAGCAATATTTCAGTGAAAGATGTCGAATATCGCTATATTGCATGCTTCGTCCTGTTTTCTATACAAACCACGCGATTGGATGACGTAAATGAACGTGTCATTTACTTGAAGTTATGAACATGGCATCCTCTATACCGATTAATTTATATCTTGCTTTCATTTTACGTTTGAATCTATTATTCCTCCGGTGAATTTGTCCTGTTGGCTCTTTTATATTATATCCTTCCCGTGCCGTTAAACGTCACATAGGGCTTTCAAAGTAGTTCGCCAATTTTTCCTGTCTTCGGCGAGTCTTTCAACTTCATCAAAGGATTGTATGCCTGTTAATTTGGCCTCTCTTAACAATTTCCTCTTCAGAGTTTCACGCGGTCTGCCTCTTTTTTCTTTGGCTTGTTGTGTCCCACTTGATAGCTTGTTTTTGGGATTCTCTGATCATTTCTTCTCATCAAGTGACCAACATATGTCCATCTCCTTTTCCTGATCACCCATGAGACTGGTTGTTGTTCAGTCATCTGTCTTATCTCTGCATTGTTCTTGAATTCGTTCCACTTGATGCCGAGTATTTTCCTTAGGCATTTGTTTTCAAAAGAGTCTAATTTCTTTTCTATTTCTTTGGTTGTTTTCCAGCTTTCACATGCATAAATGAGGGCGAATATTACATTTGAATTGAGTAGTCTTAAGTTGGTTTTTGTGCTTATAACTTTTGAGTTCCATATGTTCTCAAGATTCTTGAAGATTGATGCTGCTTTTGCAATTCTGATCCTAACTTCCTTTCTGGTGTCACCATCCTGGTCTATGTAGCTGCCAAGGTATGCATATATATATATATATATATATATATATATATATATATATATATATCCAAACTGTTATTTGTTATGGTCGCAGTGGAGATTCTTCTTCTTCTTCTTCTTCTTCGTTCACTTCTACCACCAAAAACCGCACTGTGAACCTACTGAATTCACGCCTGTGGAGATTCAAAATTCATCTTTTATGCGGCCGACATTGTCATGATAAAAAACAAGCACAGTGTCGGACGGGGAGTTGATTACTCTGGCTTGTCTGTGAAGATCTGAAGGAATTAAAAACTATAAATAAACTAGCTTCTTGGCAGATTCCACCACCACGGAGACCAGTGTGTGTTCTACTCTAATGACCAGGCTGAAGGTGCACATTAGCCTTTCTCGAGGCTCACGCCAGGAACAGATTGTATATGGTCTTGGTCAGCAATGGTTTCCATCGCTCTAGCAGAGTCCTTTGATCTCTCTCTCTCTCTCTCTCTCTCTCACACACACACTCTCTCTCTCGTCTCTTCTCTTTTATCTCTAGCTCTTTTTAGACATGTCCAGAAGAAAAAGGAGTCTATGTTAACACTTGAAGAAAACCAACATTTCCAGCTGAAATAGCCAAAAACTGACAACGAAATCGGATAATAAAGAAAAGGAAAATAAAACTTGTTCCCATGATATCCCATAATCAGGATCAATGGTAAGACATTTTTGTGCTATGATCAAGACTAACTAATCAGTATTAAAACTATGTTACTGAAAGGTCAGTATTGAGCCTATCTGAGGTCTGTGCATTATACAAGAACAACTAGTCAGTATAAAAGTGTGCTCCTCAAAGGTCAGCAGTGAGGTCTGCGCACTATACACAGCCAAATAATCAGTACAAAACTGTGCCCCTGAAAGGTCAGCAGTGAGGTCTGCGCACTATACAAAGCCAAATAATCAGCATAAAACTATGCCCCTCAAAGGTCAGCAGTGAGGTCTGCGCACTATACACAGCCAAATAATCAGTATAAATCTGTGCCTTTGAAAGGTCAATATCGAGCCCTTCTAACATCTGCTCCTTAGTGCTGGCACCAATGTCGGCAACAGATTAAAGCTGCTTACACTTCAGAAGATGCATGAGAAGAGAAACGTTCATCGTACTTCTCTTTCACAAGCGAGATCGGTGGTTCAATGCACGCTCCAGTTACCCAGATGTACAAACAGGTTCCTAGCTCCTCTTACAGCTGGGTAAGTACAAGCAGCCACACATGACGCTGACCACATCACCTTTTAGGATAGACAAGTAAAATATGGACACTGCTAGCACATCCTTTATGTGTCTTTCTGCTATGGCTATTTTTAATCTTCTTCTTCTTCTTCTACCTCTTCTTTCTTTCCTCCTCCTCCTTGTTTGAGCAGCTGCTGACTTCAGCAGCTTTGCGAGCCATTGAGTAAAATATAAAATATATAAAACAAGTTTCCATTCCTCTCTGTTCTTAATCTTTCTTGCCAAATATCGATTACATTATCGCGTATATTTAATTCTATGATGTCTCACTTTCGTTGTCTATGTCTACCTCTTGCTCTGCAACCTTTCAACACGTCTGTATAGGGGCCATCTTTGTTTGTCTATCCTCTTCGAATTTCTCTAAATGTCCGCTCTGCCTTATTCTTGTGTTTTTCGTAATGGCTGTTATAAGCTCTTACGTGGCCTTTTATATTTCAGAACTAAGCAATTTCGAAAGAGTTTCGAGGTCTGAATTCTCACATGAGGTGACAAGAATTTCAGTTACAGAGAGATCCACCCCCACCCTCCCCAAACAGCTATTGAAAAAGTGACATCGGCCGGAAGCAATCATCTTAGCATCTCATGAGCCTCACGGAGCCCTACACTTGGTGGTCCACAGACTGGAATCTCGGACTGTAAAGATTTGGCAAAAAGGCTAACGGCTCGAGCCCATTGCAATGAACTAAACCAAACCAAATCTGGGACGTATACTGAGCATCACATGAAGAGAAACGCACACAAGCAGACGCACACGCGCGCACGCACGCAGCGTTCCCTGTGCCCATCAAACTCTACACCAGGCTCGGAATATGCAGCAGTTTCACGTGTACAGCCCCTTGTTATCGTCACATATAACATTGTTAAGGCGCTACTCAACCCCATGGAGGGTCTGCTTGAGACACATTAATTCTTCAGTAACTGCATCATTAGCTCCCTGTTTACCATATCATGGGCCCTAAACTCAGAAACATGGGGCCTAGATCACACACAGAAAGTGTTGGGCCTGCGTCGTTAAGAACCAGTACCGGTATCGTATATCACTCCAGACCTGTCTATTCTACATCTGAGGATCTACTGGGTTACGAACACACAATAATTAGTGTATAAGCGTACACCTATACACCAAGCACTGCAGTAAAGCTTTGTGGTTGTTAAGTAATAAAGCTGGTCTTACTTTTTTTTTCATAGTTTATACAAACTTGGTTACGAAAGCATTGGTCGTCTGTACAAAGAAATAGACTCGTCGAGGCAAAGTTGATTCTTTCATGTGTGTTTCTGTTTATAATGTATCTTCCCAATGCTACATTAGTTTCTTACATTATTTGCTTATGTACGTCCCTAACGAGTTATTGCATTCTCATGTGACACATAGTCCAATAATAGTTCTTTATAGAAATATAGAGCAAATATTTCTATATGGCTGTGAAAATTGAACAGTCAACAGAAAGATGACAAAGAAACTGGAAGAAACAGATATGTGGTTTTGTAAAAAAAAAGTTATAAAAAATCACCAAATACTCAGGACGGACAAAAGAAACGAAGATGTCCTCCAAAAAGTTTCAACACAACGAAAACTAATTAAAATAATAGGGAAAAGACAATCAAAATTTCTTGGACACACCATGACAAGGTAGAATTTGAAGAACTTGGTAGTGGCTGGAGAGGAACAGACAGAACTACAAAAATAAGATTTTTAAGGGCATGCATCTTTCCTATTGCAACATATGCCTGTTAGACCTGGACACTTAACAAAACAGCTGAGAAACATCTAAATGCTTTTTAATGTAAATGCTACAAAAAAGCTCTTCAAATATCATGGACACAAGAAAGGACAAATATATCCATAATACAAGAACTTAATACTGAAGAAGGATGGCTAGTAAAGAGGATTAAACATAGAAAACCTGAACATAGAAAATATTTTGCACATATTAAACGTCACGATAATTATCTTGGAAGGGTACATAATGGGAAAAAGAAAGAGATGAAGACCAAAGCAAAGATGGCTGCAAGACATCTTTGATAATCTGCAAATGGACGCATCAGCAGCAGGGCATCTTGCTTACAACGAGAGGATTACAGGTGAGCTGTTAGGGAGGCAAAGTTCTTCAAGGGACATACAAATGACTGAGAATAATGGCTGGAGAACTCAATGGAAAAATTCAGTAGAGAGGAAGGTCTAGAGAAAAATATTTCAGTGGACTAACCAGGTGGCATTGAAAAAGAGAACCGTCTGAAGTCACTGAAAACATCAAGTACCGTGCAAGATGGAGAAGTATTACCACGAAAGTTATTCTGTCACGGATCATAATAATTACCTGACATTATGATACACGTTTTAACTTTTTTTTTGTTGTGAGAATATATCGGCTCAGGGGTTGAAAATTTTGCAAACGAAACACAGCTTTAAAGGGCATATTGCCGTCGAGTCTTGGTGGCATTTTTGAAAAGTTCTTTATTTTTAACTCTTACTGTATGATTGATCGCCCGCGAAGAGGCGATAATTATCAATACAACAAATACATCATTTCGAGATTAAAAAGTCATCTGGCGATAGTTATGACCTCTTATAAAACCATTAAGCCTGATCTGCCTATAGGTGGCAGATCTATAGCATAAACAAACACTGGCTTCAAGAAGTTGAACACTTTTAAAGTCAGCCCAGAAGAATATGATATCCATCCACCAGACTCATCTGTAAAACGTGGTCGCACATGTGGTTATAATGTCATAAATAAAAATCCGGCATTTTATGCATAAAACAGTAAAACTTAAGACACATTCTGTTGGACAACGAATGTTCATTTATAACAAAACCTGCTGGCAAAGCTGGCAGCATACATACTGGAAATAGGAAGCATAAGTTAACTGTGCCCATACTCTCTCTCTCTCTCTCTTTCTCTCTCTCTCTAGCTAGGCAGTACTCACCTCTGCTAGAAAGTAACAAACATTACTACATTATTTCTCTCTCTCTATCTCTCTATCTCTCTATATCTCTATCTCTCTATAGCTAGGTAATACTTCATCCAGCTAGGGAGTAAAAAATATTACTACACTATTTCTCTTTCTCTCTCTCTCTCTCTCTCTCTCTGTTTCTAGCTAGGCAGTACTCCCCTCTCATAGGAAGTAACAAACATTATTACACTATTTCTCTCTCTTTCTCTCTCTCTCTCTCTCTCTCTCTCTCACTCTGTTTCTAGCTAGGCAGTACTCCCCTCGCATAGGAAGTAACAAACATTATTACACTATTTCTCTCTCTCTCTCTCTCTCTCTCTCTCTCTCTCTCTCTCTCTAGCTAGGCAGTACTCCTCTCTGCTAGGAAGTAACAGACATTACTACACTATTTCTCTCTCTCTCTCTCTCTCTTTCTCTCTGTTTCTAGCTAGGAAGTACTCCCCTCTGCCTGGAAGTAACAAACCTTACTACACTATTTCTCTTTCTCTGACGTCTAAACTACTTTGTGTGTTTTCTGGTCTAACCAAACAGCATCGCTCTCTATACAAACTGCTGAGCTAAATAAATACATTTAAAAGCGGACTTCAAGCTTTGTGGTTGGTTTGGATTTCGTATTGTATTGAAATCTAGATTTTTCGAACTTTGACTCTTTCACGCCACAAGTCACCACTGGCAGCGTTTGTAGATCTAGTTTATCTATTCCAATAAATGTTCGGAGCGATATTTAGCCAGTGTCTAAATACAATTTAAAGTAACACTTAACTCAAACCACACAGTTATCAAACTTTAAATTATACGGTTATCCATGTCAAACCATACAGCGTTAATTTAACTCAGATCATATGTTTAGAGTTATCTGGTTAACTTAAAGCAAATCATATGTTTCAATTATAGAGAAACTTTCAAATTCTTTCGACGAAAATGTCTCATCAATATTTATTCTGGCAGAACAAGGACATTAAATCAGAAGTGAAAGAGTTTTGTTTTTTTTTAAACAAAAACCTAATTCTGTGAAAATTGCTATTATAGAGCTATTTCCCTTTCCACAGTATGTTTGAAACTAAACTAAAACCAACAATTTCTTTTTCAAATAACTGGTAAATGCATGTCTATAGAGTCATTGTGGAATTTTAAATATTTATAACTTTGTATCTACACTGGACAGTATACATCTGTACAAACATTTAGAAGCCTGGTGTGCGTAGTTTTTTTATGTCTTCCGAAAATGTATTATTATTATTATTATTACCATTATTATTATTATTATTGCTTTGTTGTTAATCCTTTTTTTAATAAAAAAAAATTACTATTTTATTTACAGAAAGTGGAACACAACCGGCAGAAGAAAAATAGGTCGACTGCGTGAATCTTTAAAGAGGACAAAGTTAAGAGAGGCCAGTTCAGTTGGCATAACATCCCTTGATGAACACTCGCCGAAGACGTGAAATCTTGGCGAGCTACCATGCGGGCCCTATGTGACGGTAAGAATTTGAGAGTTAGTATTCACTCATATCTTCGCTTGTGGAGCAAGTAAACCGCGTTCTCTGACTGCCTGAACTAAAATCTGTCGCCGACCTCCAAGAGAAGATCTTGAACTCGTTACAATAGTCATACACCTCACAGATATTCGTCTGTCACTCTGTGCTTAGAGTTAGTTTCTAAAGAGGGGGGGGGGATAAATTTCCTAACAGGGGAGGTTTGGCCTGCTGACTCTACGGCCTGAACTCTTATAACTACCACATTGATGTAACGTATAATTTCCTTCTCTATAATTATGCTCTGCTGTATTAGCACTGCCAAAAAAGGGTAACCTGAAATTATGCACAAACTACAGAACTGTTGCAGTCATTAGTCATGCCAGTAAAATTCTGTTAAAGATCATAATGGGTAGACTTCGGAAGAAAATAAAAAAAGAAGTCAATATCGTCCAAGCTGGTTTCAGGCAAGGAAGAGGATCAAGAAATCATATATTCAATCTAAGATTAATAATAGAGAAATGCAGAGAGTTTAATGTGAATCTATATTTATCCTTTACAGACTACTCAATGGCATTTGATTGTGTACAACATCAGAAATTTTGGGAAATAATGGAAAAAATAGAACTTCCAACACATTTGACACAAATAACATCACTGCTGTATCTAGACCAACAAGCAGCAGTAAGAATAAATGGTGAAACAACAACTTGGTTTGACATAAAACAAGGGGTCCGTCAGGAGTGCATATTGTCACCCTACTTATTTAACTTGTATACTGAAAATATAATGAGAAATGTTAGAGAAGATGTAGAAAAAGAATATTACGATGCCATAACAATTGGAGGTCATGAAATACCAGAGATTAGATATGCTGATGACACAGTGTTACTGTCCACAACACAAAAAGGAATGGAAAAACTAATTATGTCAGTCCGTAAGAACAGTGAAGAGCAAAACCTCTATCGTAATGCAAAGAAAACTAAATTGATGACAACTGACAAAACAAACAAGGCAGCTGAAATATGTATTAATGAGAAAAAACTGGAAGAAGTGGAGAGTTTTTAATATCTTGGATCACTATTAACTAAGAATGGAGATACAATGAGGGAAATTAAAAGGAGGACATCTATCGCTCTTCACAAAGTAAAATAAATCAAGAATCTGTGGAGAGGAGCAGACAGAACCAGAAAAATAAGATTTTTAAGGGCATGCATCTTTCCTATCGCAACATACGCCTGTGAGACCTGGACGCTTAACAAAACAGCTGAGAAACACATAAATGTCTTTGAATGTAAATGCTACAGAAGAGTTCTCCAAATATCGTAGACACAAAAAAGAACAAATATATCTATACTACAAGAACTTAATACTGAAGAAGGCTGGCCAGTAAAGAGGATTAAAAAGAGAAAACTTAAATATTTTGGACACATTAAACGTCATGATAATTTAGAGAAAACCGTCTTGGAAGGATACATAATTGGAAAAAGAAAGAGAGGAAGACCAAGGCGAAGATGGCTGCAAGACATCGTTGATGATCTGCAAATGGATGCAGCAGTAGCAGGGCATCTTGCTCACAACCGAGAGGCCTACAGGAGTGCTGTTTGGGAGGCAAAGTTCAGCAAGGGACATACAAATGAATGAAAGAATGAGTGAATGAATGTATTAGCTGCAATATATAATACTGTGGAAATGTTATGTTCACAGACTGGATACTACTCTGCTTTTCTCAAGATATGTGATCTTCTCTTCTGTTACTAGGTAATACTGAGTTTACTTCACTTGCAGTCAAGATTTTACTCTTTCAACTATAATCGAGCTCAGTCTCTTTCCACGTCTGTTTAACTACTCTCTTCACAGACTTACTTTCCCAGGAACGATCGTGCTCTCAGTGGCAAGTAACAGCGCAGAGGAACGATCGTGCTCTCGGTGACAAGTAACAGCGCAGAGGAACGACCGTGCTCTCAGTGGCAAGTAACAGCGCAGAGGAACGATCGTGCTCTCAGTGGCAAGTAACAGCACAGAGGAACGACCGTGCTCTCAGTGGCAAGTAACAGCGCAGAGGAACGACCGTGCTCTCAGTGGCAAGTAACAGCGCAGAGGAACGACCGTGCTCTCAGTGGCAAGTAACAGCACAGAGGAACGACCGTGCTCTTAGTGGCAAGTAACAGCGCAGTAGCAGCGATGTTAAGTTAAGAAGACTTTATTGATGCACGGCGTGACGATGACGATGACGATGACGATGAACGAGGTGACGGGTATAACAGTGGCTTAATACAATCCAAGAAGGCATGACGGGAAGAAATTCCAACTCAAGACAACATAGAATAAGTTTCAGGCGACTACTGACATCTACAGACTTTGTCGCCAACAGAACTTCTACTACATTTCTATACTACCAATCTATCACACTACACAACTACATATTTTCACAGTCTTACATACGAACTAGCTATCTGAAACTCAGACTTCAACTATCACAAATTATCTGATTTCTGTCTCACGACTTCTCTTTCCCATGAGTTTTACCTGCACCATGCCCGGCACGTGATATGCAAGCATCTAACTTAACAGGGGAATAAATCTTTGTACAAAGCTATTGATTTCTGTGGGACCTAACCCTTTTTATCCCAGCTTTCCAATTCTATGATGAGTTGTCTAACGTTCATTCTTTAAATCTATATTCTATTACAATGAAGCCGGAGTCTGAATTTTGAACCTTTGAACTTTAATAGCCTGCGCTTGAGAAATGATCTTGTAGAAATAATTTTTTAAATAAGCTTATTTGTAGAACATAAACATGAAAGTGAGCCTGACACTTCTTTCGTTATTTCAAGCACACTAAAACTACAGTATGAGCAAAACAACAAGAAGCGTTGATCAGACGACCAAACCGGTAGCTAATGAAACCTAAACAAGAAATAAGGAACAATTGCTTAACAGCAGTTAATATTTTACTGTGCAAATGTATCCACAGTGCGTTCGGAAATTAACTGTGCGCCAACCCGGTATCGATTCTGGTGTCGTAGTGATATCTTAATGACTGCGGCAGGTAGATGTGGCTAGATACCGCAGACATTAAGATATCACTACGATACAGGAATGGATGCTGGGTTAATGCACAGTTACTTATGGAACACCCCGTACAAACTATGTAGACAACAAAAGTAACCCGCTAGCTATTTTCACTACTGTTGACAAGTTATCAAAATATTTTTACTGCTATATTTGCTGTTGGCATGTCCACTGGCGTACATTCGCAACGGCACTGCCAGGTATATTTTATATTTACCTTAATTATATCTCCAGTCATACATTCGAGTGTTTCAAATATTAATTGAATTCCTAGGCATCCATAACTATATCTAATGTTATAATTTCTAAACAGGGATAGGATTTTAGACTTAACTCTTTCTCTACCGCTGGCCGTTAGCTTACAGAGGGGAAACATTTTTCAAATAAAATTATTTTTTTCTAAGTCGTTTTGCTTCGCATTTCTTGTTAACTGCTTTTAAGAAGAGAAACTAATTTAAAATATTTTGTACAATAAACATTGAAACTTAGCCTAACATCATTATATGGTAAAAACACATATTCAATGACCTTTGTTTGCCAGATTCTATTATTGTATATTTGGTAATTTGAGACTATATTCACAAATAAGGGAGGAGAGAGAGAGAGAGAGAGAGAGAGAGAGAGAGAGAGAGAGAGAGATTTTGTCAAAAAAATCGGGAAAATGCTATTATATTTTAAAATAATTGTTCATTTTTTTTATGCATGGTCAAGCTAGTTCCACCACAAAGCAAAGGACAGCAAGGGGAATGAATAAACGAAACTGCTTCAAGCTTCCATTTAAATTCAGTTAAGTCTGTCCACTTACTAGAGCCCGGATATTTTTCTTTCGAAGATAGACGAAATAATCTGTATAAAACTATAACCGTCTTCAATAGGCGTAAAAAATGGAACAAATATTTCAAAATACAGTTGTATAACAGCATTCAGCCAGGATATTAAGAAACTTTCCCCCAGAGACAAACCTTATGTGTCATTACAGCGTATTCTTAATTTACTAAATCTACAAACACACGATCTAAAAAAAAAGCAGGTTCCTTTTAGTAAATTACGACAACAATGTGCAATATTTGAGCAGAAAACTTTCGCCAGACAACAAAACAAATTTGTTAAAAACTGAAGAAATATAAATCAGTAGGAAATGATCATCAGCGGTTGCTATGTATATTTCTTCTTCTTCTTCTTCTTCTTCTTCTTCTTCTTCGTTCGCATTGTCTGTCTATATCTGCAATCCTGTCTCTTGGAAAAATTTCACTTTTTTCTGTAATTCATGTATGGAACCGTAGAGCTTATCTTCTTTAGTGGTTTCACTGGGCCAGTAATTATTTCTCAGTGTCTCGTAGTTGGTGCAATTTTGGAGGATACGTTCCACAGTTTAGGGCACCTGGGCACATGTACATAGATTAGCAGTACCAACCTTAAACTTTGTGTACATATGACTTCGGAGTCGGCTGTGTCCTGTTTGGAGATGGAAAATGGTGACTTGTTCCTTTCTCTTTAGCATGTGATAGTCATCACGTGGTGGTGTTTGTGGCTTCCTGTAGGTTTTTAACGTGCTTTTCTTCTGATTATAGTTAATCGGTATATCTGGTTGCTCCATTTCAGTGCTCTCTTTGTCCAGACGGTCAGCTTTCTCATTGCCTGGTATTCCGCAGTGGGAGGGAATCCACCGCAAAGTGACTCTTTGGTAAGCCAATTTTTGATAAGGCATCCTTTAGGTCTGGTAGTTTGTTGCACTGAAGAGCTTCCAGTACTGATCTTGCATCTGTGAGAATTACTACGGGGCACGTATCAATTCTGGAGTCTGATAGATTTTCAACTGCAGCAATAATTGCCCTAACTTCTGCATCATAGTTGTTGCAGTATTTACCAGTGGGTATGGAAATCTTGTCAGTGTTGTTGTTTGGATATTCAATAGGTGCTCCTGCCCCTCCATTCTGTATGGCATTATGTGCAGATCCATCTATGTGCACACGTATCCAGGTGTCACATGGATATTTGTCATCTAGAACACTAAATGTGGCTGTTGATCTTACAAGACTGCTCTGCATCTCACCATTCTATGTATATTTCTCATTATTGTCACTTATCTGAAGTCTGCGCTTTGAGAATCTGTTTAGATAGAGTCAATGTGGTCCTATACATGACAATTAGTAGAACAAATTATAGGCAGAAAGCCTTTGTAAACAATCTACAAACTATCATAGTATTTGAGAAACATAATTATAGACAGAAAGCCCTTGTAAACAATCTATAAACTATCACATTATTTGAGAAACAAAATTATAGACAGAAAGCCCTTGTAAACAATCTACAAACTATCACATTATTTGAGAAACAAAATTATAGACAGAAAGCCCTTGTAAACAATCTACAAACTATCATATTATTTGAGAAACAAAATTATAGACAGAAAGCCCTTGTAAACAATCTACAAACTGTCATATTATTTGAGTAACAAAATTATAGACAGAAATCCCTTGTAAACAATCTACAAACTGTCATATTATTTGAGTAACAAAATTATAGACAGAAAGCCCTTGTAAACAATCTACAAACTGTCATATTATTTGAGTAACAAAATTATAGACAGAAAGCCCTTGTAAACAATCTACAAACTACCATATTATTTGAGTAACAAAATTATAGACAGAAAGCCCTTGTAAACAATCTACAAACTGTCATATTATTTGAGAAACAAAATTGTAGACAGAAATCCCTTGTAAACAATCTACAAACTGTCATATTATTTGAGTAACAAAATTATAGATAGAAAGCCCTTGTAAACAATCTACAAACTGTCATATTATTTGAGTCACAAAATTATAGACAGAAAGCCCTTGTAAACAATCTACAAACTGTCATATTATTTGAGTAACAAAATTATAGACAGAAAGCCCTTGTAAACAATCTAAAACTATCACATTATTTGAGAAACAAAATTATAGACAGAAAGCCCTTGTAAACAATCTACAAACTATCACATTATTTGAGAAACAAAATTATAGACAGAAAGCCCTTGTAAACAATCTACAAACTATCATATTATTTGAGAAACAAAATTATAGACAGAAAGCCCTTGTAAACAATCTACAAACTGTCATATTATTTGAGTAACAAAATTATAGACAGAAATCCCTTGTAAACAATCTACAAACTGTCATATTATTTGAGTAACAAAATTATAGACAGAAAGCCCTTGTAAACAATCTACAAACTGTCATATTATTTGAGTAACAAAATTATAGACAGAAAGCCCTTGTAAACAATCTACAAACTACCATATTATTTGAGTAACAAAATTATAGACAGAAAGCCCTTGTAAACAATCTACAAACTGTCATATTATTTGAGAAACAAAATTGTAGACAGAAATCCCTTGTAAACAATCTACAAACTGTCATATTATTTGAGTAACAAAATTATAGATAGAAAGCCCTTGTAAACAATCTACAAACTGTCATATTATTTGAGTCACAAAATTATAGACAGAAAGCCCTTGTAAACAATCTACAAACTGTCATATTATTTGAGTAACAAAATTATAGACAGAAAGCCCTTGTAAACAATCTACAAACTACCATATTATTTGAGAAACAAAATTTCCAGTGGTTTCAGACTCTCAACATCTGACACTTGTCTTCTTGTTGTCCTGACTTGGACTACATCCAAAAAAAAAAAATACTGATAGTCAAAGCGAGGGAAAAGAATCAGGAATAGAACTGGTCACATGAAATCAGGAAAGCACAATTTATTAACGAAACCTTGATAGCACTTGTCACGATTCTCAAATACCATCAGAGACTCATTGCTTTTCTCGCAATCATTGGGTTAATCCGGACACAGCCGTTTAATGCAGTTTGGCGAAACGAAAACGAAATCACTTTGGACTGAAAGACTTGAGAGCGTTATTCTCAGCAACAAATCAGAGCTTGTGTGGTCTGAAACTTAAGCGCTGTTTCCTTTGTGGTAGTAATGAAACTTCACCAAAACGTTAATCTATCGCGAATATTGAATTCTCCACACCTCACGTCCTTTTGGAAAGAAATTCTTGGCGAAAAAAGAGGTACATCAAGACAGCACTTCTTCAGAATCTGGACGCTACAAAAGACGATGATCTATGTCGACGACTGCTAACGAGGGGAGAGAAGTGTGAAGTGAAGAGTGACGGTTCTTAGGGTAAACGATTGTTTTAGCTCAAGTCCAGAAAAGTGAACAGATTTTGCAGGAAAATGCCTCTAAAATCGAATAGAACTGAAGATTTTCAGGAGATTTGAAATTTTTCTTTCATGAGAATCTCATTAATGGAAAATTAATTCGAATTAAGTGAATTGAATAGTCTAATCTCGTTTTGTTAGGGTTTGAAACGAAATTGTACTTAAAAAACAAACAATAATGTTCATCTATGTTTAAAATTTCGCGAAACATGCAGAGAATTAATAATATGAAACGGAATTTAACAGCAGCATAGACGTTGGCTTTGAGCAGTGGCAATATTTGATCCCCAGCACATACAGAAGAGAGAATGGTGAAGCTCTCTTGGGAGTTACATAACAGTGAACAGTAATTAAATCCAAAAGGATATTGCTGATTTAACCATTCAGTTTAATCGTGCCAGTACTGTTATAATCTGGCTGTATCTCATTAGTCCACCTTTTGCTCAGCTTCGTTATGTCGAGTATTTCTAAGTATCTCCTTAATTCTGTCGTAATAATACTAATAACGTGGGGGGGGGATTCCTCTCACTTCGGTTCTCATATTATTAACTTCGCTTCTTACTAACAGTCAACTTATCAACAATAATCATAACTATATATTATAAAACTGCTAATAGTAAAAATAGTAATAATAACATTAATAACAATAATATTATCCTAACTTACACGGGTTAAGGTTAGGGTTAGGCATGTGAAAGCTGAAAAACAACCGAAGAAATAGACTAGAAATTAGACTCTTTTGAAAACAAATGCCTAAGGAAAATACTCGAAGAAAATACAAGAACAATGCAGAGCTAAGACAGATGACTGAACAACAACCTGTCTCATGGGTGATCAGGAAAATGAGATTGACATATTTTGGTCACGTGATGAGAAGAAACGATCAGAGAATCCCCAAACAAGCTATCAAGTGGAGCACAATAGGCCGAAGAAAAAGAGGCAGACCACGTGAAACATTAAAGAGGACATTGTTAAGAGAAGCCAGTTTAGTGGGCATAACATCCCTTGATGAGTTTGAAAAGCTCGCGGAAAACAGGGAAAATTCGCGAACTACCTTGCGAGCCCCATGTGACTTTTATTGACACGGGAAGGATATAAGATGTAAGAACTTACAAAGCTATAATAATACTACAGTCATAAGCTACAAGGCATTATGATAAAACTCGCCTGGCCGCAGTTACCTTCCCAGATATCTCTGCTACCTATTTTTATATCTTGGATGAACCTTGGGTCCTTTCTGGTGTGTAGCAGTAAACAATTCCTCTCTTGTTACCGAAAACCCTAAAGATGTTTGCTGTTATTTCCTTTTGATTTTAATTTGATCGCTGTGATTGCTCAGCAACTTCTCAAAAATCTTTTTCGTTTATTTTTTCTGACAATTTTGGGTAATCTTACATCTTACTTTTAGAAAGAAGGAAATAAACTATTGGCTACAACTTTCATGCATCATCATCATCTTCATCATCATCATCATCATCATCGTCATCATGTGCCGTGCCGACTGGCGTTAGCTATTATGCTTCTCTAGAGTACACGATCCTTCATGCAGGCCATTAGCTCAGTTGGTGATCTCCTCTCACACCATCCCGTCAGACTGTCCAGTATCATTTCTCTTGGTCTTCCTCTTGATCGTCTTCCTTCCATTTTTCCTGTTGTTATAATATTTTCAACGCCCACTCTTCTCATTGCATGTCCTATGAAAGTACATTGTCTCTCTCTCTCTTATTTTTGTTTTTATTTTGTACAAGATGTTTTTCTATCTCCAACTCTGCTCATACATTCTTCATTAGTTATTTTTGCTGTCCAGGGGATTCGCAACATTCTTATAATAAACCATATTTCTGCTGCTTCCAATTTTTTGTGTGCAGACCTGACTATTGTCATGATTCACTTCCATATAACAAGACAGGTTAAATATTGCATTTTATGACTCGTTTTCTAACATTCATTGATAAGGATGTGTTGCATAATATGTTTCTCATTCTCTGAAATGCATTCTTTGCTTAGCCTATTCTGTTCTTAATTTCATGGATCTTTTTTAAAATTTAAGTGAATATATGAGTATAAAATATACTCTCCTCACTAACGTAAATAAAAACACTTACAAATTTTTTTTCCCTTTTCTTTCCTAAACAGAAGTGCTAGTTTTCTTACTGGGTTGTGAGTTTAAAAGCCATCTCATTTTTTTTCTCTAACGACAGGCGAGTATTGATTTTCAACAGCGTGAAACAAGCTGACGTACATAAACGCTATAACTGCTCCAGAGTAGAACATACAGGTCGCGTTTAAACGTCGAGACTTTTTTATGCAAACTTATAAGAAGAGATTTTGACTGACAAGTTCGATGCCGCTAAATGTCGACTTTGTTTGTTGCGAAGGTGAGATCAACATTTAACGAGGGTCAAAAGTATTGATTCATTTCCTGATCTTAGCGATACTGCAGGTATATAAGTTTGAAGTGGGTATACACTTTTTTGTATCGTCGAATACTTTAAATTATAATCAAATCCTTTTATCCGTGACAGCAATACAACCCTCTAGGTAATGGAGGAAAGATGTCTTTTGATATCAGAGCAATGATTCCATATTGAAAGATTCAGACAAAACAAAACATAAGAAAACAAAAGCTATGAAATGGCAGAAAAAAAGGTTTTATTTTTGCCTAGATCTTTCTGGAATTGCCACTCTGTAACCCTGTGGTGTCGGATGTAGAGTGTTCTCGACATCGCTTGCTTAAAGACCAGAAATAAACCCAAGAAACAAACTGCTAGACAGAACCCGCCAGACTGGAGAATGCCGCGAGCCCTACCAAACTAGCCTGTCTGGACAATTTCTTTTATTAGGCGCATTAACAGATAGATATGACGGGGTCTTGACCATCTCTGATCGATCATCGACGTAGATATGCTTCCCAAAGCCTACGTGGCCTTGTAAAATATTTACTATAATAAAGTACCCCTGGCCAATGACAATCAGGGTTAGGATTAAATAAAAAAAAACGTTTGGATACTTAAGAGAGTTTTTTTTAAAAGGGATGGTTAAAAACTGATATTAGTTTCAGAAGAAAATGAATTGCTTAAGCATTAAGAGTAACGTCCATCATCATCATCATCATCATCATCATCATCATCATCATCATCATCATCATCATCAGGTGCCTTGTCGACTGGCGCTGGCTATTATGCTTCCCCAAAGCACACGATCCTTCATGCAGGCCATTAGCTCAGTTGGTGATCTCCTCTCACACCATCCCGTCAGACTGTCCAATATCATTTCTCTTGGTCTTCCCCTGGCTCTTCTTCCTTCTATTTTTCCTTTTGTTATAATATGTTCAATGTCCCTTCTTCTCATTGCATGTCATATGAAAATACATTGCCTCTCTCTTATTTTTTTTACAATATTTTTTTCTATCTCCAACTCTTCTCAAACATTCTCCACTACGTAATAATAGCCGGCACTGAGAGGGAAATATTGCTGCGCGAGATTCGTACAGAAATGTAGAGAATTTTCAGTTTTAACCTTCTTATAGTCTATTGATTTGTTTCTAAACACCACATGAAAACTTCATGCTTACCAGTGGTGGTGTAATTACAACACTTTGAGAAATACTGCTCTGGTAAAATTGCTCCTGGTTTGGTCATATTAACAGATAAAAATATGACGTACGAAGGTCATACAGAAAGTTGTGAGCAAAAATGTTTAAAAAATCAAAATTTATAGATATAAATGTATCATCTTATCTGCATCCTTTGTAGTTTATGTAGAGGCCATATGACTTCACCATCATGTATCACGTGACCATACGGAGCATAAACAAAATGGCGGGTGCTGAAGTTTTGTTTCGTCAATGTTGTGTTATTGAGTTTCTCGTTAAAGAGGAAATTCTCGCTGCTGAAATTCATCAAAGACTTCAACTTGCTTATGGAGATGTGTGTATGGGTGCTAGCCGTGTTAGGAGGTGGGTGAAACATTTCAAAGATGGAAGCACGAGCATCCAAGATATGCCTCTCAGCGGTCGAACTCGAACTGCCTCCACTGAATGCAACGTGGAAAGGGTTAACGATATAATTAAAGAAGACAGACGTGTCACAGTATCTGAAGTCGCTGTAAATCTTGCAATAGGACGCAATGCAATACAGAAAATTATTGAAACCCTAGGCTATAGAGAAATTTGTGGCCGCTGGGTTCCACAGGAGAGAATGTCCAGAAAGCAGTGCATCTGTGCCGTCGGCTGGAACGGAATTATACCGGGATGGTATTTTCAAACTTGCAGAGCGATGTTAAAAATGTGTTAAGAAAAAAATGGAGATGTTGAAAAGTGAAGAAAAGGATGCAAATTAAGGTGATACATTTATATTTTCTCTATAAATTCTGATTGAAAAAAAAATTTTGCTCACGACTTTCAGTATGACCCTCGTATTTCTGAGAGAAACAGTGGAAGAGGTTCAAAATAACGCTACATGTAGATGAGCAGATATTCGGACTGTATAGTGTTATTTTACTATGTCAAAAAAATATAAAGAAAAAAGTGAGCATAAATTGCAAAAGAGGCTATGAAGTTAGCATGTAGAAATCTACAAGAGAAATGCATTTTTCTATTACTTGCTTAACTCTCAAACTAAGAGTTAAGTGATGTTTTACTGTTTATCTATTGGCTCGTTATTTTCGTTGTTCTTAATAAAGACATATCACCGAGATATTGCTTTATTAATGTTTGTCTTAAACTTATATGTGCTAATCTCCTTGCCTCTTTTACCACTCTTTCTCACATTAGCTTTTTTCTAACTTTTCTGTAAAACTGCACCATACACCTATGACTATCTTTAGTCTACCAGAACCAGTTTTACCGCAATTCTTAACTTATCTGCAGGCAGACGGACAACATGGAGACCTGGACACAATGCATCCTGCTTGTGCGCCCTGAAAATCAGCCGCAAAACAAGTCACAAATCCGACACAGCCGGTCACAGTTAAACAATGAAATTAAAATCTAGAATGTGTGAAACAGGCCAGAATTACGGTACTTTTAAAATTCTTTTTGTTTCTAATTTAGTTTTCATCGGATGCCAGAACAAATGTTATTGATAAACTGCGTGACAGAAATTGGAAACAAGCTACTTTATAATTTAGACAGATCAGTTTGGCTAGAAAGGTGCCTTTTTTCATTTTACTTAGATTATGTATAACTAGTGCACAGAACACTATTTAGATATAGTCGATCAAGAACTAGCAGCAGTGTCATCGCTGTTTTGACGTGAAAGAGTTAAACCACAATAAAGGTAGATAGAGGTGTGTGGTGCAGTTTTATAGGGCGGTAGAGGGGGTTATTAAGTGGGAAAAGTGAGAAAAACGAATATAAAGCATGAGAGTAAGATGAGAATGTATAAATGAAAAACATACAACATCCAATATTTCGGCGTGAGCCTTTTTCGAGGATTACATACACAAACAGAACACGACATATAACTAAAAGAAAAACTTGTCTTAGCGGCATCCTCCTAAGTAGGAAACATATTCCTTCCTTCCAACTTAAAGTCTGTTTTCTGGCAAACAATGACTGACATTCAATAAGATAACTGGCAGATTTTAATTAAATGATAGTACAGACAATCATAAAAAACAAATAAATTCACATCTTTTACAGAAAACAGGCACAAACAAATCTGTCTCTCTTTCCATACAGATCATCGAGTTCTGGCCCCTGCGCACTGGCCCAGAAGTGAACCTAGTAGACTGTATAAAGATGACAACCATAAAGATGGCAACATACAATAAGCACGTATTTTTACATCGACTATTTTCCTCAGGTTATCAATGAAAGCAGACAACTCGTGCCAAATATTTCTGTTTTACCCACTGACTGTATCAAATAGATTTCTAAACAGCTTTTGAGTATGCAGAAATTACCCACACTTGACACAGGCCTAGTTTTCTTTTATCTCATCTTCAGTACAAAAGTCTTTGTCTGTGCTTTTAGAAATACGCACGGCAGCGGATGATTTTGATATAAACGGTGAATTATTAAATAATGGCTGGAAAAATATCCTCTGTAAAATATTTTTCTGATATTTCATGCCTCATAATTGATCGTTTCCTGTCTCCTCAAGAATTTTATTTATGGTCTCAATTGTTTATTTCTCATTTCAGTCATTTCAGTTTACATTTGCGCATCTTCCTTCCTTCCTTCCTTCCTTCCTTCATATATCCTTCCCGCTTTCCTTCCTTCCTTCTAGCTCTTCATTGATGATGTCATCTGGCCATTTATCTGAAGGATCTTCCTTAGGCTGGTGTTAGTAAAGGTCTGCAGTCTCTTGCACATCACTCTCAAACATTTTAAAACATTCTTTCCTACAGAAAGAGTTCATTTTTCAGCATCTCGTCCGCTATCAATGTTCAAATGCTCTTATCATTCCTATCTTTATACTGTTCCGATCGCTTCTACAACAAGTGTTTATATTTCTTGCTCATTTGTACTATAAGTGTTTATATTTCTTGCTCATTTGTACTGTAAGTGTTTATTTTTCTTCCTCATTTGTACTATAAGTGTTTATATTTCTTGCTCATTTGTACTATAAGTGTTTATATTTCTTGCTCATTTGTACTATAAGTGTTTATATTTCTTGCTCATTTGTACTATAAGTATTTATATTTCTTGCTCATTTGTACTATAAGTGTTTATGTTGTTTTACTACGTCCGAAATGAATATTTACGTCTACTCAACAGTGATCGCCTTAACCGGCAATTATCCGTAAATTACCGACTAAAAAAAAAAACACACAAAAATCGAAACTTTTGTAAGTCGTCGGTTACTGTAACTGGTTTATATTATAAAAAGAAAAGAAAAATACAACCAGCGAAATCGGATGAAGGATGATGGAGCCAGCAGGACGGTGATGCTCAGTTAATCTGCATGGAGGAGAATTAGTCAATTTTAGTTTTGCTTCAGCGTGTTAGTTCTCTTATTTTGGTAAGAATTAGATTTCATCGCAAAGTAAGGGAAGACAGAAAGATTCACACAGACATTTATTTTCTGCTGATGTTTGTGAAAAAAAAAAAAAATATATATATATATATATCTAGATATATAAATATATATATATTCATTCTTTGCATGTCCCTTGCGGAACTTTGCCTCCCAAACAGCATATATATATATGTTCTCAAATTTTATATATATATATATATATATATATATATATATATATATATATATATATATAATTTGAGAACATTTTTTGAGAAAACCGTCATTTCGAAAAATACTTCATACAAGGTGAAATACAGGAATAATTGTACTAGCTAAAAAAAAATCACTGCCCATAACTATTATCACCAGTTTTCATTTTTCTGTAGCTTTAACTAGTAGTGTTCATATTCTTTAATCACTCCTCCCACAAATTTTCCACATTTATCCTGTACCAAGGTAAATTATCACTACTGCCACTATGTTTACACTTTTTAAGAAATAAGTCAATGTGTCACTCCTTCCACAATGTTTTCACATTTTTCTGTAATAAATTAATTTATCACTCCTAGCACAAAGTTTTCACATTTTTATATAATAAATTAATTTATCACCCCTAGCACAAAGTTTCCACATTTTTATGTAATAAGTTAATTTATAACTCCTACCACAAAGTTTTCACATTTTTATTCAATAAATTATCGCTACTAGCACAAAGTTTTCACATTTTATGTAATAAGTTAATTTATCACTCCTACCACAAAGTTTTCCCACTTTTATGCAGTAAGTTAATGTATCACTCCTACTACAATTTAGGATCGAATTTTCATCAGCCTCAAATGCACAACAAATATCGGATTTTAGAATGTAAAAAAGATGACCGCAGAAACAAAAACTGCTTAGTTAGTAAAAGAAATGGATAGATATGACATGGATATGTTGGTCATCAGTGAAATGCGAAGGCCAGAAGCAGGGAAAAGACGGGCGGAAAACTGCAAGTTAATAATATATTCTGACAGAGACGATGGGAAATACAAGGATGGAGTGGGTATAATTATGTCATCTGCGGCAGCAAAGAGCCTTACATAATGGGAGCCAGTGAACAGTCGTATATTAAGAGTATGGAAGAATGACAATCATACAATACTATGCACCCACAAACGATGCAGATGATGAAATAAAAGACGATTTCAATTACCAACTACAACAACTTATCAACAAAGTACCTAAACACGAAATCTTAATTGTCATGGGAGACTTCAACGGCAAAGTAGGAAAAGATAACACCGACATCGAATAAGTAATCGGGAAAGAAGGAATTCATCCAATAAATCAGACCGGAGAAAGATTAATTGAAATGTGTCTAACAGAGGGCATGGTCGTTGGAGGAACAATATTTCCACACAAAGAGATACTTAAAACAACATGGATATCTCCAGATGATAGAACTAGAAGCCACATAGATCATTTTTGTATTAGAAAACAATTCAGAACATTTCTGATAGATGTTAAGAGCATATAGGGGTGCAGATGTCAACAGTGATTACAATCTGTGTATATGGAGGATAAGAGTTATACTGAAAAGCCAACACAAGAAATCAATACTCAGAAAGATAAACAGTCATAGCCTACAAGAAGAAAATACCAACAGTGATTTCAATCTGGAACTTACCAAACATTTCACAGCACTCAAAGAGGTAGATGAGACAGATATAGATGAATTATGGAATTCATGCAGCACAGACATAATCAAGACAGCAAAAATAAGCGCTGGACTACAGTCAACAAGTAGAAAAACTCGAATATCAGATAACACATGGAAACACATACATGAAAGAAGACCACCCAGATTAGCCATGTTGAATGTAAAGAAAGTTCTTGGAAAAGTTTTGGCAAAAGCAACATACAAAGAGCTAGACAATAAAGTAAAAAGGTTCAGCAATAAGAGACAAAAGAGAATATATGGACAGTATGGCAAAAGAACCAGAAAATGCAGCAAAAACAGAAGACAGCAAAACTCTATATCACATACAGAAGAAGCTAACAGGTGCTATTACCTCCAGAGAAAGGCCAGTCTTTAGCAAAACAGGCAATCTATTAATATCAAGTAAAGACCAAAAACAAAGGTGGGTCGAACACTTCCAAGAAATACTTAATCGACCACACCCAAAAGAATTAATAAATCTTGAAGCCGATTTACCAGTCCCGCAACTAAATGTCAACTTAGATGAAGTTACACTGAATAAAATTGAAACAGCAGTGAATCTAGGCTAACAACAAAGCTGCAGGTGAAGATGAAGTAACAGATGAAATGTTAAAAGCTATTAACAGTGACAACATGAGCCAACTACAAAGAATGTTTAATAAATTTTGGAAAGAAGAAAAATTCACTTCATATTGGAAAAAAGGAATCATTGTTAAAATACCTAAACAAGGCAATCTCAGTGACTGCAATAACTGGAGGGGTGTAATCTTACTATCAGTTGTGTCAAAGGTTTTTTTGTAAAGTGATTCTGAATAGAATTAAGGATGTTGTGGATACTGCAATGAGAGAAGAACAGGCAGGATTTCGAAAAGGGAGAAGCTGTCTCGAACAGATCTTTACTCTAAGAATAATACTTGAAGAACATATTGAAAAACAGAAACAATTAATCCTGAACTTCATAGACTTAAACAAAGCATCTGATAATATACGCAGAGATTCATTATGGAGACTTTTAAAACTGTATGGAATACCATCTAAAATTGTCAACATCATTATAGATCTTTACAATGAATGTGTTTGTGCAGTCAAGACAGAAGAAGGAATGAGCGAATGATTTCAGATTGAAACAGGCGTGAAACAAGGATTGCTTTTTGGAATTGCCATAGACTTTATAATGAAAAAGATGCTGTACAGATAAAACCGACATTGATTAGTACATGGGACCCAAATAGAAGATCTTGATTTTGCAGATGACATAACTCTTATCAGTGGCAATGTGAAATCGATGCAGGAAAAAACAGATTCCCTGTCTTCCTTGGCTAGCAAAATAGGACTTGAAATTAACAAATACAAAACAAAAATAATGAAACTTATCATTAATCAAGAAGGAAAACTATACGTAGAAGGAACAGCTGTTGATGAAGTAGACCAGTTTGCATACCTTGGCAGCTACAAAGAACATGATGGTGACACCAGGAAGGAAGTTAGAATTAGAATTGCAAAAACAGCATTCATTCATTCATTCATTCATTCATTCATTCATTCATTCATTTGCATGTCCCTTGTGGAACTTTGCTTCCCTAACAGCACTCCTGTAGGACTCTCGGTTGTGAGCAAGATGACATGCTGCTGCTGCATCCATTTGCATATCATCAAAGGTGTCTTGAAGAAATCTTCGTTTTAGTCTTCCTCTCTTTCTTTTTCCCATTATGTACCCTTCCAATATGGTCTTCTCTAGATTATCATGACGTTTAATGTGTCCAAAATATTTAAGTTTTCTCTCTTTAATCTTCTTTACCAGCCAGCCTTCCTAAATATTAAGTTCTCCTAGTATGGATATACTTGTTCTTTTTTGTGTCCATAATATTTGAAGAACTCTTCTGTAGCGTTTACATTCAAAGGCATTTATGTGTTTCTCAGCTGTTTTGTAAAGTGTCCAAGTCTCACAGGCATATGATGCGATGAGAAAGATGCATGCCCTTAAACATCTTATTTTTCTGGTTCTGTCTGCCCCTCTCCACAGATTCTTTAGTAGTTTTACTTTTTGAAGAGCGATAGATGTCCTCCTTTTAATTTCCCTCATTGTATCTCCATTATTAGTTAGTAGTGATCCAAGATATTAAAAACTCTCCACTTCTTTTTTCTCATTGATACATATTTCAACTGCCTTGTTTGTTTTGTCAGTTGTCATCAATTTAGTTTTCTTTGCATTAAGATAGAGGTTTTGCTCTTCGCTGTTCTTACAAACTGACATAATTAGTTTTTCTATTCCTTTTTGTGTTATGATAAGTAATACTGTGTCATCAGCATATCTGGTATTTCATAACCTCCAATTGTTATGGCATCGTAATATTCTTTTTCTACATCTTCTCTAACATTCTTCATTATATTTTCAGTATACAAGTTAAATAAGTAAGGCGACAATATGCACACCTGACGGACCCCTTATTTTAAGTCAAACCAAGTTGTTTCATCATTTATTCTTACTACTGCCTGTTGGTATAGATACAGCAGTGATGTTCATTTCATTCATTTGCATGTCCCTTGTGGAACTTTGCCTCCCTAACAGCACTCCTGTAGGCCTCTCAGTTGTGAGCAAGATGGCCTGCTGCTGGTGCTTCCATCTGCAGATCATCAACGATGTCTTACAGCCATCTTCGCCTTGGTCTTCCTCTCTTTCCTCTCACCCAAACAGCAGTGATATGATCTATATCAAATGTGTTGGAAATCCCATTTTTTCCCATTTTTTCCCATTATTTTCCAAAGTTTAAGGTGCTGTACACAGTCAAATGACTTTGAGTATCTATAAAGGATAAATATAGATTCACATTAAACTCTCTGCATTTCTCTATTATTAATCTTATTTTGAATATATGATCTCTTGATTCTCTTTCTTGCCTGAAACCAGCTTGGACCATATTGACTTCTATTTTCTTACGAAGTCTATCCAATATGATTTTAACAGAATTTTACTGGCATGACTAATCAGGGCAACAGTTCTGTAGTTTGTGCATAATTTCAGGTTACCCTTTTTTGGCAGTGGTATGAATACAGTTCTTTTCCATTCCTTTTGCCAAATACCTGAATGCCATATCTATCGTGTATGATAGATTGTTGCACATTCCTTTCCTCCTGCTTTAATAAATTCAAGTGTTATCTCATCATATCCTGATCATTTACCATTTTTCAGATTCTTTATTGTCAATAAAACTTCTTCTGTTGTCGATTCGGGTTATTTCTCCTCCAATAATAATTCACACTGTTGATTTCTGCTTTCACAGTTCGTTGCTTCATACTTTCCTCTGCAATATTCCTTCCATCCTTCTAGAATTTCCTCTGTCTCTGTCAAGGTATTCCCCATCTTGTCACAAATTACATATAGCTTTGGTGTGACATTTCTCGTCAATGTCTTCATTTCTTTAAACATTTCACTTTCTCTTCCACACTTCTGATGTCCTTCCATTCTTTCACAACAATCTTGTATGTATTTGTTTTTGTCTTTTCTTATGTTTCTTCGTACTTCTTTTGTTAAAGTTTTATATCCCTCCTTGTTGTTCGTCACTTTCCATTACGTCTTCATTTCTCTACGTTGTTTTATCAGTTCTAGTGTGCCCGCTGTAATCCATCCATTCTTTTGTGTTTTATTTACTGGAACCATGTCTTTAGCTGTTGTTATTAAGATATCTCAGGCCTGCGTAGCCAATTCATCTGGTGTCATCTCCTCCCTTACAACCATCAGGATTTCGAAACGGTTCATCACTTCTATCCCGTATTGTTCTGGTACTTTTGTAAAGTTAAAGCGGAGTGGTCTTGATCCCGTAACTGTCTTTTTTATCTTTATCTTCATGTCTGCTATTAATAGCTTATGGTCCGTGTCACAGTCAGCACCTGGTAAAGATTTTTCTGATGTTATACTTGATCTCCATCTTTTTTGCATTAAAATGTAATCTGTTTGATTCTTGGTTTTCTCATCAGTTGATGTCCATGTGTAAAGTCTTCTTGGATGTTGTTTAAAAAGTGTATTAGCGATCAGCTCATTTTCCATGCAAAACGCCATTAGATTGTCACCTGCTTCATTTCTATGTCCTATTCTAAATTTCCCTACAGCATGTCCTTCGTCTTCTGCTTTTTCTGTACCAATCTTTGCATTAAAATATCCAATTATTAATACATTATCGTTTTTCCATACCTGGTCTATTGTTGTTTGCAGCATTATCCTTCAAAAATCTTGAGAACATATGGAATTCAAAAGTTATAAGCACAAAAACTAAGTTAAGATTATTCATTTCAAATGTGATATCCACTCTCAATTATGCATGCTGGAAATCAACTAAAGAAATAGACAAGACATTAGACTCTTCTGAAAACAAATGTCTTAAGTCCAATACTTGGTATAAAGTGGAGCGAATTTAAGAACAACGCAGAGATAAGACAGATGTACGTATGTAGGCCATGTGATGAGAAGAAACAATCAGATAATACCAAAACAAGCTATCAAGTGGAGCACCAGAGGCCGAAGAAAAAGAGGTCGATCACGTGAAACTCTAAAGAGGATATTATTAAGAGAAGCCAGTTTAGTGGGCATAACACCCCTTAATGAAGTTGAAAGACTCGCAAAGAACAGGAAAACTTAGCAAACAACTATACGAGCTCTATGTGACGTTTAACGGCACGGGAAGGATGTAAGATGTAGGACTACAATTTAGATGATTTCAAACTAATTTATCGCGTGTACAGCTGGTGTTTGCTCTATTATCACATATATCACGCTAAACTGAAGCCCGTTTCTTTGTGTTTTTGAAAAAAAGTCACGGCTTCTTGCAGCACATCCTGAGAATCACAACACAAGATCATCCAAATATGACTGCACGGGAAGCATGGCAGAAGTCAACAGAAGGATACGATTTCGAAGCGGCAACTAATTTCTATTCATTGCCGGTGTTCTGTTTCTTATCTCCACATTCATTGCCCCCACAGGAAAGAATGGCAGGCACCTCTTTCGTGTAACCAACCTGTAACAAACACAACTGTCGTGTCTGGTGAGTGCCGTTACAGAGAAGAACCGGCAGCCATTGTGTCGAAGAGACGCCATGTTAACACGTGGTCTGGTGTAGAAGGAACACGAGGGAGATGGAAACTACATGCGCTGTATTCCAAGACTTCGGCGATGGCAACAATGAGAAAGTGTGAATAAAGGGGAATAATCGTGTTAATTTCTGTCTGTAGCACTCTTTGTTGTAAGAGACGTGAATTTTACAGCTGGAGTGAAGTTTTTCATTACAACGGATCTCAAGCTGATGGATAGACCCTACGTACCTCTGCAGTCGCCGATGGCTAGCAGAATAGTGTGATAGTGCACAGGAAACCGTGGTGTAGCGGTCGATGCACTCGCCTGGCGATCAGAAGGTCCTTGGCTGAATTTCGCCACTCGACGGGCACTCGGGTTAGCCCAGCCTAAAAAAAAATGTGTATTTCGGGTTGGCATTCCTACCTCAAATTATGTGGTGGTCTAGAAATGTGAAGGCACTAACACTTCACATCCCTACCTCAACTTCTGTAGTGATCTAGAAATGTGAAGGCATTAACACTTCACACCCCTACCTCAACTTCTGTAGTGATCTAGAAATGTGAAGGCACTAACAATTCACACTCCTACAGCATGCAGGTGTCCCGGGACATAGCAGCAGAGATTAGAAACTGTGTATTTTTTTGTAGGTAGAAACCCAATAAAACACACATCAGTAGTTACAGTAAAGGAAGAATAAAATATCACACACACATAATTTTAGGCACCTGGGTAGCGAAGCAGATAGTGCATTGCTCTCTCATGACTAGGTTTGTGGTTTGAATCTAGTCAGAGAAGCACCAGTTACTCATAGCTGTAAAAATGAGTACCTGACCCTTCTTTTGTGGGCTGGGGAAGAAAACGTAGAGGGTCGTACCGAAAGTGGGGAGGAAAAAAAATTAATCAGAATTTATAGATAGAGAAAATATAAATGTATCACCTTAATCTGCCTCCTTTTCTTCACTTTACAAAATATTCTCCATTTTTCTGCACACATTTTCCCCATCGCTCTGCAAGTTTGAAAATACCCTCCCGGTAGAATTCCGCTCCAGCTGACCGAAGGCACAGACGCACTGTTTTCTGGAGGTTCTATCCTGTTTCGTAGTGATGGGCTCGCATTTGTTCTTTCACAAAACCTAAAAGATGGTAATCACTAGGTGCCAGGTCCGGTCTATAGGCAGGGTGTGGAAAAATTTCCCAACCTATTTTCTGAATTTCCTCAGTTTTCCGGCGAGCAGAGTTTTTCTCACAGCTTTGTGATTTTCAGTAAAAAAAAAACGTGGGATCCAGCGGGCACAAACTTTTCTATAGCCTAGGGTTTCAATCATTTCCTGTACTGCATTGTCATATTCCAAGATTTACAGCGATTTCAGATAATGTGACACGTCTGTCTTGATTAATGATGTCGTCAACACTTGCCATGTTGCGTTCAGTGGAGGCAGTTCGAGGGCGACAGCTGCGAGGCATATCTTGGATGCTCGTGTTTCCATCTTTGAAATGTTTCACCCAACCCCTAACACTGCTAGTACTTATACACACATCTCCATAAGCAAGCTGAAGTCTTTGATGAATTTCAGCAGCGGAAATTTCCTCTTTAACGAGGAACTCCATAACACAACGTTGACGAAATAAAACTTAAGAACTCGCCATTTTGTTTATGCTTCGCGTGGTCACGTGACAGATGATGGTGATGTTATGTAATCTTTATATGAAATGCAAAGAATGCAAATAATGTGATACATTTATATATTCTGATTAAAAAAAAACTTCCTCACAACTTTCGATATGATTTTCGTAGCCAGGGGTGTAGCTGAACATATCGTCATTAGTTTACCGACAGCGCAATGAAGATACGGGCACAGACAGAATATTGCAATGATGTTGCCTTGACATGGATAATGCGAAAGAAATTTTGGGCAATGCCATCTATCCCTTAAGTGGTTTTGGCACTGCCATCTATCCCTTAAGTGACTTTAGCACTGTCATCTATCCCTTAATGACTTTGGCACTTCCATGTATCCTTTAAATGGCTTTGGAACTGCCATGTATCCCTTAAGTTGCTTGAGCACTGCCATCTATCTCTTAAGTGGCTTTGGCACTGCCATATATCCCTGAAATAGCTTTGGCACTGCCATCTATCCCTTAAGTGTCTTTGGCACTGCCATGTATCCCTTAAGTGGCTTTGACACTGCCATCTATCCCTTAAGTGACTTGAAATGGTTAAAAAAAGAAGAAGTAATGATGGCCTTGCTACGCCATAGAGAGGCTAAGTTGACTTGGTGTCACTCTTTTTATGTTCTGCCTGTCGACACACTGGAGGGTGGCCTGGTCAACCATCACGCCCTGGTCACATTTCCATTCCTAGCTCCACAAGAAGCCAGGTACCTATTTCTATCACTGGATGACTGGATTGCCTCCGGCTAGATTCCAAAATCCTACCTTCGCCATGAAAGTCAGTTACACTAACCGTCTTCGTCACCAAAGCGCCAAGTCGTTGTGGGATGGCTACTTTTAATCTAAAATAGTGTGACATTGTTATTTTATTTTAAAGCGTCAAAATTAAGTATAAAATAGATAAGGAAAGAAGAAACTGTAGTTGCCTTTTTTTTCTTTTACATGATTTTAGCTTTTCTTGATTTACATTTTAAAGACAAAAGACACCAGAGGAAGAGAACCGACGTCTCAAAATGACTTCTGATTGGTCAAAACTATAACTCTTCTTTCGGTTTGTCAGTGACAGCTGTTGAAAGAATATGAAGAAAAAGGTTTTTATTTTATTACTATTTTAATTTACTGACTTAATCATTTTGACTCACTGGGACAAGATGTTGTAAAGGTTATACTGATCTGCAGACCACAGTGTGAGAACCTCTGATATAAAGTCAGCGATGATTTCCATTATGTAAAAGCTATTAAACTCTCTGCAGGTCACTGAAGTTCATAAAAACGCTAGCATCATCGCTATAAGTACTATGTTTTATGTGAACTTTTAGGAAATTGAAGACAGGAATGATTGCGAACATACAAAGTTTTAAGAGGAGCAAGAACTGCATGTGTTAGACAAAGGGACAAAAATAATGAGTGAGTATGATTAGGAAAGCAGGTTTAAGTAGCTCAATGACTGAAGAAGAAGAAGAAGAAGAAGAAGAAGAAGAAGAGGAGGAGGAGCAAAAATAACAGAAACAGTAATAACAACATTACGAACAAGAATTTAAAAAGGCATACGAAGCAACAATAATAACAACAGCAACAACAACCACAGAAGGGACAAAAACAATAACAGCAGTAGCAAGAATAGCAGACAACAGCAACAACAGCAAGATTAAAACAAGAGCAATAATAACAACAGCAAGATTGCAACCAGAGCAAGAATAATAACAGCAACAACGGAAAGAATAACAAACAGAAAATCATCAAAAACAACGGCAGCAGAAGCAACAACCACAACAAGAACAACAGCCACAACAAGAACAACAGCCACAACAAGAACAACAACCACAACAAGAACAACAGCCACAACAAGAACAAAAAAAAGAAGAAGAAAAATCACAAAGCACAGCAAGAACAACAAAAACAAGAACAATAAAAACAACAAAGAGGACAGCAACAATAACAAAAACAACACAGCAGCAACAAAAGCAAGAAGAAAAATGTATATCTATACCTTCCTTATCTGACAAACATGTACATACAACTAGGATAACGTGTAGACAGAATCGGGACTGACTTAAGGAAAAAAAAACTTAACGTGTGTGAAACCGTCACCTGGACATTCCTGCAAGACTTGTCCTACAAGTTGTGACTGTAGAAATAAACGATTGTTCTGTCTCTTGTTTTCTGCCCAAGAGGTTTCTACTAGTCTCAGACAAAGATTTCGGTATGTGAAGTTTTATCTTAGTTTTTTTTTTTTAACCGAATGTCTTTGCATAAAATGTTTAACTAGTCTTCTTCTTGCACATTAAATGATCTGTGACAGCTCACAAATATCACCTTAAAATAATACTTGCCTGCATGCTAAAAATCAATTCTCTGCTTGCCTACATGTAACAATCAAATCTTTTCTTGCCTACGTGTTACAATCAATTCTCTGCTTACCTATATTCTACAATCAAACTGCTTGCCTACATGATACAATCAAATCTACCTGCGAGACACACTTATTCCTTGTCACGTAAACTTGTATATGAATCTAACAGATTTTGAGTCCACTGTAAAGTTCATATTTGAAAATGGATTAACCACTGAAGATAGAATGCGGAGAAGAAACAAAAGAAGATAACATCTGATGAAGTTAGTTTTTTCAGTGTCGTCCGTAACAGTTACTTTCAATTCAGGAACGAATTTTGAAGCGAGTAGATACATAGCAGTTTCTGGACGCTACTAAACATAATTTAGCAGATAACTTCATTGTGTCAATAACTGTACTGAAACAGCGGAACAGAAGTAACAAACCATATTTGTATTGGAAGACCTTTAACTGAGTTCATTTCCTGCTTCGCCTTGAGCATCAAAGGAACGAAAGGCTATCAATAGGTTAAAGTGGAAAAGTCGGTCTTTGCACCCAATGAAAACAAGGTATTCACTTTGTGCACCCCTCTGTTATCTCCTTCTATAATAGTTGGCGCTAGATGAATGGCTTGGTCAATTAAAAGAACTGTTACATACAGGAACAGCACATGTTCTATAGAAAAAAACTCTTGACAAGCACCCAGGCAAGACACCCCAAGTAGACTGACGACATGTTGGGCCATCAGCGTATGAGGTAAGGTGGCCAGTTCCTTTCCTCGCTATCTTTCCTTCCCAGATTTTCTCTGGTATCCATTTTACGAGGCTCGATCGACCTCGGGGCCGTATTGGTCAGGGGAAAAAAAATCCCGATCAGCTGGGGATTCGAACCCTCGACCATTCGGTTGCTAGACGAGTGCTCTAACCATTACGCTAGCAGGTCCCTTACACATACATACATACATACATACATAATACACACACATACATACATACATACATACATACATACATACATATATATACACATGTACATACATACATACATACACATACATACACGCATAATGAGGTCTCATAATATCGCATGTATTTAACTCCGGATGTAGATGAAAGTCGATGGCTAGTGAAGTACATTATGCCACATGTCATAACGCTCGCGACGACGTGGAGATGACAAATTCAAATGCCTGGTTCTAATACAATCATCTGAACCCAGCAAATGCGATGAAACACGGGGGAACAAGGAGATTATGTGTTTCTTACATTCTCTAATACCAGTAACACTTTACTACAACAACAACATTACTTCTTATCTGCGCAAGGCTAATTCTAGAAAGTACACTCCTCGCACTAAGGACATACACTACCTGTACTAATAAAGTACACTCCTGGTACTAAGAAAGTACACTCCTTCTATTAAGAAAGTACACTCCTTCCACTAAGAAAGTACACTCCTTCTACTAAGAAAGTACACTCCTTCCACTAAGAAAGCACACTCCACCCACTAAGAAGTTACACTACTTGTAGTACTAAAGTACACTACTCACACTAAGAAAGTACACTCCTTCCACTAAGAAAGTACACTCCTTCCACTAAGAAAGTACACTCCTGTACTTTCAAACTGATGCTCGCACTTTCACAACATTCTCTTGCACAACATTGCTAGTTCAATGCTCCTCCAATAACCCAGGGGAGATCAGCCTGATAGCTCTAGAAATAGCAATACTCAGTGGCATTTTTCAAAGTTGCATACCCTTACACACATATTTTGTTGCAACTTTGTATTTTAGTTGTAGACTAACGACAATGTTAGCCATTGGTAGCTATAGAACTATTCATTAACTCTTTCACCGCTGAATTATTTTCCTGTGCTTTTCCAGAATACCTTTTGTTGATAAATTTCAGTAGAAAGAAACTAGAAAAAAAGTTACTCTGTAGTATGAAAACTTCGGCCAAGGAAGAACTAGAGAGATAAAATATGTGATGAATGGGATAACAGAGACTCTAACAGTAAAGGTAGATAGCACTTAGCACATTTCTGACTTTTTGGACAGCATTTTCCAGCTGCTAGTACACAAACTACCCTCCTTTTTGAAAGATACCATCCACGCCTTAACAACTTTTGATGCGGTCACATTCTCTCAACACCACACCTATCACATCTTTCTACTTGATGTCTGCTCCCTATACACTTCTATCACCCATGAGGATGGACTCTTAACACTCCCCTAATTTCTCGACAAAGACCCTCACCCCACAACTAACACTGACACCATAATCAAACTCACACAGCTAGTACTAAACCTAAATTCTTTCGAATTCAGCGGCGAGTACTTTGAGCAAATCAGTGGTGTTGCCATGGGAACGAAAATGGGTCCCAGTTATGCATCTCTATTTATGGGCTTTCTGGAAGTTAAATTATGGGAAACCTACACTAGCAGACTTTCAGAATTCTATAAAAGATACATCGACGATGGCATTGTAATCACAAGTATGAAGAAGGAAGAGCTAAAAAAAAAAATTACTGAATTCGCCAACTCACTCAACACTTAACATAAAATTCACTATGACATTTCTGAAAAGTCTGTCAACTTTTTAGACATTAAAATTTCTACCAGCATAAACAGTTTTGTCACCTCTGTATTTTACAAGCCCACGGACAGCCACACCTATTTGTTTTACACAACAACTTATTAATGCCTGTTCTTCTAATTACTTTCCGCTCTTGTCCGGCTTCTATTACTCAACATCTTCTTTGCTGTTCTTTTTTCATGCCTCCTTTGGTCTACTAATGCTCTTGTATCCATGAGGTGTCCATTTCAGCGCTAGTTTTGTTGGTGAGCTCATCAGTCACCCGGGGTACATGCCCCAGCCATAGCCAACGTGCAAAACAATATCTAGACAAAGTAAATAACATGAAAAGTAGAATATTTCTAATCCAACCCGTTATTTTACAATATAGAGCGACTTCCTTGTTCCTTTTATCAAATTTTCTTATTAAATTTTATTCTGGAAAATCATGAAAATTAATTCAGGAGTGGAAGAGTAAAAAGTGGGTAAATCTGGGAGCAGGAGTTAGGGGGAGGGGCAATGAGAGAAAGGTGTGGTATAGAACATCAGAAACAACTGAGAGAAAGAAGCACACATTGTAGGAGCACTGGTGATGTGGGCTGGGACGCAAGGAGGCAGCGATCAGAAATAGTTTGGGAAGCACTGGCACACATTAACTATTAACTGAACTTGTGAATCATAAAATATTCTGAGGGATCTTTCCTATCTCTCTTTTTTGTGTCTGCAGGTCGCTTGCCACACTGAACACAAAGAAGATGGTTATAGCCCCTGGCTTGTTGCTGTGCCCTGTTCTTTGGCTGGCCGTATCTGGACAAACATGCCCCTACCAGGTTCTATGGAAACAGACAGTTTTATTTTAGATTTTGATAACTTTATACACATATTTTGTTGCAACTTTGTATTTTAGTTGTAGACTAACGACAATGTTAGCCATTGGTAGCTATAGAACTATTCATTAACTCTTTCACCGCTGAATTATTTTCCTGTGCTTTTCCAGAATACCTTTTGTTGATAAATTTCAGTAGAAAGAAACTAGAAAAAAAGTTACTCTGTAGTATGAAAACTTCGGCCAAGGAAGAACTAGAGAGATAAAATATGTGATGAATGGGATAACAGAGACTCTAACAGTAAAGGTAGATAGAGGTGTATGGTTCAGTTTTAAACGTGGTTCTAACAGTAAAGGTAGATAGAGGTGTATGGTTCAGTTTTAAAAGTGGTTCTAACAGTAAAGGTAGATAGAGGAGTATGGTTCAGTTTTAAAAGTGGTTCTAACAGTAAAGGTAGATAGAGGTGTATGGTTCAGTTTTAAAAGTGGTTCTAACAGTAAAGGTAGATAGAGGAGTATGGTTCAGTTTTAAACGTGGTTCTAACAGTAAAGGTAGATAGAGGTGTATGGTTCAGTTTTAAAAGTGGTTCTAACCGTAAAGGTAGATAGAGGTGTATGGTTCAGTTTTAAAAGTGGTTCTAACCGTAAAGGTAGATAGCACTGAGCACATTTCTGACTATTTGGACATCATTTTCCAGCTGCTAGTACACAAACTACTCTCCTTTTTGAAAGATACAAACTACGCCATAACAGCTTTTGATGCGATCACACTCTCTCAACACCACACTTATCACATCTTTCTCCTTGATGTCTGCTCCCTATACACTTCTATCACCCATGAGGATGGACTCTTAACACTCCCCTAATTTCTCGACAAAGACCCTCACCCCACAACTAACACTGACACCATAATCAGACTCACACAGCTAGTACTAAACCTAAATTCTTTCAAATTCAGCGGCGAGTACTTTGAGCAAGTCAGTGGTGTTGCCATGGGAACGAAAATGGGTCCCAGTTATGCATCTCTATTTATGGGCTTTCTGGAAGTTAAATTATGGGAAACCTACACTAGCAGACTTTCAGAATTCTATAAAAGATACATCGATGATGGCATTGGAATCACAAGTATGAAGAAGGAAGAGCTAAAAAAAAAATTACTGAATTCGCCAACTCACTCAACACTAACATAAAATTCACTATGACATTTCTGAAAAGTCTGTCAACTTTTTAGACATTAAAATTTCTACCAGCATAAACAGTTTTGTCACCTCTGTATTTTACAAGCCCACGGACAGCCACACCTATTTGTTTTACACAACAACTTATTAATGCCTGTTCTTCTAATTACTTTCCGCTCTTGTCCGGCTTCTATTACTCAACATCTTCTTTGCTGTTCTTTTTTCATGCCTCCTTTGGTCTACTAATGCTCTTGTATCCATGAGGTGTCCATTTCAGCGCTAGTTTTGTTGGTGAGCTCATCAGTCACCCGGGGTACATGCCCCAGCCATAGCCAACGTGCAAAACAATATCTAGACAAAGTAAATAACATGAAAAGTAGAATATTTCTAATCCAACCCGTTATTTTACAATATAGAGCGACTTCCTTGTTCCTTTTATCAAATTTTCTTATTAAATTTTATTCTGGAAAATCATGAAAATTAATTCAGGAGTGGAAGAGTAAAAAGTGGGTAAATCTGGGAGCAGGAGTTAGGGGGAGGGGCAATGAGAGAAAGGTGTGGTATAGAACATCAGAAACAACTGAGAGAAAGAAGCACACATTGTAGGAGCACTGGTGATGTGGGCTGGGACGCAAGGAGGCAGCGATCAGAAATAGTTTGGGAAGCACTGGCACACATTAACTATTAACTGAACTTGTGAATCATAAAATATTCTGAGGGATCTTTCCTATCTCTCTTTTTTGTGTCTGCAGGTCGCTTGCCACACTGAACACAAAGAAGATGCCCCTACCAGGTTCTATAGAAACAGACAGTTTTATTTTAGATTTTGATAACTTTATACAAAATTTGACTTCTGATATTTTGACTATCACGACATGAGACACATGAGTGGAAGCTTCATTACATGAATTACATCTCACTACACGGGCAGGTAACAGGTAGATAGAACGAAATATACATTATTTAAGTTGATGGCTTACTTTGATCTTTTCCTAAAAAACTATCAATAGATAGATTGACAGATGCGTCTAGAGATAAAAACCTGCAAGGTAATGAGTTAGAAAAGTAAGGGAGAAAGAGAGATGAACAAATAGTGATAGTGAGAAAAACATAGACGGCAAAATCGTAAATACATAAATGCACATACATACGTACAGGAACACACACACGCATATATATATATATATATATATATATAATATATATATATATATATATATATATATGTGTGTGTGCGCGCACTGTATTGTATATACATATATATATATAAATACATATATTCAGGTATACATGACACATACAGATATTATTGTAAACATACATACGTACATATCTACATGTCTTCATAAATACATGTAGACAATTCATGTATGCATACACCGCTGTTGGGGAGATTCTTCAGCTGCCGTGCGTGGAGCGGTGCTCCTCCCGGCCAATGAAGAAAGATTCAAATGGGGTTGCTGCGCAGCACCACTGCGGAAAAGGTGGTAGAAATGATAAAGCGAAACAAACAGTCAAATCATGGCACCTCTGGACTGGAGGTCGGCCACGTCCTGACTGCAGTCATATCGGGTGGAAAGCATGAACCGGCGTGTCTCAGAGGTTAAGACACTGCTGGCGAGACTCTTCGGACGCCGCCCGTGGAATGAACCTCCTCCCGGTCAAGGAAAAGAAATAATAGTTGCTGTGTGCCGCCGACGTGAAAAGGTGGTGGAAATGATAATGTGAAATTTAATCGGTATGTCCAATAGTATCACTGAGAGAGCTACACATACCACGGCACCTCTGCTCTAGAGGCCGGCCACGTCCGAAATACATCTAACTGGTGAAATTTGCCTAAACCGGCAAACACCTGGGGTGGAACTTGATGGCTAGACATGTCATGCCACCTCCGCTCTAGAGGTCGGTCACGCCTGATATACACTCATACTGGTGAATTTTGCCTAAACCGGCTCACACCAGGGGTGAATCTTGAAGGCTACACATGTCACAGTACCTCTGCTCTAGAGGTCGGACACGTCCCAAACACGCCCATACTGGGAAGTTAATATGCCTAAACCGGCTCAACCCAGAGGTGGAAGTCACTAGTGGCGAGGATTCGTCCTCCTGGACAAAAGCTCCATCCTGGTCACCACTAGGAAGGGTAGCGGCCACGATCACAAAATGCTGAAGTCGGAGACACTGGACCAGAGCAGTCTAGATAGGCAACCACCTCTCTCCCGGCGGTGATACACAGGTATCTCAAAACACATCCAGGTTTTCCGGTGAGAAGGTCCAACTCTGGCCTGGGTGGGCTACCGCCTCTCACTAGCGGGGATGCACTGATATCCTAAACACGTCGAGGTCTTCCGGTGAGAAGGTCCAGCTCTAGACTAAACAGGTGCCAGGAAACTGTATTTTACAAGCCCACGGACAGCCACACCTATTTGTTTTACACAACAACTTATTAATGCCTGTTCTTCTAATTACTTTCTGCTCTTGTCCGGCTTCTATTACTCAACATCTTCTTTGCTGTTCTTTTTTCATGCCTCCTTTGGTCTACTAATGCTCTTGTATCCATGAGGTGTCCATTTCAGCGCTAGTTTTGTTGGTGAGCTCATCAGTCACCCGGGGTACATGCCCCAGCCATAGCCAACGTGCAAAACAATATCTAGACAAAGTAAATAAAATGAAAAGTAGAATATTTCTAATCCAACCCGTTATTTTACAATATAAAGTGACTTCCTTGTTCCTTTTATCAAATTTTCTTACTAAATTTTATTCTGGAAAATCATGAAAATTAATTCAGGAGTGGAAGAGTAAAAAGTGGGTAAATTTGGGAGCAGGAGTTGGGGGAGGGGCAATGAGAGAAAGGTGTGGTATAGAACATCATAAACAACTGAGAGAAAGAAGAACACATTGTAGGAGCACTGGTGATGTGGGCTGGGACGCAAGGAGGCAGCGATCAGAAATAGTTTGGGAAGCACTGGCACACATTAACTATTAACTGAACTTGTGGATCATAAAATATTCTGAGGGATCTTTCCTATCTCTCTTTTTTGTGTCTGCAGGTCGCTTGCCACACTGAAGACAAAGAAGATGGTTATAGCCCCTGGCTTGTTGCTGTGCCCTGTTCTTTGGCTGGCCGTATCTGGACAAACATGCCCCTACCAGGTTCTATAGAAATAGACAGTTTTATTTTAGATTTTGACAACTTTATAAAAAAATTTGACTTCTGATATTTTGACTATCACGACATGAGACATATGACTGGAAGATTCATTTAATGAATCACATCTCACTACACGGGCAGGTAACAGGTAGATAGAACGAAATATACATTATTTAAGTTGATGGCTTACTTTGATCTTTTCCTAAAAAACTATCAATAGATAGACTGACAGATGCGTCTAGAGATAAAAACCTGCAAGGTAATGAGTTATAAAAGTAAGGGAGAAAGAAAGACGAACAAATAGTGATAGTGAGAAAAACATAGACGGCAAAATCGTAAATACATAAATGCACATACATACGTACAGGAACACACACACGCATATATATATATATATATATATATATATATGTGTGTGTGCGCACTGTATTGTATATATATATATATATATATATATATATACATACATACATATATTCAGGTATACATGACACATACAGATATTATTGTAAACATACATACGTAAATATCTACATGTCTTCATAAATACATGTAGACATTCATGTATGCATACACCGCTGTTGGAGAGATTCTTCAGCTGCCGTGCGTGGAGCGGTGCTCCTCCCGGCCAATGAAGAAAGATGCAAATGGGGTTGCCGCGCAGCACCACTGCGGAAAAGGTGGTAGAAATGATAAAGCGAAACAAACAGTCAAATCATGGCACCTCTGGACTGGAGGTCGGCCACGTCCTAACTGCAGTCATATCGGGTGGAAAGCATGAACCGGCGTGTCTCAGAGTTTAAGACACTGCTGGCGAGACTCTTCGGACACCGCCCGTGGAATGAACCTCCTCCCGGTCAAGGAAAAGAAATAATAGTTGCTGTGTGCCGCCGACGTGAAAAGGTGGTGGAAATGATAATGTGAAATTTAATCGGTATGTCCAATAGTATCACTGTGAGAGCTACACATACCACGGCACCTCTGCTCTAGAGGCCGGCCACGTCCGAAATACATCTAACTGGTGAAATTTGCCTAAACCGGCAAACACCTGGGGTGGAACTTGATGGCTAGACATGTCATGCCACCTCCGCTCTAGAGGTCGGTCACTCCTGATATACACTCATACTGGTGAATTTTTCCTAAACCGGCTCACACCAGGGGTGAATCTTGAAGGCTACACATGTCACAGTACCTCTGCTCTAGAGGTCGGTCACGTCCCAAACACGCCCATACTGGGTTAATATACCTAAACCGGCTCAACCCAGAGGTGGAAGTCACTAGTGGCGAGGATTCGTCCTCCTGGACAAAAGCTCCATCCTGGTCACAACTAGGAAGATCACAAAATGCTGAAGTCGGAGACACTGGACCAGAGCAGTCTAGATAGGCAACCACCTCTCTCCCGGCGGTGATACACAGGTATCTCAAAACACATCGAGGTTTTCCGGTGAGAAGGTCCAACTCTGGCCTGGGTGGGCTACCGCCTCTCACCCAGTGGGGATATACTGATATCCTAAACACGTCGAGGTCTTCCGGTGAGAACGTCCAGCTCTAGGCTAAACTGATGCAACGAAAACCACGGTGTCACGCAATCCGCTTCAGAGACCCACCACGAATACAGGCTAAAGCCCTGCGATACTATGAACCTCTTGTGGTCCTCTCGGGGACCACACAGGAGACCACGGGACCTTACGAGGACCACAGGCGTAAATTCAGTAGGATCACAGTGTGGTCTTGGTGGTAGAAGCGAACGAATAAGAAGAAGATGTATGCATACACATAATATCTACATACATACATACATACATATATACATATCTGTATATACACCTACATACATACCTGCATACACACCTACATACATACATACACACATATACATAACAAAAAGTAAAGATAGTCCCATAGAAAATGCCGTAGAGGATGAAGTGTTAGAGACGCTAGGCCATCAGTGTATGAGGTAGGACGGCCAGTTCCTTTCCTCGCTGCCTTTCCTTCCCAGATTTTCTCTGGTATCCATTTTACGAGGCTGGATCGATCTCGAGGCCATATTGGTCAGGGAAAAAAATTGCGATCAGCTGGGGATTCGAACCCTCGACCATTCGGTTGCTAGACGAGTGCTCTAACCATTACGCTAGTCGGTCCCTTAGACATACATACATACATACATACATATATATATACATACATATATACATACATACATACATACATACATACATCTCTCTCTCTCTCTGAACCTTTAGTGCCCAGGGCACATTGGGCTTCGGCAAGGGTTTTCCACAAATGCCTGTCCTTCGCCTTTTATTCTGCTCTTGCCCAGGTGAGCCCTCTATTGCTCAACATCCTTTCTGTTGTCTTCTCCATGTCTCTTTTGGTCTACTCTTACTTCTGTTCCCCTGTGGTGTCCATCTTAGTGCTATTTTTGGTAGTGATTTGTCAGTCACTACCAAAAATACACACATACATATATATATATATATATATATGTACATACATACATACACATATATACACGCACATACATACATACTTACACGCATACATACACACATACATGCATACATTACACATATATACATACACACATAAATACATACACAAACATACATACATACATACGTACATATATACTCACAAACATACATAATATATACGTACAATCGTAACACATACATACATACATACGCACATACATACATAATATATACATACCTACGTAATACATACATACATATACTATATATATATATATATACATGACAACCAAAAGAGGTCGAATTTGGAACAATGTTCTGTGGTCCGGATGGTTCTCCCAGTTTTAATGGTGTTTTGGATGAATGGGGTTGGGAATGGAGTGATGTGGGGCTGGGGTTGGAAATGGAGGGTTGAGGAGTGGGTTGAGAATGGAGGGTTATGGGGGTGGGGTGTGAATGGAGGTTTGTGGGGGGTGAGTTGAAAATGGATGGCTGTGGGGGAGTGGGTTGAGAATGGAGGGTTATGGGGGAGTGAGTTGAGAATGGAGGGTTATGGGGAAGTGGGTTGAGAATGGGGGGTTATGGAGGAGTGAGTTGAGAAAGGAGGGTTATGGTGGAGTGGGTTGAGAATGGAGGGTTGGATATTACATTTGAATGGAATAGTTTTAACTTGGTTTTTGTGTTTACAACTTTTGAATTCCACATGTTCTCAAGATTCTTGAAATTCAATGTTGCGTTTGCAATTCGAATTCTAACTTCCTTTCTGGTGTCACCACCCTGGTCTATATAGCTGTCGAGATATATAATCTGTATGATCTTCCTCAGTTTATTTTTTGGCATAAAAAGTTAAAACTGCTGAACGTGAGCAGTAGCAGAATGTACAATTAAGAAATGTCAGTAGCAGACAGACTTCATAGTCATTATTCATCTCTTCATGTACTCATTTTAATCCCTGACATAACGTATGACTTACACTTAGAGCTATCACTTTATTCATTGCAGTATTAAATATCCTAGATACTGACAAGTAATGACTATCTTCCTTCAGTTTTGTTTGAAATTAAATGTAGTATGGCTATAATGTTTTTTTTTAAATTCAATACCGTTTCGAAGGGCAAACAGATTACTACAGTAGCAGCAGGTTCACTACCGTCTCCACTCTCAAGTCTTAGCCTACAAGGCGACCCTGTTGTCGGCATTGATGACGAAGCTTTCGATGGGTCAGCGAGCACTATGTCCAGCCTGACCTTCTCCGGAGCTAGATTTGCCGAGATTCCTAGAGCTCTCCTTCACCTGGACGTACTACAGACCTTACTTATCTCCAACACGAAGATTACTACCTGGAACACAGATATCTTAAAACACATTGGTGGAACTTTGACCTCTCTGACCCTAGACGACGTTGGCCTCAAATCCTGGCCGACCTGGATTCAGTACATGCCTTACCTCAACAGCCTTGAACTTTCAAATGCGTCCTTCGTGTTGCCAGGTAATGCTCTGGATAATCAAGTGAATAACTTAACGTCTCTCGTGCTAAACAACGACACCCTGGCGGTGATTCCTACAGCGTTATCTGTCCTGGCAGCCCTACAGTCCCTACAGCTGAACAACAATCACATATCAAGACTGGACGCCCTTCCTCGCTTCAGTACTTTGGCTACTCTAATCGTGCAAAATAACACAATTTCCGATGCCAAACTTCTGAGCGATGACATGCGTCCCTTTGCGAACTCTCTGGCAATGCTACAGTTGCAAGGAAACCAGTTGTCAGCTTTCCCAGAACTGTCCTTCATGAACAAGTTAGAAAATCTCTACTTATCACACAATCCAATATCGGATACATCCACGGGGTCTATCCCACCTCCTCTAATGTATCTTGAGATGGAAAACTGTAAGATATCTTCGATGGCTGGTTTTTTAACTACTGGAACTGAGCTGAATGTGTTAAGATTAGCCTTCAACTTCATCAGGGAGATTCGGGCTGTGGACTACTCCCATACAGTTTCAGATCTGGACGTTTCAAACAACCTCATCACGGAGCTCAACGACGAGAGCTTCCCTCAAGGCAGCAGAATGCAGGCGCTCTACTTGGACAATAATCCGTTGTCCACGATAACCGCAGATTCTTTCTTAAATCTGGGGCTTTTGACGTACCTGTCTCTTAAAAACACGAAGCTGACCAGACTGGCACTTTCTTTCCGTTACCTGGACATACTGGACCGTCTTGACTTAAGAAACAGCACTAACTTGGTCTGTACGTGCGTGGAGCAGGAGTTGAGGGTGTGGGCAGAGACGAGAGAATCTCTTAGCATCTACGGGGATTGTGACGAGATATCTATACATGATTTCCTTTACACATTGAGCCCAGCATGCCCCAAATTTTCAGCCAAGAGCGTGCCATCCAACATTCTGCAGTGGAACAGTATCCCACCGATGCTTTTACGTTGAACCAACTTCAAAACTGACTTCCAGTACGATGTATCTTGTCCATCATTGTCCAGACTTCCTGTACGATGTATCTTGTCCATCATTGTCCAGACTTCCTGTACGATGTATCTTGTCCATCATTGTCCAGACTTCCTGTACGATGTATCTTGTCCATCATTGTCCAGACTGGAGGGTTGTGGTGGGGTTGATTTTTCGACTGAAGGTTCAGGGATAAAGTATTTTATTTATTTTAACCAACCTAAAAATTTTGTCTCATATATCCAGCATACACGCGTACATAAACACAGTCATACATACATAAACAAATACATATATCAATATACTGTTTTAAAAAAAACAACAATACGATGTTGCGATTTAAACTGAAGTTTGTTGATCAGACAAGGGAAAATTGCCTGAAACGTTCACTTCGATATTAAACTTCACGTGCTGATCTGAATTGTACTCAGCAGATGATTTACGAGCACAGAAAAGCCACACTAGTCCAAACAGCATTTTTGACAATAACTCATGACAGGTTCACAAGAATCCCCGTGAAATTTACTGAACACAAAACTCATTGACCTTGTTATTGAAAGCCTATAAAAGATTGACGCTCACCGAATCAATTCATCTGAAAATTCAGTGCGCAAGTATGGCTGATCTCATTACAGAACAACGACTCATCATCACTGGACTTTAACAGATCGGACAATCAGAAAGTGTAGTGGCCAGCCAACTTAATGTGGTTAGAAGCACCATTAGTCGCCTTTGAAGACGATTTCAAGAAACTGGTTCAGCTGCAGACCGGCCGCGCAGTGGAAGACTCATAGTCACAACTCCTGCTGAAGACCGCTTCATACGGCTGCGTCACCTCAAGAATCGATTTGCATCGGCGTCCTCAACAATCCAGTCAAATACAGCAGCTCGTCAAATTTCGGATCATACAGTCAGGAACCGCCTGCACGACGCTGTTCTTTTGGCTAAAAGACCCTACAGAGGTCCTGTTCTTACGGACCGGCATCGCCAGAACCGACTGCAGTGGGCGAACCAGCATTATCAATGAACCGTTGCGAATGATTGGAGAAGGGTTTGGTTTAGTGATGAATCATTCTTTCTGCTCCAACGACAAGATAGACGGAGATTAGTTTATCGCATAGTCCATGAGCGCTACGCCCAGAACAGCGTGAATGAGGCTCCTCCACATGGTGGTGGAGATGTAGTGGTGTGGGGGACGATCAACTTCATGTGAAGAAGTCACCTAGTGCAAATTGAAAGCCGCATGAATGCCCAACGATACGTCACTGAAGTTCTTGCTCCTCACATCCTTTCACTTCTAGCTCTACCGGGGTCGATTTTTCAGCACGATAACGCTCGATCTCATGTGGTACAACTCACCACCCAGTTACTCGCTTATAACAACGTCCAGACCATTCCGTGGCCATCCATGCCATCAGACATGAACCCAATAGAACACTTATGGGATGAACTCAACAGACAAGTCCGCCAGCGAGGCGTGGCCCCAACCAATCTCCGACAGTTGTCTCCTGCACTGGGGGAAGAGTGGGCAGCCATCCCACAACAACAGATCCAACGGCTAATCGGATCCATGTGAAGGAGATGTCGTTTTCTGATACAGGCCACAGTAGGCCATACACATTACTGAAATGGAGGCCTCAGTGGCAAAGAATAAAAGTCCAGACCAAATTTAATGAACATCATTTCAAATCTGATGTCCATTACGAATACAATAGTGTTGCGTTTCTTTTTTTCAACAGTAAGCCGTGATACATACATATATATATATATATATATATATATATACAGACAAACAAACACGTAATACAATAATGTTAATTGCCTATTTAAAAATAGTAGAAAATATTCTAATTCATTGCATCTAGTGTTGTATTATTATTGTTATTGCTATTTTATTTCAGAACTGTGAATGCTTTGAAGGAATTATCCTATGTCAAAACCTCCAGTTGACATCTTTACCGAAGCTGCTGGTTGCAGAAGTTGCTGAGCCATCCTCACTTAATTTAGACGTAAGTTTGATGTATGCCAGGCTAAACAACAAAGAAAATAACCTTAACAGTTTCAATAACGAGGTTAGGAATAATTATAGCCATCGGCGGCGGGGGAGGTGGGGTTCTAGATTTAATTTTAAATTATCCTGCAAACTAAATATAGATTTATATTTGTTTCAGAGTAAATAACATGGTGGGTGTGTTTGTTATAAACCTGTTCTGTTTTGTCTTGAGATGATTGGTCTGGTAGTCTAAGAGATAACAAATGTTATGTTAATACATTTTTAACCATAAAATGAAACAATGAACTAGTTTCATAAAACGAAGTTAATAATCTGTATCTTACGTCCATTCCGTGCCGCAAAACGTCACATAGGGCCTGCATGGTAGTTCGCCAAGATTTCCTGTCTTCGGCGAGTTTTTCAATCTCATCAAGGGATGTTATACACACCGAACTGGCTTCTCTTTAAAAAATGTCCTATTTAGAGTTTCACGTGGTCGATCTCGTTTTCTTCGGCCTGTTGTGCTCCACTTGAATCTTTCTTTTGGGGATCTTCTGATTGTTTCTTCTCATCACATGACCGACATATGTCAATCTACTTTTTCTGATCAACCATGAGACAGGTTGTTGTTTGCTCATTTGTCTTATCTTGCGTTGTTCTTGAATTCGTTAGACGTTATGCCAAATATTTTCCTTAGCCAAATGTTTTCTAAAGTATCTAATTTTTCCCCTATTTCTTTAGTTGTTTTACAGCTTTCACATGCATACATGAGGTTGGATATTACATTTGAATGGAATAGTTTTAACTTGGTTTTTGTGTTTACAACTTTTGAATTCCACATGTTCTCAAGATTCTTGAAATTCAATGTTGCGTTTGCAATTCGAATTCTAACTTCCTTTCTGGTGTCACCACCCTGGTCTATATAGCTGTCGAGATATATAATCTGTATGATCTTCCTCAGTTTATTTTTTGGCATAAAAAGTTAAAACTGCTGAATGTGAGCAGTAGCAGAATGTAAAATTAAGAAATGTCAGTAGCAGACAGACTTCATAGTCATTATTCATCTCTTCATGTACTCATTTTAATCCCTGACATAACGTATGACTTACACTTAGAGCTATCACTTTATTCATTGCAGTATTAAATATCCTAGATACTGATAAGTAATGACTATCTTCCTTCAGTTTTGTTTGAAATTAAATGTAGTATGGCTATAATGTTTTTTTTTAATTCAATACCGTTTCGAAGGGCAACCAGATTACTACAGTAGCAGCAGGTTCACTACCGTCTCCACTCTCAAGTCTTAGCCTACAAGGCGACCCTGTTGTCGGCATTGATGACGAAGCTTTCGATGGGTCAGCGAGCACGATGTCCAGCCTGACCTTCTCCGGAGCTAGATTTGCCGAGATTCCTAGAGCTCTCCTTCACCTGGACGTACTACAGACCTTACTTATCTCCAACACGAAGATTACTACCTGGAACACAGATATCTTAAAACACATTGGTGGAACTTTGACCTCTCTGACCCTAGACGACGTTGGCCTCAAATCCTGGCCGACCTGGATTCAGTACATGCCTTACCTCAACAGCCTTGAACTTTCAAATGCGTCCTTCGTGTTGCCAGGTAATGCTCTGGATAATCAAGTGAATAACTTAACGTCTCTCGTGCTAAACAACGACACCCTGGCGGTGATTCCTACAGCGTTATCTGTCCTGGCAGCCCTACAGTCCCTACAGCTGGACAACAATCACATATCAAGACTGGACGCCCTTCCTCGCTTTAGTACTTTGGCTACTCTAATCGCGCAAAATAACACAATTTCCGATGCCAAACTTCTGAGCGATGACATGCGTCCCTTTGCGAACTCTCTGGCAATGCTACAGTTGCAAGGAAACCATTTGTCAGCTTTCCCAGAACTGTCCTTCATGAACAAGTTAGAAAATCTCTACTTATCACACAATCCAATATCGGATACATCCACGGGGTCTATCCCACCTCCTCTAATGTATCTTGAGATGGAAAACTGTAAGATATCTTCGATGGCTGGTTTTTTAACTACTGGAACTGAGCTGAATGTGTTAAGATTAGCCTTCAACTTCATCAGGGAGATTCGGGCTGTGGACTACTCCCATACAGTTTCAGATTTGGACGTTTCAAACAACCTCATCACGGAGCTCAACGACGACAGCTTCCCTCAAGGCAGCAGAATGCAGGCGCTCTACTTGGACAATAATCCGTTGTCCACGATAACCGCAGATTCTTTCTTAAATCTGGGGCTTTTGACGTACCTGTCTCTTAAAAACACGAAGCTGACCAGACTGGCACTTTCTTTCCGTTACCTGGACATACTGGACCATCTTGACTTAAGAAACAGCACTAACTTGGTCTGTACGTGCGTGGAGCAGGAGTTGAGGGTGTTTGCAGAGACGAGAGAATCTCTTAGCATCTACGGGGATTGTGACGAGATATCTATACATGATTTCCTTTACACATTGAGCCCAGCATGCCCCAAATCTTCAGCCAAGAGCGTGCCATACAACATCCTGCAGTGGAGCAGGATCCCACCCATGCTTTTACGTTGAACCAACTTCAAAACTGACTTCCAGTACGATGTATCTTGTCCATCATTGTCCAGATTTCCTGTAACATGTATCTTGTCCATCATTGTCCAGACTTCCAGTAACATGTATCTTGTCCATCATTGTCCAGACTTCCAGTAAGATGTATCTTGTCCATCATTGTCCAGACTTCCAGTAACATGTATCTTGTCCATCATTGTCCAGACTTCCTGTACGATGTATCTTGTCCATCATTGTCCAGACTTCCAGTAACATGTATCTTGTCCATGATTGTGTGACTTCCAGTACGATCTATCTTGTCCGTCACTGTCCACACTTCCACTGCGATGTATCTTGTCCAGCATTGTCCAGTACCACATATACAATTTTTTTTTAACTTTAGAACGCCCCTACAATATTTTAATTGTAGCGTCAAGTTTCTGTCCCACTTAAGTTTTTACTGTCGGTTCCGAGTGGCTAAGATTTCACTTTCAGTCTAGAGAGCGTCACTTTAAACACTACTTTAAAACATATGTCCCACTTAGAACTGTACTTTAAGCCCAGGCCCTGCAATTTAAAATGTTACTCTGAGACTACACTGTCCCATCTGTATTTTTTAAGACCAGTACCTTTCGTCTAACATTTTGCTTGAAGCCTGCAGTAACCCAGTTCGGGAATTTCATTTTACATTCCATCTAACTTGTTACTTTCAGTCTAAAATATCCCGCCGAAGATTCTACTTTGAATCCTCACAGTTTCACAAGAGACAGTGCTCTATCAGGACTAGACCGTGATTGATATATACAAGTCTTTGTTTGCCTCGAGACAAATGTATTAACGACAGGAAATAAATATTTTAAAAAAACTCATTCTGAATAAATATCTTCTTCTCCTTCTTTTCTTTTTCTCTTCTTCTTTTCTTCTTC